>ML685877.1:1596962-1815172 GCA_007922175.1 Pelusios castaneus
GGAAGAGAAAGAAAGCAGCCCCGGGGGTCTGGAGGGGGTGGTGGGGGCTGCCGGCCTGCACGGGGGTCCCTCCTTGTCCCCACCCCTCTAACCCGGGCCGTCTCCTTGTCCCCACCCACACCCCTCTAACCCGGGCCGTCTCCTTGTCCCCCCACCCCTCTCCAGGCCTCCCTCCAGCCCCCTTACCTGGCCGGAGGCTGGGAACCACAGGGACGGCCGGCAGAGCTGCTGCCGGCCAGTCCGCTCCCGCCCTGAGCACGCTGTAACTGCGCATGCTCAGGGTGGGAGATTTAAATCTCCCCAGCCCGGCCCAGCCTGCACAGCTGGGAGGGAGCACCGGCGGGGACCGAATGCGGCCCCGGCAGGGCAGACAGACCCCGGCAACGGAGCCTGATCCTGGCCCCATGCCGGGAGGCCGACGCTGTCGGCAGAGCGGGGCGGGATCGGCTCTGGGCCGGGGAGTCGAGGCGGCCGGTGGGTGGGAGAAGGAAAAAAAGGTGCCGGAACGCCGTTCCGGTGCGTTCCGGCAGAAAAAAAGCACTGGTTTGAATTAAGGGCTTCCTTAATTTGAACTAATAAGTTCAAATAGGGTATTAGAAGTAAGGGGTTAATTAGAACTAACTAGTTTGAATTAACCATTGTGGACATGCTAATTCGAACGAATTTCTTAGTTCGAACTAATCGGCCATTGAAATGAATGGGGATCGTTAATTCGAACTAGGCAAGTGCCATGAATGGCACTTGCTTAGTTCGAACTAAGTTTTCCTAGTTTGAATTAAGCTAATTTGAACTAACTAAAATTAGTTCAAATTAGTTAGTTTGAACTAACTAATTCGAACTAATTTTAGCAAGTGTAGACATAGCCTAGAAGTGCAATTGCTTCCCCCACTCTTCACATCAATGTAACCTCAGCTGGTATCTGGAGGAGTCTCTCCTAGGAACTAGATGGTAATTCAGATTTCAGTCTTTTGGTTTTCTGCTCTTTACCAGCAAAAGTTTTCATGATGTGGAAACCTACATACTAGTAGCTGGCCTAGGTCACCAAGTAGCCATCAGTGGGTAACAATTGTTGGCTACTATTGATCTTATCATAGGTGTGCCTAGCAGAGGGTCCTGTGGAATAAATAGTAAGTCATTAAATGACTACCTCACAATGCCTGTGCATGGAAGGGTGGGGGGGACTGAATTAAAGATGCACAGATGACTTTAATTGTCATTGCCTAACTATTGAGTGCTTGACTTTGCAATCTCAATGTTCTTTTAACGTAGGGTAGGGGCATCAAACTCATTTGCTACAGTGAGCCAAATTTGATTTAAAAGTACTTCAAGTGGGCCATGCATACCATAAGTTGAAATACTAAGGCACTCTCGTGGCATCTCAGAGAGCTGTGTAAGTGAGGGTGTGGTCTCTCAAAGCATAGTCATGGGCCAGATGGAATTGGTTTGTGGGCTGCACCTGGCCTGCTGGCTGCATGTTTGACACCCCTGAGGTAGGGCTTTTTGTGTGTGTGCAATTATCATTTCTGTTACAGTAATGCTTTGATATGCAGACTAGAACTGGGACCTCATTGTGCTAGGTGCTGTACAAATGCATGGTGAAGAGACAGGTGTCACCCCACAGCACTTACATTCTCACTAGACAAGTGGTGGGAAGGGATCCAGAGTGGCTTGCTCAATGTCACACGGCAGGTCAGCGGCCTAGCTAGTTTCCTGAGTTCTAAAGAAATGCCACAACTATTTCAGCTTGTTACCTCCAGCTTGGAGCAGAGATAGAGCTGACCTAGAGGGCTAAGGCTGTATTTCCCTTTGCTCCTCCTCTTAGCTATTCACAATCCCTCCATTATTGTTGTTACTTTCCAACGGTTTTCATTTTTTAAGCAAGACTAAAGCTATTTGGACCCTTTCTCTTATTACTGACATTTAGCTAAGAAGGCAGGGTTTGTACAGATTGTCAATAGGGAAAGAACATAGAAAACAAATCTACATTTGGCCCTTGTTGTTGTAACTATCTATGACTGAATTTGTGTTGACCATCACACCTCCTTTCCTGGTGTCATCAGTGCTGGAGCCTGTAGGGAGGGAAATGGTGTCGTAAATGCAAATGCAAATACAAACGCAAATGCATTGGCCACCACATAAGTGTGCTCCCACTGGGGTAAATCAGGAGTTGTTTGTTTTGGCTTGATGGTGTTAATCCAGCGTAACTGCTGAGATGAAAATATCTCCAGAGTAATTATTCCTTTTCAAGGTGAGTTTTAACCAGCTTTAATATTCATTTTGGATTTTCTCTTTTTGATTTGTGCCGTCTGTTGGAAACTGTAGTTGGTCTTGGTGCCACTTGGCTATTTCATTCTTGGAGCAGGAGCTTAAGGTATTATGTGCAAAGCAAAGGCTTTCTCTGTTACCTGCACATACACTGCACTGGTTCAAAGGGAGGGGCCTCCCTTCGAACCAGCATTACCTGGTTGTTTGGGGTGGTGTTGCAGGATTGACTTCCTGATCGGCTGAGTGGATCTTCACAGACCCAATCAGTTGATCAGCAAGTTCGAACTGATGGCAGCGAATTATCTGCCATCAGTGAAGACCTGCCTTGAGAAACCCAACTGCAGATTTCTTACCTGAAATACCTCTTCTGGAATAGTCTCCAGCCACTGCTCAAAGAAGGGGATTTGAGAGTAGGAGTTGAAGAGGATTTCAATAATTTCTGGCACAGATGCACAAGACCTCAGCACCTAGGCAGAGAAGACAGAATGTAAAGATTTGATGATGTGATCATTGGGGTGGCTGAGTCTCTTCAAAAACCCAAATGTGGGTGATGAAAAGTGAAATCTCCAATTATAGAGTCCTGGGGCACTTTTAAAGACTAACAAATGTATTTATCGCATGAGCTTTCATGGGAGAGAATCCCACTGCGTCAGACACTTTGAAGATGGGCTATCCCTTTGGAACCTTTCAGCGTGTCACTAAATGAAAGCTTCAGAGGCTCCATAAATGGCAACCTAATTTTCCCTGTGAGCCACTCAAACAAGGTAGCATTTGGGAATGGTGTACACCCTATTAAAAGAAATTCTGCTCTGTAGGAAGTCTCTAAATCTTCTTCATAAGGAACATCTTTGGAAGGGCTGCTTTTTTGGGGAAGCTATTTTTGTTAGATGCACCATTTGCCTTTTGTTTATACTCTTGGCTTGTACAGGATAAGCCAGGGTAACATTTTCTTTAGTGTTTAAGGTAAAATCAATGAAATGCAAAGTTAGAGTAAGACTACTTGGATGACAAAAATATCTAGCTCGTATGCCATGGCTCTGTGATAGATACATAGAAAGGGCAATGTTTGTTGTTCTTAGTCTATACAACAACGCTAATTTCAGCCTATCCTACCCCTTTCCCCTTTATAGCCTTCACATACTCATCACCATTAAATGTTTAATCCACATTTTAAACTCTATTACCCCAGGGAAAGATTTACCCCTCCTAAGTCAGACTGAATTTGGGCAGCTTTCCAGGCCATAAGAAAGTCATCGCTTTAGAAAGCAAAGCACAACCATTTCAAAATTGACCTAGGTATTTCAGTCAAACAGAACATTCACAGCAGGGCACAGATCTCTGTGATCAATGAAATATGTTTCTAAAATGTATCTAATAAAGATGGATGGCGTTAAACTCTTGAACACTACCCTCTGTCTGCAAAGACTCGGCCCTTTACGCAAAATGTATGTGATGCCAAGGGGCCTGATCCTGACAGGCACGTAGCACCTCTCAAGATCAGACTCCCAAAGAGGTGGCCAAAAATATGCAGGGTTTGATTGACCACTGTATGACTTATTGGCATCACACCGGCATCAAACGGACTAAGGCTTTGCCTGAAAAAAACCAACCCGCACTATATACAGTTGTCTCTGTTAATCCTCTGTGTAACTGCACTGAAGTTACCCACAGGGATGAACCTCACAGATTTTCATACAGATGGATAGAACAGCTCAACCTTGCCTTCTCCCCAAACCCAAAACTATTGGTTTATGTCAAAGGGTGCAACACCCTTAAGCCTCCTCCTCTCTCCCGCAACTAATTAGCTGCCTTCTTATAGCTGTAGGTCACCTGCTCCTTACATCAAAGACCTCTAGCTGCTTGCAGGGAGCAGGTACGTGCCAGCCGATGACCTCCAGCTCACAGGGAAAGGATGTAGAGCAGGGTCAAGCAGCAGGTCATGGTTTCTCTCTTTAGTTTGTCTTGGACTTTTTTTGTTTTGTGAAAGAAACAGACATTCTGCTGTAGTTTGAGAGCTTTTATTTGGTGCCTTGGCTGATGAAGTTGCCCTCTGGCTTACAGTTTACTGGCTAGTTGCTCCCATGGTGTTGTGGTTTGCAATTGCTTAGAGCCATCTCTTTTGGTTCTTCCTACCTGCAGGGGTGCATAGAGTGGCCTGCATGTGTAGGGCAGAGTCCATAACACTGAAGCCTGCTAGGGCTAGGTTGATAGCAAGTGTCACTCGTTGGAGTTACTCAAAGGAAATGTTTAGTTCTCAATGCGTAGGTTAACTGGGTACATGTTGTTGAGAATGTATTTTAAGTTAGCATTGGGCTTTGGAGGCCATATTTAAATACGTACAAGCTGCTTAAAAAAAGAATGTAAACCTACTGCAAGAAATGTTTTCATTGCAAAATGTAAGCAGACAGCTGTGAGTGACACTTAGTAACCTTTTCAAAAGCACAAAAGGGACTTAAACGCTGAAGGCCTATGGTCAGAAGTGACTTAAGAACTTGTATCTCATTGCAAATTAATCTAACTAAGGTTTCAAAGTCCGTTTCTTCAACGGTCCATTGCCTTGGAATGAGATGGAAGTTTGTATATCACTTCTGAGTCCAAGTCCTTTAGGTGTTTTTGAAAATGTTACCCACTCTAAGGAAGTGCTATGTGAGTGGAGAGCTATTAGCTTGTTTTTCCAGTCCCTACATTTAATAGGAACCACTACCCACTCACTCAGCAATCAGCTGCTTTGGAAAGAAGCTTTTTCTTTAAAAGAAAAGTGTAAGTGATTTAGCGCTCAGGCAAGGTACTGGATTGCTGGCCTCAGGGGGCTAATTCCTCTGCTTATTTACCAACAAGAGACAGGACTTGAAGTGACATGGCAAGTTTCAGAGCTCACTGCCCCACTGCCACCTCTAAGGGGGCTAAGGCATGGACGTCATGTGCCTGCTGTCTTTGGGGAGGATGGGCGAGTGGGCATTGGTGGTTGGACCATGACCTCCACCTCTGAGGCCCGCCCATGCTCCATCCCTGATCAGCCCCCTCTCCAAGGCTCCCCCTGGCTGCTGCTTGTGCCTCTTCACCCTCTTCAGCCTGCCACTCACCTCATGCCTCTCAGGGAAGGGGTTGAAGAGGTGCCAGTATGTGGAAGAGGGCTGAGCAGCAGCAGGGCCTGGGGTGGAGCATCAGCGAGGTGGAGAGGAAGCTTCTGGCAATGGCTGTCTGGGGAGGCTTAGCTGCTTATTACAGCCTATGAGCTGAGAGAGCAGGTCAGTCTTCGTTGAGATGGCCAACACATGCTCATCTGCCGGAAACCACCAAATCCATTTCACATTGACCACTGCACAGCGACCCTGGGATGCTGACTGCCCTCCGCCATTCCTGGCCTGGATTGGAACTAGCAACCAACTGGCCAACCTTCCTGTAGCCCTTTATCCCTCCCTTTAGAGAAGCTTCTTTGGTATTTAAGCAGGCTAAATGAATCTGCATCAAGCTCACTGTACCTTCCCAAAGGCTGTAGGCCAGATTTTCTGGGAGCCATGGTTTAGCAAGGTCTGCACCGTGAGATGTGGTCTCAGCTGTCGCTTGAAGGCTGCGGTCTGTAGTGTACAGGCCATTGGGGCGGCACCGTTGTAATCAATGGCATTCACATCTGCTTTATTCTGCAGCAAAAACTGGACCAAACTGTGGCTGGAGTTCTTGCAGGCTTTGTGGAGTGGAGTCTTCTTCTCTCCATCTGTGGTATTGACATCTGCTCCGTACATCACCAGCAATCTGCAAACCTGTAAGTAGCTTCCTTCCTCCTCTTGTTCTTTTGCCTGCCCACAAGTCACACTGAGCGCCGTTTCTTCCTGACTGTTCTTCCTATCCACATGCGCACCATACCTCAAATACAGGAGAGAGTGATCATAAAGGCCGTGTTTAGCAGCTACATGAAGGGGTGTCTCCTGGGTGTCTTCGCTTGGTAGGTCAACCGTAGCACCATATTTCACCAGCAGTTTGGCACATCTGTAAAGAAGTGACATTGCCATTTACTAAAGGAGAGATAATTGAGTTGTTTGACTTTGTTATTTTCCTATTATTGGCCTAGCTTTATCAGACCCCATTAGTGAAATCACCAAGATTATCTCTAACACTAGAGAAAACAGATCTATAAGCCGTTGGGTAACTTCCACTGACCACTGATGGGACTTGCACTCCTAATTAACTTAGGCACTGTTGGAATGATGGGACACTAGGTTAGAAGGGTGGACTCAATGTGCTTAAGGCTGGGGTGACCTATTTTGATGTGATGCCGATGTTATTTCAGAACAAATGTGCAACCGTTATTAAAAAATGAACTGAAGTGTAACATGAATTGTGTTTTGCTTTAAGTGCAATGTGCAGAAAAACCGATAGCTCCTGCCTGAGATAGTCACAATGTAGCAGACTGCTGGAGCATCAGAAAAGGAAATAAATGAGGTGTGTGCTTTGTTAGAAAACCAGCTTAGCTTGCTGCTTATGGCAGTGCATAAGAAGTGAATCCTTTGGCGAGTTCTGGGTGAGGGGGCTTGGGAGGGACAGGTGTTCAAGATGGGGATGTGGGGGGATCCCATGTAACAAGGGTGGGCTGGAGAGGCATAGAGATGAAACTGGAAAAAGGAACAAGGAGGATGGGATCCCTGGAGGGCTTGGATGTAAGATGAGGTCTGAGGCAGAGTGGTGTGTAGGGCCTGGAAGGGGAGGATGAGAAATTGAAGCTTGATGCACTGAGAAAAGAAGAGACGATAGAGAGATTCAAAGGGTGTGTAAGTGTTGCAATCCAATCAATGGGTGAGACATCTGTATGTTGAAAGGGGTGATGGTGAGGATCGGGATTCTGGGATTCTCCCACCCAGGTTAGGGAGCACAACACCAGGCAACAGGATCTCATGGCTGTGTTTGGAAGGTGACCCTCCCACAAGAATTTAGTTCAGAATAATCACGGGTGGTGATGTGTGAGGAGTGTTCTCAGAGCTTGGTAGACAGCATGGCATTGGCTACTTGACTTGGAGGCAAAGACACCGTGATCCAGTGTAGCATGCCCTCTGTCATTCAAACAGGGCTTGTTGAAAGCTGTGACTCATCAAGCCTGGTATGTCTCCTGGGAAGATGTCCAGTTGCCAGCCCCTTCTGCTGGGCTTTTCAGGAACCCCACAGAAGGAGCCTGAAATCAGCCCAGTGCCCTGGCCACAAGGCTTGCTCCGCTCTCCCTCGTTTATCTTAAGTACTTCCATAGCATCCATCACCTCAGTCTTTAAAGCATCTAGCCTCCCAGTGGTCCCGTGTGGCAGAGCAGAGCTGTGAGCCACATACAGATGGGGAACCGCAGCAAGGAGAGGCTAAGCGGTGGCTACATAGGAAGGCAGTTGCTGAACAGGAAACTGAACCTGGGTTTTCCTGGCAATAGGGCTGGATTAACACAGGCGCTATAGGGGCTGCAGCCCCAGGCACTGGCCTGAAGGGGGGGCCCAGGCTCTGCAGTCCCTAAAGCTCCTGCTGACCTGGCTCTTCAGGCGCCGATGCAGGGGTGGGGCCCTGGGGCCAGTGGCCATGGCAAGCTGTGACGCTCCCACTCTGGATGGTCTGCCCTGTGTCCTCTGCACTCCAGCCGTCCAGGGATGGGGTGCAAATGCCACAGGTGGCTGAGGCCTCTGGCCCACTCTAGCCCCAGAACACTGTGCTGTGGGGCTGGGGCCATGTGGGGAGGACACAAAAGTGGGCAGCCTAGGGCCCTGAAGCCCCTTAATCTGGCCCTGCTTGGCAGTGCTACATAACAGCTGTGGTTTCCTTGCAGAATCAGCTGGTCAGCAAGGGGGACCAGGAAATTCATCAGCTGAGTGGCAAAGGATCAAGATTTTGGCTCCTCCTCTCCAGAAAATACTCGATAGGTAGAAGTGGGGAATCCCCTGGCTTAGGGGAAAAGGAATTCTTGCCTCAGGCAAGACAGGAAAATGAGGTGTGACGAAGGGAAGGGGAAAGTCAAGGTGGAAGCAGGAATAGGATGGTGGGGGTTAGAGAGGATTACTGAAACAGTCATGAATATTCATGTGAAGGAGCCATGCATCTCCAGCTAGATTGTGAATGGTTGGTTGCTGCAAGTGCAAACACAGGGCGAAGGCCTGGTCCAGACAAGGCGAAAGGGCACTGGTTGGAAAGGATCACACCCAGAATCCACCCCAGGCGCTTCACAAATGTTGAGTGTAACTGCCTGGTTGCAATGTGGGGACCAAGATCAGGTCTGGCTGTAACAGTGCGGCCTGCTGTGCTTTCTCCTTGGGACGGACGAGGAGCCGCAAGCAATAAAGCTACAATGCTTCAGCCAGTCCTCCCAGTGCATTCGCTTCACATTGGGGAATTGACTTCCAGCAAGAGTTCTGGGCACTACATAATATATACTTCTGGAGACTCCGCGCCCGCTGGCGCAAGCAAGGTTACAAGGCGGGCACAGCGTGTGGATGTGTCAGAATGGTTTTGTCATTCAGCCATTGCATGCAATCAATCTGTCTGCAGTCATTTCATCTCTTGGTGTAGATAACATCCCCGGAGTGTTCTGCAGACGATCCATATAATTCAGCGCTTGTCTGACGTGTGCCTAAGGCAAGGGTTTGTTTGTAGACGGTAGGTGGGTGGCGGTGCTCTTTATATAGACGTCAGGGAGTGAATCTCACCTGAAATCATCAAACCCACAGTTTGGACTCTGGCTGCTAGTGATCAAGGCAGGTGGGGCTGTTCATGCTTGTATTGAACCGAAGAAACTAGAGGGGAAAAAACCTTTTTATAGTTACATAATACATTGATTTGGACTGCTTAGAACCTTATGAAGTGCTGTGCAGGTGCAGGTTTGGTGTTAAAAATGCATTTTCCACTCAGTTCTGACATGGCCTGTTAAGAGAACCTTTTGGAAACTAGTAAGGTGCTGACCCACCAATAGGAACCTAACTCTAGATCCAAGTCCCCTCCCTATTGGAACCCTAATCCTCAGGCTGGGAACCCCTCCCCATAGGACCCCTAACCCTAGCTCCACATCCCCTTCCAATAGGAACCCTAACTCTATGCTGGTGACCTCTCCCTACAGGAACCCTAACCCTAGCCAGGGAACCTTCTCAAAAGGAACCCCAAACCTTGTTCCAAGTCCATTCCCTAGAGGAATCCTAACCATAAGCTGGGAATCCATCCCTATAGGAACCCTAACACTAGGCCTGGGACTCCTCTTTATGGGACTCCTAACCATAGCTCCAACTGCGTTGTCTATAGGAACCCTAACCTTAGGCCAGGGACCCCTCCGTATAGGAGCTCTAAACCTAGCTTGAAGTGCTGTCCTATTAGGAACACTAACACTAACTCTAGCTCCAAGTCCAATCCCTATAAGAACCCTAATCCTAGGTTGGGGAGCCCTCCTTAAAGGTACCTTAATCATAGCTTCTAGTTCAGTCCATATAGAAATCTTAACCTTAGGGCAGGGACCTCTCCCTATAGGAGCCCTAAGACTAGCTCAAAGTTCTCTCCATATAGAAGTCCTAATCCTAGGATGGAAACCATACTTACAGGAACCCTAGGCTTGGGACCCCTCTCTTTAGGACTTCTAGCCCTAGCTTCAAGTCTTTCCCTTATATGAACCCTACATTTTGCCCAGGCCCTTTTCTATAGGAGCCCTAACCTTAGGCGTGGGGCCTCTCCCTATAGGAACCCATAACCGAGCTCCAAGTCCCCTCCCTAACAGGAAAACAAGGGCTAGCCCCTCCCTATTGGAATCCTAACCCTAGCTCCAAGTAATCTCCCTATAGGAACCCTAACCATAGGTGGGGGACCCCTCTGTATAGTAACCCCAAAACTAGGTGAGGGACCCATCCCTAGAGAAACCTTAACCCTCACTCTGTCCCTTCCCTATAGGAACCCTCACCCTAGTCTGGGGACTCCTCCTTATAGGAATGTTAACCCTATGCTCAATTCCCCTCTTGATAGGAACTCTTACCTTTAGGCTTGGGACTCCTTCCTATAGGAACCCTAACCCTAATCCAGGGACCTCTCCCTATAAGAACCCTCTCCCTAGCTGCAAGTCCTCTCCCTATAGAAAATGTAACAGTAGGCTGGGGATTCCTCTCTATAGGAGACCTAACCCTAGCT
This sequence comes from Pelusios castaneus, assembly GCA_007922175.1. NCBI lineage: Eukaryota > Metazoa > Chordata > Testudines > Pelomedusidae > Pelusios > Pelusios castaneus. Next base: position 1,607,352 of record ML685877.1, read on the forward strand.
CCATGTCCTTTCCCTATAGGAACCTTCACCCTAGGCTGGGGAACCCTCCCTCTAGTAACCCTAAGCCTAGCTCCAAATCCTCTCCCTATTGGACCCCTTACTTTAGGTAGGGGACCCCTCCCTTAACTGTAGCTCCATGTTGTCTCCTTATAGAAACCCTTGCTCCTGGTGTCCTACCCATAACACCCTAACCCTAGCTCTGTTTCCTATGCAGAGGACCCCTGACCCAATGTCCTTGAGTTCTACCCATAAATATTCTAACTCTAGTTCCAATTTGTTTCCAGGAGGAATCCTAAACCTAGTGGCACATGATCTGATTATATGTACCTAGCCCTAGCTCCAATTTCCCTTCCCACATAACCACAGGTTAGGTAACCCATACTCGGTGTTGTAGATTCCTTTTGCATAGGAACACTAACCCTAGTTCCAGGTGCCCTACCTAGTTGAACTCTAATCTCAAGTCCAAGTGCTCTGCTAGTATTAACCCAACCCTAGCTCCAAATTCCCTTTCAAGAGGAACCCTAACCTCAGCTGTATATAGGAAATTTAACTCTAGGCCAGGAAGCTCTGCATATAGGAACTGTAAACCTAGGCCATGGAACCCTAACTTGTGACAAAGAGCCCTCTCCTTAGGAACCCTAACTCCGTGTCCTACTAATAGTAACACTAGATCTGCGGAGGGGTTCCCTGCCCATATGAGCCCTAATCCTAGCTCATGGTGCCCCACTGATAGAAACTGTATTCCTTTCTCCAAGTGCCTTACATATAGGAACCCTATATCTATGTTGGCGATCTGTATGCATAGTCACCCTATCCCTAGTTCACACTGCCACACTCACAGGAATTGAAACCCTGGGGTGGAGAGCTGTACGTGTTGGAACCCCGGCCCCTGGGTGGGGAGCGGTACTGGTAGAAACTCTAACCATAGGATGGGGAACTCTATCCACAGGAGCTCTAATCCTAGTTCTAATACCTTTCCCATAGGAATGTTAACCCTCTCTCCAAGTGCCCTCCCCATATGATCCCAAACCATAGTGTCAAGTTCCCTACTCATACAGATCCTAACCCTAGGCTGAAGAGCCTTACCCATAATACTAGTCTGAAGTGCACTAGTCATAGGAACCTTACGTCTAGCTCTAAATACCCTGCCTATAGGAACCCTAACCCTGGCTCCATCTGCCCTACCTGTATGAACCCGATTCTTAGCGTGAAAAGCACTATGCATAGGAACCCCTAAGCCTTGCACTGATAGCCCTAGCCTTAGCACCAAGTGGAGGAACCCTATCCCATCGATTGGGACTCCTATTCCTAGTAACCCTAACCCTGTGGCAGAGACCCCTTTCCAGAGGAGCCCTAACCCTGTCTCCAAGTGCCCTTACCCATAGGAGCCCATAGGGTGGGGAGTTCTACCAATAGGAGCTGTACAGTAGAGCTGGGAGCTGGAAGAACAGAATTTGTGTTTAAAGAAAACCTTCCTTTCATGCAAGTAACCTTGACATTTTGCAAAAGAATCATATGAGACCGAGGGAGGCTGTCATGAAACCTGGAACCTAAGGAGATACCTCCTTTTACAATAGTCTGTTCACAGCATCGGATGTCTTCTGAAAAAACAGAAGGGGGTTAATGATAAACAGTCCACACTGATGGCTTTTTAGTGCAAGTAAGTGAATGTGATAAGCCAGTCAAAATGAATCAAAATGACTGCTACTTTTTCTGCTAGAACTTGACATTGTAATGGTGACATGGTGGCAAAACAATGTGAAATTCTGCAGTACATGCAAAAGGCAGTTGGCACCAAGGCCAGGACAACTGGCCATGTTGTGTTTAGGATTTCTGTTCAGTAATGAGAGGAGGGCAGCAGGGAGGAGGGGAGACTCACAGGGAATAAGGGAAGACCTTGAAAATATTCTGGGCTTTAAGTTTCATGACAGACACTTACGTGAGAACTGGGTCTAGCTGTCTGTCAGTCCCTCTCTCACAGATATTCCCTATCTTTGATTTATTTGATTCTATGGAGATATTTACTCTCCTTTGTGGCATGGCCAGTAAAAACCTTATGTAGGATTTCTTCTTGTATATACTGTGTACCTCCTGCTTTGCCCAAGTATTCTTCCAGAGACTTTAGTGATGTCCCATACTGATATTTAGTTGAAATGGACTTTGCTCAGATCTGGACCCATGCATGAAATCAGCAAAGAACTCTGCTACTTGTCCGTGGAGAATGTGGAATGTTGTCTGTGGAGTGTCTGTAACAGCAGACTTAAACTGATAAATACATGGTCAGTTTCACAGCTGTTGCTTATGGTTTACCCAAAGAGTTTTGCAGCCATAGTTCTAGTGGGGATTCACTTGTTCCACTGTAACAATTAAAAACACAATGACCTAGTGAACCTATGGGTTGGCTCAATGCTATCGTGGTGTTTTCAGAGAGATCTGATACGATACAGTCTGGGATATACCGGTAAATAGTGAACACAGAAACAGTGAACTGACTTAATGAACCTGGGGGAAATAATGGAAAAAAGTTAGTTCACACAAGTAGCTGCCTGGTCAGGACCAGAAATAAATGGCTTTATATTCTCCTTTACAGGTCACCCTTAAAAATCCATCAGCACCTTCTGCTACCACATAAGCAAGTGTTTAACATTATTACTTGTGTTACAGTAGTGTCTACAGGGTGTGGAATCTCCATCCTTAGAGGTTTTTAAGAACTGACTTGACAAAGCTCTGGCTGCGATGATTTAGTTGCGGGAGTTCCTATTTTGAGAAGGGGGTTGGACTAGATGACCTCCTGCGGTCCCTATCAATCCTCACCTTCTGTCATTCTATGACCCAGTCAAAAGCAGTGCCCTTTAATGCTAAACACTGCATATACTCAGAGTAAGGCACTCCTTGCCTAGGAACGTACAATCTAAACAGACAAGACAAAGGAAGTATTAATTTATGTCCATTTCACACACAAATTGACTCGTCTAAAGTCAAATTAAGTGTTTGTCAGGAATTGAATCCAGAATCCTTAAACCATCAGCTTAACCACAAGACCATTCCTCCCACTAAAACCAGCAGGCTGATTCATTCACTTAAAGTTTAGCAAGAGGGATTAGGGGGTGGTCCTTTGGCTGTGACATTAGATTATTGGATTATGACTGAGGCCACTGGAGCTGAAGAACCTCTCTGGACTTTCTGCTATTTTTGCACAAATTTCTATAGCCTTTTTAAAAAAAAAAAAAAAAAAAAAAGAGAGAGAGAGAGAAACCTTTCCCTAGATATATCCAACTGAAAATCAATCCCTTGCAGAAGCATTGCTGTGTATCAAAGTTTTTCAGGAGGTACCTGTGGCCAGGGCCAGCCCAAGGATTTTTGCTGTAGGCAAACTGTGACTTTGGCACTCCACTCCCACATTCAATGTAAAAATGATAACGTATTAATATATATATTTTTAAATAGAGAGAAAAATCACTTCTGTCTAATTTGGCACCCCTTAAAGCCTAGTTTGCGTATATGGTTGGGTGGTTCTGCCTGTGGCCCCTTCTCCACTAGTAATGCAGAAAGTCAGCTAGCTTTATGTTGAACTCACACTGTGAGCATTCTCTCATCGAGAAGGAGACAGAATTGGCAAGAGGTTACATTAAGGGGGAGAGTCCTCTTCTTCCTGGTATAAGGGTACACTGTGTGTCCAGCTCCCTCTTATCTGTCCATCTATTTTAAACCACTAGGTGCTGTTAAAGAGGTTAGGGCTTGTCTTCACTGATGGCAGTAAATTCGCAGCTGCCAGGTCGAACTTCTTGATCGACTGATCAGGTCTGTGAAGACCCGCTCAGCCGATCAGAATGTTGAACTCTAAACACCCCGATCCATCCCCTGGGGAGGGCCCGATCTGGTCCTTGGTCCCAATCCTTCTGGGGGGCCTGCCATTTTCAGTGGCAGTTGAACAGAGACATGCAAGTTATTCAAAAGCAATCCGGGTTGTGTCAGCAAGCCCACAGGACCTGGATCCAAGGATGCTGCTCTGGGGTGGGTTGGAGCCCAAGTCCTGCTGAGATTTGGGTCCAAGCCCTGGCGTTCTTCAGTGTGAACGCAGGCCAAGCCGCAGACTGGAGTAAGAAGGTCTGCATGGTGCAGCATGGATGAGTTAGTACAGTTGCAGGACCTGGGCCCAGTAATTATAAGCCCAGATTTACAAGGCAGTGTGGATGCTCAAGTGTGGGCTTGGAAAACTGAATTCACAGATTGGATCCCACAGACTTGGGTTTACAACACAGTCTAGACATTAGCTCTAGGTGCGTTAACCTTATGTCCATCTCTGAAAGCGAGCTGCCGTCGATACGATTAACTCTGAGGTGGTGAGAGAGAAAAACAGCAATGAGGCTTACTCTCTTCCTTGATTACCAAGCTCCCTGAAGACCCTATATGGTGCTTCCTGCACAGCAAGGTGCTGCTTCTGTTTTAGCTTAAGGAACCAATATTATTACATTAAAAATATCTCTGAAAACATACATGAATAGAATGCATTAGTACAGCAGAGGACTTGTTTATGTCAGTGGCTACCTCTCTCTTTGGCTATGTCTACACTAGGAAAAGTTAGGTCGACTTAACTTGAAGTTGACCTTATTAAGTCGACTTAACAAAGTGGCAACACTTTAAGTCGACTTAGTCCACTTTGTTAAGTCGATCCAACTGCCCTTAGGTCAACTTAACAAAGTGGATTTCTGCGTCCACACTGGGCTTAGGTCGACCTAAGGATTGGTAGTTACTAAGTCGACTCAAGCTTTCATTAAGTCGACTTAATGAAAGCCTAGTGTGGATGTGGCTTAATTTAAGTCGACTTAAGCTCCTTAAGTTGACTTAAATTGCCAGTGTAGACCTAACCTTTTTTGCCTTCCTCTTAGAGTTGAGACCTTGGCGTTCATAGACCCTTGGTTTGTGTATCCAGAGGCTGGAGACAAGGTGTTTGAATGTCCTTGACTTGTAATTTCTCTCCCCACTTTTTGCTGTGACAAAAGCCAGCTCAGATCAGCCTTCTTTTTGCCCACATTGTCACTCAGACTTCTTTTGAGTGGGTTGCTGTAAGGGTGTTAGAGTATATAAGGGAGGGCTCCTTTGAAGAAAGCATTATTAGGTTTGCTTATGAGTGTGATAGTGTTACAGCAGTCGACTTATAATATTGCTTTTATCGCAAATGTTTTGTGATTGGTCGATGTTATCAGCGTAAGTAAATATATTCCTAGTTAGGTGACTGGGCCAGTTTGCCATCTCCCTCTTCCTTTGACCTTTCAGGATGTGGGTGCTGTTTGGTGTTGGTGGTCTGTGATATACAGGAAGTCAGAGTGGTGGCTAATTTTAACTAATGGTGGCAAATTCTCTGCCATCAGTTCGAACTTCCTGATTGATTGATTCGGTCTGCGAAGACTCACTCATCCAATCAGGAAGTCGATCTTTATACTCCACCCCAGCAACTGGGTTAATAGCACTGAGTTGAAGGGAGACCCCCTCCTTTTGACTCAGCGCAGTGGGTGTGACAGAAGTAGGGAGGTCAGAACACAGATGTGCAAGTTGTTTTAAGTAACTTGCATATCTCCATTTGACTTCCACCGAAAAAGGCAAGCAGTGTAGACCTGCCTCAGATTATTTGGTGGGCCCTTCTGGCCTTAAACATTAAGACTCTCTGACCTTGCTGCTGCTTTTGACACTATTGATCACCCACTCCTTGAATTCTTGTTCTCTTTTGTGACTCCTTCCTCTCCTTGTTCTCCTCCTACCTCTCCAATCACTGCTTTAGTAACCATTTTGGCAATAAAGGTGAGACACAGATAAGATTACAGGGAACTAGAACTGTCAACATTTTTTTGACTGCAAGTATCTTCCTCTGTAAACAAGAGGTTTAAATCAAAAGGAAGATTTTTGTGGGGAAAATGTCACTTGATACAATGTTGGCAGTGTTGTTGCTTCCAGTCTGGTCCCAAGATATTAGAGGGACATATTGGTTGAGATAATATCTCTTATTGCACCAACTTCTGGTGGTGAGAGAGACCACCTGAGAGAACCCGATGGAAAAACTCTGTGTAAGCTCAAAAGTTTCTCTCTCTCACCAAAAGAAGTTGGTCTAATAAAAGATATTATCTCATCCACCTTGTTTCTCTGGTTGTATGTAAAAAGAGTTTACATTTCGTTTCTATTTGAAATTTTTGATTTGTTTTTAAAAATCAAAACGTATTTGACATTTATCATTTTAATTTCCCCCTCTTTTTGACGAAGTGCAGTATCATGAATGTTTGTGGGTTCTTCCCTCAACGCACTCTTCCTCTCGCCCCCCCACACCTCTTTTTCCAAACTAACTTTTTAATGGTTCTCCAACTGTGGAAAAGTTAGAGGAGGAAAAGGAGAGGAAAAAGAGAAAGGAAAAACCCCATGACATCATTAATTGTTGGTGAACAGAAAAAAGCAAACAAATAAAAAACGGATTATTTAAACCTCTAAAATAAAGAAAACCAAACAATTCCCAAGAATTTGCCACAAAAAAAATCCAAATTTTAAATGAAAAACTTGTTTACAAAAAAAGGGCCATTTTTTTCCAGGGAAAAAAATGGATTATTTGACCAGTTGGATTTGTAAGAGTGAATATTTTTCCTCCTTCACCTGGGTCAATCTGTTGTAACCATGAGCCAAGATAGATAACATTCCTTTCGTATTTCAGCGTTCAGTATCCCTTTACTCCAGTGGTTACTGCTACATCCTGCCTTTAGTCAAAAGCAACTACAAGCCAGACCAGCTAATTTATGTAACACATTTGGAGACATCTAGGGTGGAGCGTCAGGGTAAATGCTCTGAGCTCCTTGACAGAGGAGAGGCTTATCTGCCTCTTACTAGTGGACATCTGTCAAGAACAACTCTCTCCGGGTGCATCTACATTTACAAATTAAGTCAATTTAAGGAGGCTTAAAGTCGACTTAAACTGCTCTGCGTCCACACTTGGCTTTCCTTAAGTTGACTTAAGGAAAAGTTAAGTCGACCTAATAACACCTCATTTTAGGTCGACTTAATGCTTAAATCGACCTTATTAGGTCGATTTAAGCCAGTGTGGATGGGGATTAGCGCCTAAATCCACCTTATTAAGTCGACTTAAAGTGTTAATTAGACTTACTAAGGTCGAAAAGGGGCTATGTCTACAGTAGAAAAGTTAAGTTGACTTTTGTTAAGTTGACTTAATAAGGTCGACTTTAAGTTGACTTAAAATTGACCTTATTAAGTTGACTTAACTTTTCTAGTATAGACATAGCCTCTGAAATTCAGTGCCTTGATGATCCTGCTACTTCTGCAGAGGCTAGATTTTTAGCCACTGAATTGGCTGCATCACCAGGAACTTCTATGTGCTGTGTTCAACTTCTCTCAGTGCAGCAGTATGGATGGTGGCTTTTTGGGTGTTCTGAAGAAGAAGAGGCAGTACCCTCCTTGGTTTTTTTAGGTGTTTCCTTTGCTCCTCTTGGACAGAGCTCAGGAATCATTTAGATGTAGGATCTTGGTGCACGGAGCTTGTTGCCATGTCAGCTGCTCTCTGTTGGGAGTCTGAAATTCTTTCCGTCTTGCAAAGGGTGTTTGAGCGGGGTAACTATTTGGCCTTCTTTCTGTAGTTGTAGTTTGTAGTATTTTATTCTCATTACAACAGGTGATTTGACCTCACCTTCCTGTGTATGAATCCCAACACCTATTCTGATTTGCTGTTACACCCTGACCTGCTCATGTGTCATACATGTCCCTGCATTTAATTTCCTTCCCATTCTGTAAATTCCATCTTCAAAGCATCTGATGAAGTGGGATTTTTCTCCCATGAAAGCTCATGAGATAAATACATTTGTTAGTCTTTAAAAGTGCCACAGGACTCCTTGTTTGTTTGGCTCCCTAATGCTGACTACTTGCCACTCTTTGGGGGTTTCACAGGGCTCTGTTATGGGCACCACTTCCTGCCCCTCTTTTTAGTCCTCTGAGAGATCTCTCCAGCTCATTTTCAGTTACCACATGCATGCTGATTTATTGTAGATTTGGTTCTCCACTCCTGACCGGTCCTCACCTACCTAAATCCACACCTCACCCTGTGTCTCCAAAACCTCCTCTCTTTCACAATACTGACTTCAACTTAACATGGCCCCAAACTTACCTCCTTATCTTCCTTCTCAATCCCTCCCCATTACCTTTGCCACCATCACCCTCCCTGCCTCTCAGACCCAGAACACACAGGTCACCCCTGATACCTCGCTCTTTTTAGACCCTGTGTATAGATCTTGCTGCTTCTCCCTTCTTAAAATTTCTAGGACTTGACAGCCAGAGTTTCCATTCAGGCTCTCGTTTTTTATCATCTTGACTCTACAACATGAGTTTTTCTTATCTTGAGTCTGCGCATGGGTACCTGTCCCAAGTGGCATAGATTTGTTTGTTGTTCACTTTTCATAGGGCCAGATCACCCTTTCACTAGGGAAAACTCTTATGAGATTCACAGGAGGGGATCAAACCTATGCATTGTCTCTCCTGGCCTTTCCTGATATTATCCCAGGTGTGGGGAAGGAAGTGTAGGGGTACTGTGAATTCTGAGTCTGTGCCCTTTCCAGTCATGTGGATCTCCAAAAGCCAACCATCCACTGCAATTGGCGAGGTTCCCTACCACCATGGGATGGGGGCCCGGGATGTTATTACTGCGCAGAAAACTTGGAGGAGAGCTGGGATGGGGCTTGGGGGTAACAAGCCCCAGCTCCACTCTCTCCTATTGCTGTAGGAAGCAATGGCATGGAGTGAGGCATTGTCTCAGCAGACCCTCTCTCTTCCTATCCATGTGGAAGACAGGCGATGTGCCAGCTCACTGCTTACACTTGCGTTCCTTACTGAAAACAATGCCTCTTTTCATTTTGTGCCATTGTGTCTCCATCTCCGTCTGAAGCAAACAGGCATTTCTCACAGATCCCAGCGGTTCAGCACCAGCCCTTTGACACACTCCTGACTCTTTCCAGGCTCCTGTTTTTATTTTCTCCTGGCACCACTGACAAAGTTTAGAAGCAAATTTTTGTCTTTTTTTTTTTTTTTTTTTAAAAGAGGAAAAATCAATACAATTCTCCTCTTTTTAATCATCCCAGCCTTAGCAAAAGGGGTGGGAGGGGAAGGCGGGGGAAACAGAGTGCAGTGAATTTAGAGACTCTTCTTACCACGCCATGTTAATTATCTCTGCTGTAAAAAGGAGGTCAAGGAGAGGAACTCTCTACTAAATAGGGCGAAGTTGGCATGCCTGGCTCCTAAAGCGAAGAAGGTAAGAGTGAACTTTACTGGAACTTTTTTTTAAAAAAAATCTCTTCAAAAAGCTTCTAGATTAAAGCTCTGATATCTTTTTTTTTTTTTTTTTTGAATTCGCATGGATTCTGAAGCTCAAATGGCTGGAAGGAAGCCCAGATTTTTTTTTTTTATCCTAGTCACTCAGAGGTTCAAAGGTTTTAAGTCCTGCCCCCATGGTGAATGGCTGACTATATGGGAATACAGAAGAACCCGACACATAGGTGTTCTGGCCATTGTTATCAAGAGGGAGAAAAATAAAATAGCTCTGTATGTAGGTCAATGACCTGCTCTTTACTGTCAGTAAAAAAAATTAAGAATGACCTAAAAATCTACTACTCAAAATCAGGGAAAGTAGTCGCTCTTAATCAGACGAAATGTTTATGTTGCCTAAAGCTTGACCTCCTCAGTGCCTAACTTTAGCAAAAGTCTTTGCAATTGAAAAGGCAGTGGTCAAAACCTATCTGAAACATCTATTAATTTTTGATCCTCCAACGTAGTTGGCTTAGTTACTGCAGAGGTGCCCAGTAGTGCTTCTGTAGGGTTGGTCAACATTTCCATTATAAAGCCCCAATATTTGATGCCTTATAACTCATCTGTTTCCACATTGCCTCTGTCTGTAACTTGGGTGACTGGCTGGCAGTGCAAATGCCATTTCAACTCTGCTGCCCCATTTCTGTAAAAACATGTAAATCAGCTAGAGTTGGAGAGTGACTAAAAGAGCCTGGCAAAAATCCTGCGATGGAGACTCTTCTATTTTATGCCAGTGAATAAAACTGTCACCCTCCTCCCCATCATTTTTAGGGTGTCTGGGCAAATAAATAGTCATGAATGCAAGGCTGTGTTTCACAATTATGTTAAGTCAGAGGCTTGTGGGCCAACCTTTTCTCTTTTATGAGAGAAAATATTAGGACGTAATCCTGCTTCAACAGAGGTGAATGGGGGAAAAGATCAAGTCCTTTATTAGCAAGTGTGGCTCAATGTGACAACGTAACGTTCATCCAGCTATCGCCTTGGAAAGTCATTTTTGCTTTTTTAGTGTCACACAAGAGTTACCCTGAAGCATCAAGTTGTTTTTGATCCACCTGCATGTTTCGGTTGAATAATTTGATTCTTTGCAAAGATTCACGTTTCTGTGAAATGCTTGAGAGATTTATATTTGAAAATTACCTCCACTGAGTTTATAGCTTCTTTTCTTATGAACCATATTTGCATGACTGTCTAACATCTGGCCCAACATATACGTGTTCTGTAGTGTTACCCCAGACTCACCACAGTTTTGTTTAGCATCTCTACCTGTCTAATGGGGACTGGTTTGAAACCAGTGTGATTCTTCACTGAATCAGTCATAGAATCATAGAAGATTAGGGATGGAAGGGACCTCAGAAGGTATCTAGTCTAACCCCCTGCTTAAAGCAGGACCACCACCAACTAAATCATCCCAGCCAGGGCTTTGTCAAGATGGGTCTTAAAAACCTGTAAGTACAGAGATTCCACCACCTCCCTTAGGTAAGCCATTCCAGTGCTCCACCACCATCTTAGATAAAAAGTTTTTTCCTAATATCCAACCTCGACCTCCCCAGCTGCAACTTGAGATCATTGCTCCTAGTTCTGTCCTGTGCCACCACTGAGAACAGCCTAGCTCCCTCCTCCCTGGAACCTCACTTCAGGTTGTTGAAGGCTGTGTTTAAAGTGGCAGGCAATGAAGTTCACTACACTTGTAAACAGTGCTAACAGGATATAAAGGCAGCCACGTATGCATGCACACACTTCCCAAGTTTTAATGATTCAGGCACTTCAGGGCATCCTGGGCTAAAACTTGGCATAAATCATGGCTGGCGTTAATGTTTCTTTAAATATTTACATACGTGTCTTAATCTGTTGTGCTCTAACACAGGGCTGGTGTATATTTCGTGAGGTGCCAGGCATTACTTTATTGCTAGATCAGACTATAATCAGTATAAGTTTTGTTGGAAGTCAGAAAGGGGATATCTCCTTCTACGCAATGGGCCTTACAGAAGCTAAGAGATTCACTCCTGCATGAGGGCATGCAGTTTTTGTACCATCACACTCCAGTGTGAGATAGTCCAGCAGAGGGCTGCTTTAAAATTTGTCAGGATCTATACATGCGCGGTTTGCAGGGGCTACTCTGTAAATCCACTGAGCCATCAGCATGTTCTATGGTATCCTGGCCAACACCTGCCCCATTGCTTTGTTGATCCCCTGCAGAAGGGAAGTGGGTGAGGGAAGGGGGTGTGGCTGCAGTCTTCACTCCATGGGCTTTCTGCCTTGGGGAGGCTCTAGGCAAGCAGCAGGAAGTCCCGGGAATAGAAGCTGTGGGATGGGGTGTCTGCCCTGTACAAGCCCTGAGCGGGGTTAATGAGGGTCAGGAAGGACCAAATAACCTTAGACGCTACACCTGGAGGGGAACCGGGGCTGGACAGTGCCTAATGGCAGACATGGGGTGGAGCTGGGCTGGGACTATAAAACCAGGAATGAGAGCAAGGAGAAGGTCTGCTTTAAACTTCTGGCATTGAACCCTGCCTTTGAGTGATAATGCAGCCCCCAAATCCTAATCCAGAAAAAAATAGCCACCTGTCCAAGCGTGCGTGGTCATCTACTCGTAAACTTAGCAGAGTCCCTAATGCAGCTTTACTTCATTTACCCACACCTGGGACACAGCTGCTGACCAATGTTGCATTCGAGGCTTCCTCGGCAGCTGGCTACTTCAACCACTAAGGCAGGGCCAATATCTTGCCCTCCTCCATTAGGGTTTCAGGGTGGGAGAAGGTGCATGCGACCGACTCTGGGAGTGGAGCCAGCACGGGGCACAGAGGCTGCCAATGGTAGCAATCGGCCACAGTGGATAGGCTGGTTGGCCCACTGATGATGATAATAATAAGCCTTCTACCATGTTTAAGCTTCAAAAAGATTTTCATAAATAACTGGTCAATAGTGGGTAAAAAGATATGTTGTGCTTTTTTTATGGTTTTTTTCCCCCAGTTTGAAATTCACTATCAATGAAATGTATCCAAAAAAATCCAAGTTTGAAAAATGTTGACCTGGTTTATTTGAATCCTACTAGCACCATAGTTCTGGCTCCAGGACACAAATAACAATATAGATCCTTTGACATGGATTATAAGGCCCTAACCCTTATTTATATGATTTTCTTTATTGCCATCCTTGCGGGATTGGGGCCTAAAACAGGAAGTGATATAAATGAGGGGGAAGAGAGAAGTAATCTTATTATGTATGTTTAACATATTTAAATGCCCTAGCTATATCCAAGTTCCCTATTACCTATCTTATTAATGGATACATCTTATCTGAAAAAAAAAGTATCAGAATTGAAAAAGGCAACAAAAATGATCAGGGGTCTGGAAAAGTTTCCAGGTGAGGAGAGATTAAGAAGACTGGAGCTTTTCAGCTTGGAAAAGAGACAACTATGAGGGAATATGATAGAGGTCTATAAAATTATAACTGGTGTGGAGAAAATAAATAAGGAAGTATTATTTACTCATAACACAGGAGCTAGGGGGTCACCAAATGAAATTAATAGGCAGCAGGTTTAAAACAAAGAAAAGGAGGTATTCCTTCACACCATACACAGTCAATTTGGGGAACTCCTTGCCAGAGGATGTTGTGAAGGCCAGGACTATAATGGGGTCCAAAAAAGAACTAGATAAGTTAATGGACAATAGATCCATTAGGGATTGCTGTTTGCCAGAAGATGGGAATGGGTGATGGGATGGATGTTTACCTATGCTGTTCGCTCCCTATGAACCCCCTGGCATTGGCCACTCTTGGAAGACAGGATACTGGGTAAGACAGACCATTGTTCTGACCCAGTATGGTGGTCTCATTATATCTTTTTGTTGTAGGCATTATGGATGAAGAGGGTACTGGTTTTATAGTTCAGCTGGGGGGGGGGGGGGGCAGTGTGTTCCATGGACATGTGGTACAGGTAGTAAAGGAAGAAAAAGTCCCATGAGGAGGAAAAAGGGAATTGCCATAAAAATGGCCTCTGAAGTGCATTAGACAGAAACATGGTAGGTCTGGTAAGGACTGACCCAGGACAGATGAGGTTTGCTCAGCCCATGGGAGCATGCACAGGGAATGTAAGAAACAGCTGGGGGTCACCTGCTGTTTGGTGACACAGCCTGCTCTCTTCCAAGGGAAAGTGGATGTGGTTCTGAGGAGCAGGAAGGAAGGAGGTTTATGCTAATGAAATGTTTGCCTTTGGTAAGTCTGAGGCAGAATTAAGGCTGAAGTAAGTATTCAAGGCAGTTATGATTGCTTGATGATTCAAGGCTAAATTGTGACTGGATTTCAACCTATAATTTAGTTAATTATTGATGTTATAGGTTGCTTATGGAAAAGAGAGGTGGCGGGGGAGATTGGAAGCTGTGGGTATTGTTTCTTTCCATTTGTAGCAGTAAACTAAAGAAGAAGCATATGGCAAGCCTGTATGCAGAAGATCTACCCTGAAGCAGAAAGGTCACTTGGTTAGAATAAAGAAAAGAAGCATTTTGGCTGCAGTTCCTTGTTCAGTGTTAGGAGAAAGAGACCACTTTTGTATTGGCACAGAACCGTAACAGGTTTGGCAAAGCAGGAGTGCTGGATCTGCCAAGCAGGGGACTACAACTTCCAGCAGTAGCTGGACAGGAAGCCAGTGTAGAGGGTCCCAGTGAGAGACACTAAGGGTACGTCTACACTGGAGCCTTAGGTTGACTTAAGGAAGGTTAAGTCGACCTACAGACCACTGCATCCACACTGGGCTTTTATTAAGTCGACTTAAGTGCTTCCTTAAGTCGATTTAATGACACCACCATTTATGTTCGACTTAACACTTAAGTCGACCTTATTAAGTTGACTTAAGCCAGTGTAGATGGGGAAAGCCCTTAAGTTGACCTAATTGGCCTCCAACCCCCCTCCCAGGGCTACCCACCATGCACCTCTCCTCCGTTGACCTAACACCTGCCAGTGTGGACGCAAGCAGTTGACAGGATTGTTCAATGTGGACTCTCTAAGTCGACTTAACAAGGTTGACTTAGTCGACCTTGTTAACTTGACTTAACGGAGCCTCCAGTGTAGACGTACCTTAACAGAGCCTTGTCTGGAAACCTACAAGCTCCTCTTTGTTGGAAAAGAGACTGAACAGTTTTGGAAGTTTGCCTGAAAAAGGTTGTACTTAATTCTGCTTTCAGTTAGTGTAGAACAAATCAAGAGTAATTTCACTGAATTCAATGCCATTATAGTAGCCTAGACTTGGCTTGAAGTCAGAACCTCACCACCAGGACCAAATTCCATCTCCAATTTAACAGCAGTGTAAAGTTATGTCAAGGGTCAGACAGGGGTGACTGTGTCACTTGTATTCAATGGGCATTCAGAACTGGTACCCTTGCATGCAGATAGTCTTGTTCCGTGTCATGTTGTAAAACCATCATGATTGCAATTTTCCATCAGCATAGAAATTACAGCATGACCTACATGATCCAATAGGAGAGGCTTTATCTCCTGTTGTCAATTGCTTTTCCTGCTACACTCAACTATCACACTCTTGGCATTTGTCACCCATTTTGCACAACCACTGAAAACCAGATCAGTGGAAGTTACCACTGCTTTTCCACTGTTATCCACTTGGCAGTGGCTGTTCCATGTTTATTCTTCTTTCCACGACTGTGGCATATGTAGGTTGCTCTTATTAACACTGTTTTCTGTGTTCTGCACCTTGGTGTTTTCAAAAGGAGTCTGCTTGGCTGACATAATGAGGCAAAGTTGATACAGGATATTAGAGGAGAGAGAGCCACACGTTCATACTGAGATCTCTCCTGGAGGCAGCTTTGCAATTTTTCTTATTCTAAGATAAGAAAAGCAAACTTGTTTTCTGGGAAGATGTAAACATTTCCAGGTTTGGCTCAGATGTGCTCCATTTAATAAACTTTTTGCTCTGCCAGCTGAACGTCAACCTGAATGTTCTTGGTGATGCAAAACCTCTCACCACCTACATAAAGTAGGGGCAATTATGGTGTACATCTGTTATTTGACTTAGAAATTCTAGCCATGCTAAAATCCAGCTCCTTGTTGCTATATTGGCTAGGCAGGGCTAACAAATAGTAAAACTTATTCCAGTCATTAACAAAGTTAGGAGAGGAAATGCTACCGATACATAGGAAGTACCTCTGGCGCGTAAGAAGCTGTCACTTTTATGTAAGTCTTTGACCCTAATTCCCCTTCAATTCAATGCAGTTGGTGAATGTCCCTTTGCTTGGGCCCGATTAGTGTTGAGCAATCTTCAAGATGCTAAAGGCTCTATAGGAGTCTTTTGCTCTGGGTCAGGCACAGGTGAAGAAGAACGTATGGGCTGGTGGAGAGAACTGCACAGAGGGTGTGAAATGAACATTGCAATAGCAGTGGCAGTGATGGTTGTTAATGGGATAGAAGGCAAGGGGGTGGAGGAGTGGGTACGTGCTGCCAGAGACAGCCCTCTTCTTACCCCAGCGTGTTTGGACTGGTGCACAGATGCAGGGGTGCCAGACCGTCATCGCTCAGGAGGTTGGGGTTGGCTCTGTGCTCCAGCAGCAGCTCTGCGCAGTCTGTGTGGCCCCCCTTGCAAGCCTCGTGCAGGGCACTCTGGCCTCCTGGGGCCATGTTGGGGTCTGCCCGCCAGAACAGGAGATGACGCACGCAGGCAGTGTGTCCATGGCTGGCTGTGATGCACAGTGGACTGGTCAGTTCCCTCTTGTATTCTAGGGACCACAGGCCTGTAGGGCAGAGAGAGAGAGAGGGACATGAGAAGGATGGGCTTGTGGTTAGGGCACACAGAAGGGACCCTGAGATCCAAGTTCTGCTACAGGCTTCTTGTGTGACCTTGGGCAAGTCACTTAATTCACAAGTGCCTCGGTTTCCCATCTGCAAAGCCATGCTTCCCTTCCTCCCAGGATGAGGATAAATTCATTAACAGCTGCACACAGGGAAGTCAATAAATTACCAGGGACAGTGGCAGATGCAGTTGTCAGAGATGTTCCCTTTTACATCAGACAGATGGGTGGGTAAAGTAATATCCAGGGATCTGTTTGCCATGGAAAAACAGAGAATGGACATTTTTACCGAGAATCTTTTGTTTTCACATTTTGTGAAAAAACAAAAATATGTTAATAATTAACTAAATTTTACTGAAAGTAGCAATGTCACTTATTCAGTGCACACAACCTCCCCTTCCTGTGTTGATTTTTGAATGGGCTTTGAATTTGCAGTGGAACACCGTTTATCCAATCTAACTGAGACTGGGACCAGACAGTGTAATAAAACATGGTGGATAATCAGGGGAGTTGGCAAAGAGCTTGCTATCGCTTATTTTAAGATTGTGGGGGACTTGGGTGGTCAGCCCCAGGTGGGCGAGGAATTGGAGGCTGATGGCCCAAGCCCCAAATGCTGTCAGCCCCAGATGGCCAGTAATCCAGTTAATACAGAGATCCAGATCATGGAAACTCGGTGTTCTACTGTGTATCAGTAAAACATTGTGTTCAACTGATACCTATACATATCATGGCTTGGAAATCTGAAGTTCAGTGTTGCATTTTAATCGTGGGAAAATTGTGGATTTTTTTTTTTTAATCAGAGAATTTTGGGGTTTTTTTTTTTTTTATCAGAGGAAAACTAAGATTCTTGGTAATATCTTTTATTGGCCTAACTTCTGTTGGTGAGAGAGACAACCCTTTTGAATTGCACAGACCTCTTCTGCAGGTCCGGAAAAGACACGCAAAGACAGCTAAATACAAGTTGACTCTTCAGTGTAAGTAGTTAGCACATATTCTAAGGGACCATTCAAGATGAAGTGGCCTGTTATGTTATACAAGGCTTGCAGTAAATGTTATGTTTCTCAGCTGCACAAACTAAGGCTACTTCTATACTACAAAATTGGCTCATGCTCTCTATGATGTGCATCCTCATCAAGAGAACCAGTATCTATTGTATTGTCAGTGTGGGGGATGGTGAGACAGCTCTTGATAGTCACTAACACTCGATGTAAGCAACGCAGTATCTCTACATCGGTGCTGCAGCCACCTAATTACATTGACTGTGACTGTTTTTTGGGGAAGCAGTGCAACAGACAGCATGTGTCAAACTTCCTGATTGACTGATCGGGTCTGGGAAGACCTGCTCAGTGGATCAGGGAGTCGATACTGCAATACCTGGTTTGAAGGGCGCCCCTCCCTTTGAACCAGCGTAGTGTGTGTGCAGGGAGTAGAGAAGCCAAACATAGATACGCAAGTTATTTCAGCTAACTTGTGTATCTATGTTTGACCGCTGAAAAGGGCAGGAGGTATAGGCCTGCTCTAAATCAGCAGAGAGAGGCAAATTTAAGTGAAGAGCTTCCACAGCTAGGAGGATGCAAGACAGCTCACATCAACTTTCCAGGTCTGAGAATGGGAGTGATTAAAGGGCGAAGCGAAACAGACTTGGCACCAGAAGACTTTCTCCTTGCCTGGCACACTGTGCACAGGAAAAGGAATTTGAGAAAGTTTTGACCTGCAGAAAATGCCTGAGTGTTCGCAGCTCTTTAATGTACATTGCTCTCAGAAAGGATTACTGGCTCTTCATTCAACACAATTCTGGTTTATTTCTTTCCCTCTTTTTAGTTCTCTGGATGTGTAGCTGTTGCCCTTTTGCTGAATAAAACAGAGCAGTCCACTGTACATTTTTTCTCTCTCTGAAAACTTTGGGGCTTTCAAATGGCCTGTTTAAGGTTGTTAGCCACTCTGAGCAGTGGTGGCTCTAGGGGAAAAGAAAATTCCCCAGTGAATGCACATCAATGGGCAAGATTTCACATGGCAGGAATACCTTCTTCTAATGATGGAAGAATCAATATTGTGCCTGTAATGAGCCGCAAAGGGTACCTTATTCACCAACTTAACTTCTTCCCCTGAGCCCACGCTGAGAAGTTTTAAAAGACAGCTCATTAATTACCCACCTGCATTTAATACAGATTTGTAACCTGTTGAGAGTTGTGCCTGGCCCCTGGATATGTAGCTTACTGTTCATCCAGGGGAAAAGCCTGTGTTTGCTAGACACATAGCAGACCTGTAACAGAGCTGAAATAAGAATTTGATACTCCCGTGACCCTGGATGTGACAACTGCCCTCAGAACACTAGAGTCAGTAACTCTGAGAATGGGATTTTATGTGGATTTGGAAAAAACTATGAGCATGCATTCCGTTCAGGTGGCTGGCTTCTCTGCCTCATAGCTCATGGGTGAAGCTAGTCATCAGAAATGTGCTGGCTGCTTCTGAGGCCCCTGCTTGCTTTATGTACACATAATTCCCTGAAGTCAGTATGCCACCACATACAATAGATCAAGATCATATGTTTGAGAGCAGGAACTTTTCTTTTCTAGATACCCTAGTAGCTCTGTTATATTCAAGTGCCACCAAGACATAAACAAACTGATTTTCTGTAGTACAGTGGTGAGGTATTGGCAAAGAAATATTATCCCCTCTTCAGAGATTGGCAACTGAGGCAGAGAGATGAAGGGTGGAGTGATGATGCTCCAGGTCTAATGGAGAGTCTGGTGTGTAGACAGGAAACAAACCCAGATCTCCCAGGTCCAAGTTGGATGCCCCATGACCATTCTTCCTTCCCTTTTACAGGTAGAAAGCCTGCAAATTATTTTATCCCCTTCTCTTCAATTATAGCCCCAGGATACTAAAATTCAGATCCATGCATGTATGGTATATCTCCTTCACCCAATGATTGCAGGGAAGATGGAGACAATTGTTTCAGACCAAAGTTTTGCATGGAAGATTTTGTGATTGCTTTCTCTAATTTGGGCTTGCTTTTGTCCCAGTTTTTCCCCTTCCTTGGACTAAGTGAGGTGCTTTGTGAGCGCTATAGAACACAATTGAATGTTGTTGATCTTTTTCAGTACAGGAGTGGGTAGATCTACATGGTGGTGGGATTTTGGCAGCAATCAAAAGGAGATACGCAAAGCACTTAAAATATCTTGTGTATCTCCCTCCAGCTGCCTACCGCTTACCTATCGCGATGTCTTCAGTGCGCTGAGTCAAAAGGAAATGCCCTCCCTTTGACTCAAAGCTACTCTACGTACCAGGCTGGTCTTCAGAGATCAACTTCCTGATTGGCTGAGTGGATCTTTGCAGACCTGATCAGTTGATTAGGAAGATCAAACTGACGGTGGCAAATTTGCCGCCATCAGTGAAGATGCCTCCACGGACTCATATATTGTATTCAGAAAGCATTTAAAGTACCGCCTAGAGCCCTCGACAAATGTTTCCCTTAGAACATCTGGGACTCAGTGCAAATCTTATTTCTGACACCACTCACCAAACCATGGCACCTAGAATTTCATGCCAGCAGCACAGAGGGAATTCAGATTCATCTGCTCCAGAAACCACTGGAGCTAAGTACAGGGCCTGGGACGTACAAGTGACCAGTTATGACTTTAGATGGAAGCACACGTTAATATCGTCATGTGTTTGTTTGTGGCTAATGCTTAGCCTAAATGTCAAACTCTCGGTTTCTGCATGTTTTAAGGTGCAATTTAATAAGAGCAATTAAAAAATAAACCTTATTAAAGCAAACATTGATCAATTGGAAATGCAAGAACTTAGCCCTGTTTTGGCATGGATGATTTCTTTGTCTATCAAGGACTTCTGAGTGACACTTGGAGCATTGTGTTTTTCAGCCCTGCCTCAGCATATGTATAACTTCAAGCAGAGTGCCCTAGAGTTCAGGCTTGCCTGCTTTAAAGTTAGGCACAAACTGAACTGCACTTTAGCCCTATTCAGTGTGGCCTACTGGACAGACTTGGAATTTGGGAAACCTGAGTTCTGTTCCTGGCCTGCTGAGTGATCTTGAACAAGTCAGTCCTCCACTTTGTGCCTCAGTTTTCCCATCTGTAAAATGGGGTATTACAAAACTGACCTCTTTTGTGTGATGCTTAGGAGCTCCTGCTGAAAAGCGCTGTGGAAGAACAAGGTATTCAATATTTTGCTGAAGCAGAAGTTCTAGTATGGGCAAAATCCGTTACATCATAAAGGGATTTTTGCCTCCATCCAGACAGAGCAAGATATGTCTGAGTCAGTCTCTGTTCCTTTAAAGATTGTCTTGTTAAGCACAACTAGGAGCATGGTATAAAAACAGTTTAAGAAGTGCAAGTGGCAAAGTTTCATTCTGATTTCTTTTAATTTCAGGGTGAGTTGACACACTCCTATGCTACTTTGCTTCTGTTGGGTAGAACTGAGTGGAAAATGGAAATTCCACCCCATGGAAAACTGGTATTTGCTTGTGTCCTGATCTGGGACAAAACCCTGAAATAATGAAGCATTTGGTGGGTCAGAAAGACTTGAATTTGGAAACATTGAAATGGCAGGGAAAGGCAGCAGTGCATCATGGGAGATGTAAGACAGCCAATGAGCTGAGTTCATAGGGATGAATGGGAGCAAAAGGGACCCAGAAGCAACACTCCCATCAGGCACTATGGCAGCTCAGGTGGTCACAGGGATGAACATTGACCTGAAAGAAAATATTTGATTTCAGGTTTCCCTAGTGGAAAATTCTGTCCAAAGTCCTCTCCTTTCTCATGGGCAATCTTATTTTCAGTGAAGCGCCATTTTTTATGACACTAAAGTGTTTTGTTTGATGTTCCTTTTTTCCGACCAGCCCTGGCACTGCTCTACATGGGCTAGGTTGAGTCTGGGTAGGTGAACAATGGGAGGGAGGGAGCCCCTGCAGTGCACGTAGAGTGTGCAGAATGGCATGGCATGTGGGGGACCATCGTGCTAAGAATACGCAGAGCCTGGATGTAAAATGCGGCAAGGATATAGCACATTGCATGCTCTCCTCCCCCACCCCATACACTGCAGAGCTCTGGAAACATTCCATCTCTGGAGGCAGGACATCCCCAGAGCACCCCTCATGCCCTGTCACTCTGCAGCCCTTTATCCCCCTAATCTGAATGCAAATTTTCCTATGAGCAGCATAAACTGGTCCTAGGGGACTCTGCACTATAGCTATGATACTCAAACATGACCAAGTGCCCTGTTAAAAACAAGTCAGACACTTTAGGCTCCTCAAGCACTAAACATTTTTACCCTACATCGGTTAGTGAGAATTTGCAGAAGCAGGCCCTTCATTTTTCCTGGTGATAGCAGCTCGTAACAGACTGCAAAACATTTCCCACAAAGGCTGCGTCCACCGTGCCTTTGAAATAATCACCTCAAAAGAAATCGGTTCCTCTGTATAATGTGTTAGCAGGCTACTGAAAAACAGAGTGCCATTTGTTCAGTATAAATGCACTGTATCTTTCTCTCAGTCAGTGTTAGTAACTGCCCATTTCCTTTTTAATGGGTCCTTGAAAGCAAGAGTACCTGACAGTCCGAAAGAAGCCTGGCTTTTCACTTGCCATTCCAGCTCATTTTTACTGATCTCAAAAATCAGATTGACATCTTCATAATATTTATCAGTCAGGACCTTGAGGTTTCTCAGGTCTCCCGTGACCAGTGCTGCGTAGTACTTGTCCGCTGGAGCGTGAGCCATTAATGGATGCTCCGATTCCACTTTCGGAAGAATCTGTAGCTTCTCTATAACGGGTCCTGGCAGCTCATCCATTGCAATGCTCTGCAACTTATTTTAGTGTAAGACCTAGCTGTGAGGATAGATGGCCTTTTATAGTTTATTTCCATTGTCCTGTTATCATTGTCCAATTATAATCTGGTTAGGGCTCTATTGTTGTTGTATTTATAACTCCAGTGGGGTCAGGTGATAATGGTTACTTGATACAGTAAGGGTCATATGGACTCCTGGATACAGCAGCCGCATGTCAGACTAGTTAAATATACATACATATGTGTGCATGCAATCACAGGGTGGTAGCTAAGGTCAAATGTTCACATTGTAACTTTATGTCAGCACCTCTGTGATTTAAAGTCCTGTTTTAATCCCAGACAGAGGGCTGGCAGAGAAACAGACGGGTTTAGTCTGGGAGGAATTTTCTCCTCATAAAAGAACCCTACCCTCCAAGCCCTGTAATTTCTATTTTTCCCTCCCTGAATTAATTGATATCACTTGAATTATTTGGGAATCTGTGTAAAAATGCATGTTGGAGATGGTTTAATCTGGGAGACTGGTTTTTTTTTTTCCTTTCAGGAGTATGATCCATATTTCCAGAGACACCCGTGGTCATATGTGTCTGAGCACAAAAGAGCTATTAGGGGTGATTGGTTTCACATTCAATGATAATGCTGTGCTCAGAATAGCATCCTTTGAGGATCTCAAAACACTTAGTGAATATTAATGAATTAAAAACTCACAGCATCTTTTGACGTAAGGATTGTTATCCTTATGTTATGTATGGCAAATGGACACCATTTAAATTAATGGCAAAAACTCCCATAGACTTCAAAGGGATTGCAAGGATGTGAGGGTCAGGTCTGCTGCTCTCAGCGAAGTCACAGGGGATTTTACAATGGGATCAGGAGCAAGCCCTAACTAATACACTCAAGCTCACACAGGATCATGGTGCAGAGTCAAGAATAGACTATAGATCACACGACTCCCATTTTGTTGCCTTAGCACAAGACCGTCTCTCTTAATTAATAGATTTTATCTGATCTGAAATGTTAAGATTCATATCTTAACGGACCCTCCAAGAGTAAATAGACAAAAAAATCTCCTTGAGAAAACAAGGAAATGGCCTAAAGAAATTGCAACCAAATGGAGCCAGCAAACAATGTATAAAAATGGAGGAATCATTGCTTTGTGCTGCAATCCTGTAACCTCTCCCAAACCATGTAGGGGTGGGTCGCTATTTGGATGGAATTTTGACAGACCGTCTAAGAGTGGATGGATGTGATTTAGGCATTTCTGGAGAGGTTCTCTACAATCTGACAGCTTTCCATTGTTTCCCAGAGCGTATAAACATATTGCTTTCTTTTTCTTTTGCCTACTTTCCCACTCACCCGTGTATGTATCTTTGCATTTACCATTATGCTACCATGCCTGCACTATGGAACTTAACATTAGCTTCTTATGCCACATCATCAATGCTACTGAAGGAACCAGATAATGAAGCATGTTGCAAAAGTCACGTTGAGTTTCTTCTATAGTGCAGCATCTTGCAAGTTGGGCTAGACCCAAACCAAATGCCCAGGTCTGAACACTTCGGCTATGTCTGTGCTTGCTAAAATTAGTTTGAATTAGTTAGTTCGAACTAACTAATTCAAACTAATTTTAGTTAGTTCGAATTAGCTTAATTCGAACTAGCATGGCCACACTGGAACGTTAGTTCGAACTAAGCAAGCACTTGCTTAGGTCAAATTAGCGATCCCCATTCATTCAATGGCCAGTTAATTCAAACTAAGAAATAGTTCAAATTAACATGGCCACATTGGTTAATTCGAACTAGTTAGTTCAAATTAACCCCTTAGTTCGAATACCCTATTCGAACTTATTAGTTCGAATTAAGGAAGCCTGTAATTCAAACGAACTAAAGCCTAATGTAGCCATGGCTTTAGTTAGTTCAAATTAAGGAGGCTTAATTCGAACTAACTTGCCAGTGTAGACATAGCCTTCCAGTCTTTTGAGGGATGGCTGGGTTTGAAATTTGATCTAGACCTGACTTTTGTATCTCAGAGCAACCTGCTAGATAGCTAGAACTAAAACAGAACATGGATTTAACCTAATTAAGGCTTTGACTCCTTAATTTTTCATTTTTCCTTTTGGCGCTAACAGAGGGATTCTTTCTTAGTCATAAAAGGACTTTTCCACATGTGTCAGCACCTCAAGTTTATCTAAGATCGTTCAAACCTTTTAACATTTTAAAAATTTTCCCTTCTCCCTCCAAATCCAATCAGAGTCTTTCCATCTTCTTGTCCACCCTGGCTTCTCTCCAACCCTCAGCCTACTCCAAGTCTCCTGTGACTCTTCCTCATCTCATCCAGGCTCCTGTGCTTGTTGATATTCCATAGGGCAGTGGAGGTCTCTGGCTATGTGCTCTATTCAGCCTCCATCTTTTACTTCACTGACCCTGAAGTTGAACCATTTTAATATGGCAAATGACTCAATAGATCCTGTTGAACCTTCTGAACCCCTGAGATGTCTTTGAGCAAAGGCAGTAACTTTTGGGGCAAGGAAGGAAGGTAGGGGCAGGAATGCAGCTATTACTTTAACTTTTTTGAACCTGAATGTAGTTTAGACTTGGTTTGAGATCTGGAAGAGAGATTGGCATGGTCATGTTTTCTCATAATTTCTTCCAGCAAGTAACCTCATGGTTGCACTAGAGAAAATCTGGGTTTGGCTTTTATTTATTTATTTACTTATTTTTAAATTTCCCATCCCAGATGCAGCTGGGAACGCTGGGAAGGGAACTTGTACTACTACTGTAGATAGGGATTACCCTCTTATACCCGGTCCCTCCCCCCTGGCTCCCTGCCATGCAAGTTAGGGAGCAGGGCTGATATGTACCAGAGAGACCCTAGTCCTCCTCAGCCATAAGGATGTGAAGTGGGACATATAGTAAATGGAAGAGAGGGGTCTGTGAAGCACAGGAGTGGAAAGAAGAGGGGAGAAAATCCCCAGAAATGTAAACAATCAGCGACTGTGTTAATTTTCAGCTCTATGTCTCATCTCTGTCCCTTTATTTGCATCCACTTCTTCTTCACTTGTGGTTAGTGCAGGAACATAGTTTTAATAACAACATTACTAACGTGAGGTTAAAATTAGCCACCACTTGGAGGATCTTAAAAATCTCTTGCTGTCCCTAAGTGGTGCATGTAACAAGCTCCGGTCTGTCTCCATCACTTCAATCCCATGCTTGCTAAGGCAAGCTGTTCTCCTATTGATTAGAAGCCATGGTACAGAGCTCATGCTGAAACACTATTTTCATATATTTAGTGAATCTTGGGGGTCATAAAATTTGCATAAAATTGATTCATGGCAGGTGGATTTGTTGGTTACTTTCTGAAGTCTGTGTCCTTTTGTTGGAAATCTTGGAGGGATGGAAATGTTGCTGGCCAATAAACTGGCAAGGAAGGTTCATCAGTTGGATTGCTAAAAAAGGCAAGAATATAAAGTTGATTGCTTCATGATATCAGACAGAAACTAACCACCAGTTTTGGATCTAAAGTTGTCCTAATTTGTTAGAAATAATGGGGAAACTTCCTAGTTGTGGCAGGATTTGGGTGTATATTCAATACATTTTAAAGAAAAGAACTTCATATAGACACTATGGGTGAAATCCTCCCTCCACTGAAGTCAGTGGGAGTAACACCCCATATACCTGTCCAGCACACCTTCATCCCATATAGCTGCTCCATTTCACCCCATATACCTGCTCCTGCACACCTTCTATTGCTTGCTTCTGGCCTGTGCACCATCTTAGTATACTCATCCCTGGGAATCTGATGGTTAGGATTTCCATCTGATAGCCCTATCCCTGTATGTCTCCAGTGGACTTAGGTATTGAGGGATTTCTTTTGTTTTCTGTGGATGATAGCCTATGGACTGAAAGTTCAGGAAATGGATTAAAGATTGTTTTAAAAATACACTAAATAAATAATCCTGATAAAAACTATGGTAGACATTTATTCTCTTACGTCCCTTAAAATATGCCTTTTAAAAATACCTTTTAGGTCCTGAGCCGCTCTCAAAATGCTTTATAATGGAGGTCAGTATCCATGATCCCTATGCACAGATGGGGAAACAGTGCCACTGTATGACTCACTGTATGACCTGTCCCTGGTCATCCATCAAATGAGTGGCAGGACTTGGAATGAACCCCAGATCTCCCAACTTCCTATTCAGTAGGCTGGACACTAGGCCGTATGGCCTCCACAGTAAACCCCAAATACATGCTCCATGTAGCTGGAAGGAGATGTAGCCATTCTGCCCCTTCATCAATAATAGTACAAGTGTGTCTTCTACCTTCAGCATGGAGACATGTGAGGCAGTTACTGTCCTGAGTTTCAGGTCAGTGTGAAGAATGTTAGTGGTCATGACCTCTCGCTCATGGAGACTTGATATTTGTTCTTCCCATGTTGCTTTTCTTAACCCCCCTCCCGCCCAGCAAATCAGTAATCTAGACTGAAACACATCTCTGGAGCTATACGTATGGGAAAATTAATATTATGATTAGGTCAAAAATTAATCAGTGATGATGAAATATCACTGCATGACTTTGGACAAAGCTATGTTCTTTTGGTTGCTGTTATTTATTATGTTTTTGATGCTCTTTTCTGCCTCAATCTGTTACTATGTAGAACAGGAACTGTTGACAGAGTCGGTTTCTGATTAGTTGGTAATGAGCTGAGCTGAGTGAATAATGCATTTTTTTCTGCTTGCAGGCCAAACTGAAAAATCAAAAAAAAAAAAAAAAAAAAAAAATTTTTTTTTTTTTAAATTTAAATTTTTTTTTTTTTTCAAAATCAGAACATTTTGTTTTGAATTGACTAAAACATTTTTCAAGATTTTCATTCTGATCCAGCTGTTTTAGGTTTTCATCTATTTTTGAGAGGATGGAGTTTTTTGGGGAGGGGGGTTAAGCTGGTCATATGTGAAATAAAAATGCCATTTCCAAGCAAAAGTCTAAACCAAAATGTTTCAAAACAAAAAAGTGAAAAAGAAACATTTTGATTCTTCTGAGCTTTTTCCCACTGAAACTATTAATTGAATTTAACCCAAAATCAGCAAATAGTTTTGCCCCCAATACCTTATTCACTAAAAATAAAATAAAATAGAACAGACAAACAAAAAAGGCTTTCCAGCTGAAATGATCTGTTACTTACTCCTCATTCGATTGAAACTAGTTGTGGAGTTAAATGCTTTCCCACCTGACTATGCATTCCACAGTTTGTCCCAAAGTGATATTACTAGTTTCTGTCTTTTTGTAAGTCCTTCTTCCTTTTAATCCTCAAGAGAAAGTCCTTGACTTATAGTTTCACTTCATTGTTTTGGGTGAGCAGACTAAGCCCTGTCTACATTGCTGGCGCTTTTTGGTGTCAGAAGACGGGAGTTACACAAGTTATTTTAAGTTACTTCTGTATCTCCCATCGACTGCCTAACGCCTATTTACAATGGTGTCTTTAGTCTGCTGAGTCAACTGGGAATGGTCTCTTGTTGACTCAATTCTACACTACTTGAGGGGGTGGTCTTCAGGGACTGACTTCCTGCTCCGTCGATCGGGAAGATCGATCTGACAGTGGTGAAGACTTGTCCTAACAAATAGCTTTTAGTTTTAGGACCTGATCCTGACAATAATTGTGCACCTGAGTAACACTGCTTAATGGACTTTCCTCTCACTGGTGAGTTACTCATTGATGTATTTGCAGGATAGGGTCCTTAAAGTACTCCACACAAACAGGTCTGCTCCGTTAGCAATAACATTACAACCATTAATCGTTAATATGTGGTGGTATTTTACCCTTCTTTCTGAATATGATTGTTTGTTGAGTACACCTCATTTAACAAAACATTAAGCAATTTTGCTTCTTCAGATCAAGTGTGTCTATTAATAATGACTCAAATTGCCTGAGCTGATTTCACATTATTAGGAAAACTCATTCTTGTCATGTGAAAGAGCACACTATGCAAAACTAAAAGAGTAAATTGAGAGCCTGTTTACCAACTTATTACCCTGAAGCTTCTACACAACAGCTTAGTTAGGTTATAAGATTATATAGGCTTCAGATCATAACTACCAGCCCTGCCAAACCCAATGATTCACAATCACAAAATTGTCTTAAAAAAACAGGAGAGTTTTACATACACGTTTAGATTCCATGTGACTTTTAAACCTTTGGGGTGTATTTCAGTTAAATTTTGGAGATTTGCTCCACAATCAAGAGAATGAGACACTTTTTAAAATGAAATGAAAAATTCTTACATATTTTAAGAAAAATTCCAAATAAGCATGCGACTCATGATAGACACAGGAGTTGGCAGCCCTGAATAGTGTCTTCTCTAATGACTGTGTATTAAGGTATTTAAAAGGAAAGAACTGATTGTAATTGAGATGTGACGATTTCATTCACAGCTGTGTAAATACAGCAAAACAAACCAACAAACTCAGTGCCAGACACCAAGTCAAATCTCGTTCAAATTCTTAAAATAAGTACTCTTTGATCGTGATCTTTGCGCTGGTATTTGCAGTCCATGAA
This sequence comes from Pelusios castaneus, assembly GCA_007922175.1. Lineage (NCBI taxonomy): Eukaryota > Metazoa > Chordata > Testudines > Pelomedusidae > Pelusios > Pelusios castaneus. The sequence continues at coordinate 1,635,836 of ML685877.1, forward strand.
AGTACTTATAAGTGCATGTACTGGCAGGAGTTTTTGTAGAAATAGGAAATTGAGCAAGAATTGGAAAATATTCATCATGTGAACCATGAAATCATAAACAGAAGCATTATTAACATATTGATAAAATTTTCAAGTAGAAGAATCTCTTCAGAGCTTACCATCTAGTGTTCTTATTACAGTATTTCTTTCATTAGTCCTATTGTTACCAACACTAAAGGTGAGGTGGAAGAGGGTGTATTTTGTAAGAGTCTAGACTTCTTTTTCTGACATGCTTTGCTAGAAAGGAGATTGACAGGGGGGTCCCTTTTTCTTGCTCTTTCAGAGAATCACATCTGCTCTATACCAGGCCTTAAGTGTGTTCTTCAGGTAAGGATAAGTTTTCTAAGGTCTGTTTCTTCACTTTTTTTTCTCCCTCTCAAACCATTCTGTCCCAGAAGTGACTAAGAACTATAGACTAAGAACTTACCACCAAAATTACTAGGAAATGATTTTGAATACTAAATAGCTTTGAGACAATTGTAATGGAGAAAAAGGCAAAGTTTGTCCAATAAAGTATTCATTATATATTATTTGCCCAGAGCTTATTGTCCTGAGGTTGATTCTCGGCTGTCTTGTATTTTATGATTTGGGAGCTTTCTGCACCCCTGAGAGATGTAAATGAAGGCACAAAGTGTAAGGCAGGGAAGAACCTTGGTTAGACAGTGGATTTGACACAATATTAGGAGGGTCAGGCAAGACAAAGAAATGACTGTGAGGAGACCAGCTGCAGCTAGGTCGGTGAATAGGCAACACGGTGGCAATTGAAATTCAATGTAGGCAAATGCAAACTAATGCATAGTGGTGGGAAAAATATAAATGAATCATATGCTTTATGAAGTTCGAAAGCAAGTCTATTAATGCAGGAAAGAGACCAGTCATTACAGAAAGCTTAAGAAAGAACTCTGTTCAGCATGGTTAAATACACAATGCTGGCCAAAAATAGTCTGAGGAAACAGCTTTCCATTGGAAAATGCTGATTTGACTCACTTGCCCTCTTTTGCAGGAACATAACAATTTTATCAACTTTTTTTATGGGAGATTATCCAAGCATTTTGACAAGGTCAGAATATTTTGTTTTGACTAATATCACATATATCATGCGTATATGACACACACAACATATATTATTTTGACAGAAAATTCCTGTCCTGTTCTAATATTAATGCATTAATGTCCTCTGCTGTCCTTTAAATTTTGTTTGGGGCAGGCAGAAAAATTATAGCTGCTTTTTAAATTATAAGTAAAGACATTCAGATACAGGCTTAGATTTTCTCTGACCAAGGAAAGAACATTTCCTTAGTACTCATGTAAAAATTTCATCTGAATTCACATACTAACCTACAGGAAATCAGATTTTCCATGAAGTTGATGCTGGCAAAGAGAACTTTCCCCTGTGTCATGCAGCTATGGAATGGTGAGGTGAGCAATGTTGTGTGAAGCTTTGGCAAACTGACTTGTGTCATATGGCCTGTGAAATTCCATCAGTTACAGTAGAAATTTCCTTAGCGGCATGCCGTATTGCCACGAGCTCACATAAAATGGTCTCTCCCCACTTCTCAGCAAAAGGTAAGTATAGTTGTGAGGTTTCATGTTACCAAAACTTTCATAAATTACACTGGAAGATACTTTGGACACCATAAGTCGCATAGATAATTTAAAGTAAGTTCCTTTTGCCAAAATCAATGCCCAAAGTATATTGTGATGCATTATCCTTGCTCTCCTAAATGGTGTGTTCCCTTCATTGCTAATCCACAACATCTGGTAACTCGCAGTGGGGCTTCCGGTCATTAAAGTGAATTTTCAAGGTTTTACCGCCTTGTTCAAATATGCAAGATTACAGTGAGGGCATAGCTGAAATGTCAGCTTTGAACTCAGTTGACTTTAAATTTGAGGGGAGTAGGGACTTGAATTCTTTTACGTTAGCAACTCCCAGTTTGCCCCCTTTGTCTCTCAAGCTGCTTTTATATCCCTTCTCATTATGTGCCTCAAAATTGATAGAGACTTGATTCCTGTAATACCTGTGTGAGACAGGGCAACACTTAAGAACAGCCATACTGGGTCAGATCATTCATTGGTCCAGCTAGCCCAGAGTCGTGTTTTCTGCTGGCGACCAAAGCCAGGTACTTCAGAGGGAATGAACAGAACAGGTAACCAGCAAGCGATTCATCCCGTTATCCTGGGGGGGTGGGGCAGGGCAAGGCAGGCCAGATCCACTCTCCCGCCCCTCCCCTTGCCACTGAAGGCAGCGATGAGCAGTGTGTGTGGGGGGGGGGGGGGGGGGGGATGGGCGCAGCGGCATGGGGCTCATGGAACTGCGGGGCCCAGGATGGTTGCCCTGCTGCTCCCCCCCCCCCCATGCCAGGACAGCCCTGATTCCTAGCTTCTGGCAAACAGATGCTAGGAGCACTTCAGAACATGATTTAGCATCCCAGCCCATTCTGGCTAATAGCCAGTGGTGGATCTATCCTCTAGGAACTTACCTAGTTCTAAGTTCTTTTATTCCTATTTTATCAAGACCCAGAGTACTCAGACTTATAGACTGATAGATTTTAAGGTCAGAAGGGACCAATACGATTATCTAGTCTGACTGCCAGAAAAATGCAGGCCACGGACCCTCCTGCCAATTCCTGGCAATGGACACCCAACCTACTACTGGGTCACGGAAGTCCCCAAATCATGGTTTAAAGACTTCAAGGTACAGCAAAACCCCCAGCAAGTGATTCGTGCCCCACACTACAGGGGAAGGTGAAAATCCCCCAATCTGCCACTCTGCTTTGGGGGAAAATCTTCTCCTGACCCCAAAGACTACTGAGCTCCCATATTTGTCCTGGAGGTCAATAGGAGTTGTGGGTATATGGCACCTCTGAAAGTCAGGACCTATGGGATGTGCCCAAGTTCACACATGCAGTTCACATATTGCACCCAACTCTCTTGATTCCAGACCCATGCCTCAAACCCTGCTCCATCCTGACTAGTCTTCACTGCCCACAACCTCTTCACGCCTGACTCTTCAGACTACAGGCTCGAAAGCTTAATTCAATGCAATGGATTCTTTACACTGCTATCCCCAGGCCTGGGCCTAATCAGCACTCCTCCCGGACCTCAGACAGCACTGCTTCTTCTCCCCAGCTGCTCTTTGTGTACCTGCTGCATAGCTCCCTCTCTGAATGCTTCACTGAGTGGGAGACTGCCTTGCCAAAAAGGAGAAATTAAAAAGTCGGATTGTTCTCTAGGTTAAGTTCCGGCTGTTCTTCTTCTATTCCTCATTCCCTGCAACTTTCTCTTGTAGCTGGACAAAAACTGAGAGACAGTAGTTTAAGAACGAGGAAAATAGCGTATCCCTGAGTGGGTTAGACAATGACATGGCATGCTCTGCTGAGTTACCTGAACAAGACCCATTCTTTTCCTCTTCTTTATTCTGCATGAGTATTAGGGTTGCAGAAACTATTGCCGGTGTCAGCATAGCCCAAAATCCTGAATGTCTGGAAACTGTCCTGTGAGCCAGTGAAATCCCCTTCCTATGCACTACCTCCTGAGTCTGAGTCTTAGTTCACTTACCTGCCTTCCCCTGAGAAATGGGTATAGGGCCACTGTTGGAACTAAATATCTATTGTATTTTCTTTGTTTCCTAGCTGGAGAGAGAGTTTGTGATGCTTAAACGTTTCCCCATATTATTTTCCCCACTATTTCCATGGAAGAAAGCTTCCATGTTGATACAGAGGCATAATACTTTTGCTTGAACATTGTCCTCACACACTAGATGCAATTATAACTTTTGTTATAACTTTTGAGTGCTTTAATTTTTAAAAAGGAAGCAATATTTACACTGATATAAAGATCTTTAAAGGGTTTAAGTCTTAATATGCAACTCAAAATTGTTGAAATTGAAGGTGAAATACTTGTGTGTGATTGGTTTGGTGCAACACTGACCCCTAGGGGTGAGAAAAAGTAGCTGTAAAATCAGTGATGTCTGTAACACAGGACATTGGGAAAGTGTGGGATAGCACCAAGTAATGGGGGGGCTTGCTCCTCAAAGGTCAGAGGCCTGGAAATAGCTAGTGCAGGCTAATTAGCATGGCCACCACACCTGAGTAGGGGCATGGATTTTTAATCAACTGGTAATAAAAACCAGCAGGAAGCTGCAAGACCAGGTGGGGATGTTACAGAATGCACCAGGCAAGAAAGCCAGAGACAGAACAAGACTACAAAGATGCCTGGTCTGGGCCAGACTCTGAACATCCCAAGAGAGAGAGAGACTAGAGCCAGAAAGGCAGCAGGGAGGCCTGGGGCTTACAGCAGAAGAGCAGCTCCTAGAGGAAGGTGAGACTAATTGCTCATGAAGCTGCAGAACTGGCACCTTTCAGAATGCTTTATTAAGTGGCGATATACTGAAGTTAATTTGGCTTCCCCTTGACTGGGCTGTTAAGGTGAATTTGTCATAGGGGAAACCGAGGAAGGCCACAGCAGAGCCCATAAACAGTCAGTGCTTGAGAGGAGACAGTGACCCTTAGACATGCCAGGCAGACACAGAAGCCAAAGAAGTTCAGTAACCTGGGACTTGGAGGCCTCAGGGCAAAAGATTGATGTGATTTTTTTTCCAGTTGGGGAACGGACAGTGTACTTAGCTCTGTTAGAGAGGCTTTTGTCCAAACTCTAATTAACAGAGAGAGGCAGAATCCAAGAGAGTTAAGTTTATGACTGTTATCTGCCTGGAAATTGTACTAATGCAAGGTGGGATTGAGAAATGCTCTTCAACGTGGGGAGGAAGTTGATCTTTGTTCCTGACCTGATTGCTACATTTGTGTGTGCTAGAATAACACATTCAATTGTTTTAAACCTGGCAACCACGGAGCATAGGAAGGAGATGACACTACTCTGACAATAATCCAAGTCTAGAGCGATCCTAAAGTGTCAGATCATATCATGGAAATCCTGTGCCCTGTTAGACTTTATCTAATTTGCCGGTAAGCAAAATTTCATTTGTCAATTTCTTCCTGTTCATGAATACTAGTTCCTCACAGAATTAAAATGATAACCACAGTTTGTCTCTATTTTTGCCATTAAAAAAAAAATCGCCCCATTACCTATTAGCACTAACGGGTGCAGTTGAGCTTCTGGTGCCTTCATCCAGTCGTCATTAGACAATTCGATGGTGGCATTCACGTGCTTAACTTCAGTACAGATCAAATCCATGACTGTGTTCTCATCCCCGACTTCCAGGGCAGATTTTAATCTCTTCACCAAATTGGAGCTGGACGGGTGATCAGGAATACAGTCAAAGCTGGCCATTTTCAATTCTTTGCACTTGGGAAACACGTTTTATTATTTTTAATGCAGCGTACAAAGTCGGCCAGTGGTAAATGAGACGCGTGTATGCTTTTGCTATAAAAAGACACAGCTCTGCTCATATTACACCGGGTGGGAATTAGAAGAGGAGAAGGAGCCAGATGTCAGGGAGTCACTGAAAAGAACCATACACAATAAACTAGCTTTTGAAAGGTGGAGGTGAATTTTTTTGTTAACTTTGTGTTAGTACAATAAGTGTAGCAGGGGAGAAATTGAGACAGGCCCTCCCAGAGGACTTGCAGAGGAAAAGCTGTTGCATTCAGAACTGTCACAGAGAACAACCCCTCCTTCCCCCAAGACAGAAAAAATCCTCTGTATAATGCTTAAAAAATAGTTTGCTGAGATTAGAGTTTCAAAACCTCTGCTCAGCAGGTGAGAAGCCTTTTGATATTTCTCTCACTTGAGAGATCAATTCTCATTCAGCAGGGGGCTAGTCTCACCAGAATGGTCTAATTTTGACCAAAACCTTGTTTTAATTTACAGTTTTCCCTTTGTCTGTTGAAAAGACAGTCATCATCTTAAGAAAGAGAGACAAATAAAATAAGGCCAGGTACAAAAGAGGTTTGCTGATTAAACAATGCATCGCAGTATTTGAATTGTAGGATGGACGTGAGGAAAAATCCTGTATCCTGTGTATTAGGCAGAATCCAAAAATGCTTGAGCAGATGAACAAGAGTGTTCGTTAGTGAGGTGAGCTGGTTAATGATTTTCTAGTTCTTTGGGCTAAATTGTGTTCTCAGGCTAAAATCTAGACTTTAGGTGGACTGAATAGCTGGGCTGGAGGCTGGGAGATGCTGGGAGGAATCTTTCCTCACCCCTATCAATAGAAGCTGCTTTACCTCACGGGCTGAAGTGACCTGTGGAAATGGTCACAAATTGGCCCGCAATCATTGCAGTTTTTATATGGGGATGGGCAAGTGAGGTATCTACCGATTACAAGTAGGCTCGGGGCAAGTCTTCACTACCTGTCCTTTTCGGCAGCAGTTGAATGGAGATACGCAAGTTATCTAACGTAACTTGCATTGCTGCATTTGGCTTCCCTGCGATCGGCACATCCAATATACTGAGTTGAAGGGAGGGGGGCCTTTCTTCCACTCAGCGCTACCCAGTTGCCTGGTTGGTGTTCAGGGATCGAACTTCCTGCCGGGCTGAGTGGGTCTTCACAGGTTTGCTGCCATCGGTGAAGACAAGCCCTCAGCGTATGCAACCCCCCCTAAACACCAGCTTAGCTACACAGATCCCTCACTAGTGATGGCTGAGTTGGGGCTTTGCCCCAGTATTTACAAGGCCCACGTGTGGAATGTATGAAGCATCCCTGTCCTCATGCTGAGATCTGTGCACCAGTGGATACCCTGTCTTGTGCCCTGCCATCCAGCAAAGATCACCCATATTCAGTCCCTCTCTTAGTGGGGCAGAACCCCTTTAATTGCACAGGGCCCTTGCCCGGCTGCAGGGGAGAGAGCTGGACTTGCTCCCTGTTGACTCTGAACACGCACTGGGGGAACCCAATAACACTAGGGGAGATACTCTAGACTCTCACAGGTGCAAGTGAGATGAGAACCCAGCCCAAGTTCTGCACAGTTTTGGAAGGGCTACGCAGAAAACTAGTATTCCCATGAATCTCCTTCCCGGTGACGGAGCAATGACTTACCAGGATGGAGACACAGGCATGCATCCTCGCCTGGCCAGTGCAGGGAAGTGGGAGAAACCAATCTATGAACCCCCCTGATCCCAGGAAATAACTTCTCTCTGGGGAAGGGCAGCGGCTCAAGAGAATAGGGGAGGAGGCTGGGTGTGGCAGATGTGGCAACTGCACTTGGGTGTGCAGAACTTGCTGGGAAGCTGTAGAGACTGGTCCTGCAGCCAGAAGGCTGAGCAGACCTCTGGGAACTGGTGGGGACACAGAACCAGCAACTGGTTTGGGCTATTAGAGGGACTGGAGCCCAGAGAAGGCTACTGCAGAGGAAGGCTACTGTAGAGTGCTCTAGACCCTGAGAATTAACCTGGGCAGGTTGCTCTACCTAGGGGTTGGTCTCAGGAGACTGGCCCTGTAAAGGGCGCTTATATACAGCCAGACACATTACTGTCATGATTTTGGGTTTTCTGTGTTGGGTGGTATTTTGTTGGGAGCGGATTATCATAGAATCATAGAAGATCAGGGTTAGCAAGGACCTCAGGAGGTCATCTAGACCAGCCCCCTGCTCAAAGCAGGACCAACCCCAACTAAACCATCCCAGCCAGGGCTTTGTCAAGCTGCAGTTTAAACACCCCTATCCAGTCCTATCCAGATAACCTAAAAAAAGTCAAAACAATATATATAATGTTATTTATTAGAAATAAAGCTTGGTGCCTGACTGAATATTTAGTAGTAATGGGTCTCTTTCTGCATTGATCTAACTTGGGAGCAACTTTGCTGCTGCCTGTGGTGTTGCATCAGTATGAAAATCATGTTGACATCAGGCGAGGCCAGTGGTTTTCAGACTTAGGGGTGGGACCCAGTACTGGGTTGCGGCACCCCCTGCTGCTGCACCAAAAGACTGGAATGCATTGCTCAAAGATGTAGTAGCTGGGTCTCAGGCATAAATGATTTTTTTCAATTGGGTCTCAAGACAAAAAATTTGAAAACTGCTGGGCTAGGCCCTGTAATTGTTAATTTATGCCTTTGAACTTAATTCTTAAATGATATTTTTTTTTTAACCATTGAGACAAAATATAGAAGTAACGTTGTTTCTGTAAGTACTCGGTAACAGCCTGAATTCAGAAAAAGGGACTCCTAATTTGAATGGGAGGAAGTAATGAGCCAGTGATTCAGCTTTGAGCACTCCATGATTTGTGAGAAACAAACAAGCCCCCTGCCCTGAACTTTTGGCCTGATTCATCTCTTATTTACATGGGTGTAAATCAAAAGTAACTTCAATGAAGTTGGAGTTACACTTGTGTAAAAACGGTAAGTGCTGTCAGACTCAGGCGATCTCTCTGGAAAGGAATTAGAAAATACGCCAAACAGCAGGCTGAAAAATAGTAGCATTGCATTTCGTGATACGTTGGAGTTGCTGATTTTAAAGCCAGCGTTCTGACAGGGGACTAGCTTGCTCCTCAGCTGCTGTAAATCTGTCTAGCTTCACTTTGGAGTTATGTCAGTTTACACCAGCTGAGGATCTGACCCAGCTTATTTTGCAGCTCACATTTATACATAGAGCTTGTGGGTTAGATACCCAGCTGTTGTATTTTGGTGTCGCTCCACTGAGGGAGCCCTCTGAGAAAAAGCACAATTTAAAATAAAAAGACTTTCCCAGGCCGAATTCTAGAGGTGTCTAATTCCCATTGATTTGATTGGGAGTTAGGTGCCTCAGCATTTTTGAGGATCTCGGCTCCCGTCTCTCTTTACAGAGCATAAATAAACAAAAGGGCACAAGCCTGTTTTTTTAATCTTTGAAGCACAACTTTAAAGCTAAACAAAGATTCAGGATAACTGTACACAAGACAGGGAGGGGGGTCCTACTACACCAGCATACAGTGAAGGGGGATCTTACTACACCAGCGTACACCATATGTTTTTTCCTACATCCTGCTTCAGGTGTGCAATCCTCTTAAGAAATGGAACTTGGGAGAATTTGGGCATTATTCAAAAGGCCTTCAGCTGACCCTGATTCGGATAATCCTGCAAGATTAGGCTGCTCTCTTCTAAAACTTTCTTGAAGAGTTGAGCTCTGAAACTTTGTGTCACCAAGAAAATCCTATGTGTAGTGCTGAAGGTGCAGATGAGGTCTGTGCAGGAATTGGGAGTGTTTGTAACAATCTAAATTCAGGATAATGGGCAGGTGATTGCTGGAATTTGAGTAAGAGGGATGGATATTAATTTTTAGGTGCACCCATTTTTTCAGGGAAGAAAGTGACCATCAACTGTAGGGGAGATAACACTAAAAATAGTGTATTTATGGGGCTATTCTCCATTGTCTTTGCTGAGAAGTTATGCAGATAATCATGTACCATCTAGGATGCAGAAAAATAAATTCAATCACCCTTTTAAAATTTGTGCGTTTCTGGGGGATTGATTTATTCCCTGCTAGTGGACACATTTGAACTTTACTTGTCAGGATTAATTAGTGGGAACCCTGCCTGTGAAACTGTGGACACATCATCTTCTTTTGGCACATCTGTAGTTTAATGAGAGAGCCATCTGGTTCCTTGAGATTGACCCGCCTTTCATTGCCTTCATTCCTTTTGGGTGGTGTCTTTTGGATGGCTAGGAGTAATGCAAAGGAATGGGTTATTCTTCGTTAACATCAGTTTCTGAAAATGTATCTGGGGGAGGACACGTTCTAAATTACAGGATACTGAAGATTCAGAAGAAAGAGCTTGATTCTTTGGGCTGGGCACTACACCTGTTTCCATATATCATTTTGTCAGCTCTCAACATTTTGCTGCTGAACTTTCTTCCCTAATTGTGAACTATTTGTCAATAGGGAAGCAGCCACTATACCCAACAATTACCAAATTGTTCATTGGATAAATGCTACCTTTGTCTAAGATTTATTTCTATAGACTTTCATGAACCATTTAAGAGAAAGAAACCCAAGTTACATTTTTCCTGATAAACTTAGGTAATAGTATTGAATGGTGAATATAAAATAATATCTAAGGAAAGTTATCCATGCTCTTAGGAGGTTGTGATTAATAGAGCACACAAGATAAATGGAAGAACCCAATTCTGATGGGTGACTAAGGAATGCCAGGCCCAGAGGGTGAGCGAATCCAGAAAATGTAATGGAAGTAGATTGGAAAATAGATAATGAGAGTCCTGTGGCACCTTAAAGGCTAACAAATTTACATGATCTTGTGTGCTTTTCAGGCTTAACAACTGCATTGATGACTAAAGCTCAGTGAAAGCTTTTTGGACAGATAGTTGATTTGCTGAAAAATGAGGTTTTAGGTTGACCAATATTATCTGTGAATTCTGAGCTGCCCAACAGTCACAGTATGGAGAGGAAACCAGGCCAGTTTGGTGCATTATTGCAGCAACTCTGAAGGAGTCAGAGTCACCTGTTGAGACTAGATCTATGAACAAGTGGCCATTTATCCAGGCTCTATCCACTATCCCTGTGAAGGCTCCTTCTCCTGAGCCAATGCAGGAGGACGTGGCATGGACACAACTGTACTCTTCCAAATGAGAACACTGATGCTGAGAGAATTTGTGGTTTTATTGTGGTGGCCTCAGCTATTTGTTGCTAGTCTGTCCTACTGAGTCCTCAAATTGCACAATCTTGGAAAAGTATTCTGCCCAACCTCAAGTTTGGAGGTGATGGTTGGGGAGCACCATAATCTCCTCCAGTATAGCTTGGTCTGGTCCCTGCAAGTTCCCTTTGATGTTGCAATGATCTGGCTGGTGAAATGGGACCTGGTATCTCCTGGGGTCAGCATACTCTGACTTTTCCTTCTGAGTTTTGCTGGGACAACAAATGCCTTCTGATTTCCAAGCTCAACTCACTAGACCTTCATGTTGGGTGCCTTACCTTGAGTTCAGAAACAGAGACAGCTGCTCAGAACAGAGTGGGGGCCTCCTTGCTGTTAGGGTCAGCCCTCATGCCCTGCAAAATACCAAGAATTTTCAGATGCATTAAGAAAAATGAAGACACACTGCTCTTTGCTGGGAATGCGACGCACAATCAACCTACAGTCTGGGGCCAAAGTTCTATTCAGGTGAATATACTCCATGTCAGAACCTGAATTAGCCAACCTTAAAGACTACATCTTCAAGAATCTGGAGAAAGGTGTTGTCCAGCATATCCATCCCCAGCCAGGGACCTTGCCTTTTTGTGCGCGGAAGAAGGGGAGAAAGACAGCTTCCTAAGTTCTGAAGTGGAAGCAAGTAGGCAGTCTGCATTGTTGTGCAGACAGCTCCCCATGATGGCTTCTTGGTTTAAATAATAGGATTAGCCAATCAGTGGGCTGTGAGGGGCTGCCACTCAGACTCTGCTGGGCCATACTTTTTGCAGAGCTTAGTTTCCCAGCATCCTTTAGTGCAGGGGTTGGCAACCTTTGCTGACCCCCGTGCCGGCCCCTCCTCCTCAACCCTCAGCTGGTGCTGATGGCCCACTCATGGAAAGAAGCCATCTGGAGTGGTTTCTCTCAGCAGCGTGCCTGGGGAGCCCTATCCCCAGGCACACCATGAAAAGAAGTTGCCTGGAGTCACTCCTTTTGATAGCGGCACACCGCAGAGAGGAGTTGCTCTGGGCAGCTTCTTTACACAGTATGCCTGGGGCATGGACATGGCAGGGACTTCCGCACTGCAGCTGCCCCTGAAAGAAGCCACTTGCAGTGTCTTTTGGTGGCAGGAGTGGCAATTTCTGTGGCGCCACAGAGGATGCTGAGTGCCGCTCCAAATGGGCTTGTGTGCCACTGTCGGCACACGTGCCAGGGGTTGCCTACCCCTGCTCTAGTGGATATCCAGCCTAACTTTCCAGTGGTGATGCACAAGAATCAGTGGCCCCATACCTTCCAGGTTCTAGTCCTGCAGGTTCTTACAGCATGACCACTTTGAATATCTAGTGATGCCTTTGTGCCAAAATCCCCACAACCTTTCAGCTTCTAATCAATGATGGAATATACTGGATCAATGTGTGGTCACCTACTTAAGTGGCACCCTAATTTCCTCTGAAGACCAATGTATGGACAACCAGCATGTGCACGATGTCCTAGAAAGACTCTGCCAACACAGTCTTTGTGCTAACCTGGAGAAATGCATCTAGGATTAGCCCACTGTGAAATTCTTACACAACAGCCTGTCTGCAAGGATCCCCGGAAGGTTTACAATTTGGCAACACCATGAAGCATTTGAGAAATTCAGTGCTCATTGGGTTTGCAAATTTCTATAGATGCTTCATACAGGACAACTTCTGAATCCTGGTCCCTCTCCTATGAAAATCTGCCAAATTTGCTTGGCCACCAGAAGCCCAATAAGCCGTCGAGAATTTGAAAAGACCATTCCCTTCCAGGCCTATATTTGCATGTCCCACCTCAAGTCAGTTGTTTATCTTGTAAAGTGTAAACTGATGCATCCAATGTCATCTCTGAGGTGGTGCTGTCCCAGAAAGGGAAGCTCAATCAATTGAGAGACCAGCCATGGTGTCACACCTCAGCCCACAGGAGTGGGATTCCTCCCCCGAATACGAGCAGACCTTTGTGTTGGCTCTGTGTGTTGTTTCCTGGGAACTTCAGCCAGTCACAGATATGACAGGTTGTTTTTAATCTGTCGCAGCTCTCTAGGCAGGCTGAACAGTGATGGCATCTTGTTGAACATCTGGCAGCCTTATGTGCACTAGCGCCTACAGACTGTAGACGGGTGTATAATTCAAGGAGCCGCCAATAACAGGAGTGGTTGAATTCAGCTGAGTGTGAGGAATGCAGCCCCAAATTGCCCAGCGCCAACACAGATGTATGAAGGTCCGAAGTGTCCCCTAGAGGGTCCCAATAATTTTCATATCAAGGTGGTAGAGGAAGAAATCTTTGTTTTTCAGGTCCTCTAGTGAGGTTGGTGTATCAGGCTGTGGTCAGTCTTTACTCCTAAGTACGTGACAGCCATCCTTGTACACGGATTGAGGCGGGTTGACTGGCAAGATGATTGTTTGGATGGAAAGTAGTTGCCACTGCCTTTGTTTCAGTAAGGATTAGTCTCCATTGTTAGAAGCACGTGGTCAAGGAATCTATATCTTGGCCGAGGTTTCCTCCAATCCTATGGAAATCATCTGCAATGTCAGCGATACGGATATCAGCATATGCATACATCTCAGGAAGGTTCAGTATATACTGACCAAAAGGGGAACCAAAACTGGCCCTCATGCAAGCTGTTGTGGAGACATTGAAGGTAACTCATTTTCTCCCTGATTAGCAGGATTAAGCTTTCGTTAGTAATCCTTTCTCAGCTAACCCACACCATCAGCCTACAAGTAATATCTTGCTGCTGCTTGCCAGTCAGCCAGACATGCCACGCAGTGTCATAGGCTGCCATCAGGTCAATAAGGACTGCACCAATTTTCTTTCCTGACTCAAATCTACTCTCTATGTCAGATAAAGTACCTCATTTTGGGTGCAATGCATTGTCCCTCCAGAATCCAGCCTGAATGCCAGGCAGCTGAGTATCAACTACTTCTTAATCAGCATCAGAATTCTCTCCATCAGCTTTTAGGTAACATGGAGCAGACAAATTGTCTGGTGTCTCTTTGTGTCTAACAACAGTTTTTCTGGCTTGGGAGCAGCTACAGCCTCTGCTCTGTGTCAGACTGCTGGAATACTACAACCCTTGGTACAACGATTCAGAAGTAGAAGCAGCCAGCTTTTGCTGATCGGCCCCAAATGAGTGAGAGGTGATCTCACTATGGATGTTAGAATTCAGGTTGAATTTGGCAAGTAGTTTCATTCAAAAAAAATATTGTTTTCTTTTTGGAAAAAGTCAAAATGTTTCCTTTTTGACATTTTTGAAATGACATATTATGCCTTTTTGTTTTGAAAATTTAGCTAGCTTTATTACGAAAGCCTAAAAACAAGATGTAAAAACTATTCAACAAAGCCAGGAAACTTTAGTTCAATTCAATTCAAAACAAACGTTTTTCAATTTTTCATTCTGCCCCAAAGCCTCCAACTCTTTCCATTTGTGGTAGACCTGAAACAATGCTTTTGTGGATTGCTCAATTTGAATGAGAGAACTGAAAAATCAGTTATTCACTCACCTCTATTTCACCAGCTGAAAAAATGTGCAATAACTAAAAAGTCTTTAAGGGAGACAGTAAGGGATTTTGGGCCAAATTCTGCTGTTACTTTTGTGTAAATCAACTGATGTCAGTTATATGGGTTTAACAGACAGCAGAGTTAAGCCATTTGATTTCATTTCCAGGAGATGAGGAGTCCACTTCTCAAGTAGATACAGTTTAACTTTTACCATACCCTGGTTTGTTAAAGAAAAATAAACCTGGCTGTATTTTTAAGGCTTGTTTGAAGTTAGTTTGGTGATGATTCAAAGGTAATTGACCGCTGATTTGCTTCTTGCTTTGCATAAAACAGCAGATTTCACTCATGATCATCCTGTGTACACAGGTAGAGCCTGTGGATGTTATAAATCTGATCATGGAGAAAAATGTTTGTTGTCTCAGTGGGGGTTTGTGGGGATCATGCCTGTGTTTTAAAGAAGGAAGTAGCTGCCAACCACATTGAAAAGTTTGTGGACTGTGCTTTGACCTGTGATTCACTGTCATCTTGGCTGGAAAGAGTTTTAAATAATTTGCAGAATGCTTTTAACTTTTCCACAGAATAAAAGAAAAATGTTCTTATGCAAACAGTTTCCAGTATTCCCCATTAATATGCTTCATAAAATATTGTTTGCCATGTGTACATGCCGATGCTAATAGCAAGTCCCATTGTCTTCCCAGTGAGCCTACTTATTATCTAAGGTTTCTAACAGTGTGCACCTTTTGTGGCTTTGCAGAGTTTCAGCTGTGTTTTAATGATTGTATCTGTTCTATGCAAAGCTGTCGATAGTGCTAAAGGGGACAAAGTTCAGTAACAGTGTAGGGTGGGGGCAAAAGTTCTTCCTTTCCCAGTGAGGATTCTGGATTTCAAAAACTGTCAGAGGCTTTGTCTTCTATTAGAGAGAATTTCAGACCGTAGGGATGAGGCATGAGGTCCAAAGGAAGAAATCAGAACGTTTTGTACAGTACATGAGTGCAGGGGAAGACTAGAGGATTCACTGGTGATACCTGTTTCCATCTTACATCTTTTGGATGAGGCGTATAATTAAGGGCTTGACCCCATGTAATTAAAACTCCTATGGCCCTCTTCACAAGAAAGAGTGGTAGCCCTGGTATCTTGAACATATTTCAGGTTGGGAAAATGTATTGTACCATGATTAATTTCCCCCTCAATATAATATTCATTTTCTGTCCTAAGAGATTTTTAAATTTGTGAATGAAGTGTAGAAATATGCAATGCTAGGGGTGGGTTTGTGGATTGACAGTCTTGTATAGAAATATGATTATTTTACACCATATTGCTAAAGGTAATGCTTCCTCTTTATTTTCTTGGCCTAATTCTGGGACTGTGGCTTGCTAATGGCACATATATCTCCATGTTGCTTAGGACACTATGAGCCAGTGTCACTGTGCAAAACTACATAATAGTAAAGCGACTTCAGTACTGGAAAAATTTTAAACAAAGAGATTGGAGCTAATTTAATATGTCTCCTAGTATGGCTTAAATAAATGATGGGCATGATGATGTAGATATCTCATGCGATAGGATGTATAAGGATGGAGAGAAGATAGGAAGGGAGACACTTTTCTGCTGATTCATGTACATATCTGTATATTGATCTACTTTAGCCTAACATGTAACTTTCACGCTTGTTATATATCCATCACATATGTTTTTTGTCCCAGGTAGCACTGTCCCCCTTGAGCATCTTTGGGACAACTAGTAGATCGGGTCTTGCCTTCCATTTCTTATGGATGAGGACCGCCATTAATATCCACAGGAACTAAGGAAGTAATAGGAGGGGGACTGGAGTGGTGGAGATGGGGCTGGGGCAATTGCAAACTCGACTTTACTTTCTATCAGGGATTAGTGAAGCAGATAGTACGTTTTGGGCCTTTGTCTGCCCCATTGACTTAAGTGGAGCATCACCTTACCCTTTGAATAGTCCCACTGGTTTCACCTCCAGTTTACAAAGAAAGGTACTGCACGGCATAAATCAGGGTGGCAGAACCTGACTCTCCATGAACATTTACTACGTACTGGCATCAGCGTGCCATACCGCGCACTGGCAAATTTTGAAAACTACATAAAGGTCAAAAACAGACCTGTAAATTCCCCAAGATCAACTCAGAGAACAGTAATGTAAATATAAGCGGAGTTCAGTCAACACTACACACAAGCACCAAAACTGATTACCTTCATTTTTTGCTATAAGCTTGGATCACATTGGTTGGAAGTGACAAAGGAAGAGAACCTGGGAGTATTAGTAGATCACAGGGTTACTATGAGCCAGCTGCGCCAATGTGATGTGGCTGTGAAAAAAAGCTAATGCAGTCCTAGGATGCATCAGATGAGGTATTTGTATTAGAAACAGGGAAGTGTTAGTACTGTTATGGCACTGGTGAGACCTCATCTGGAATACTGTGTGCAGTTCTGGTCCCCCATGTTTAAGAAAGATGAATTCAAACTGGAACATGTGCAGAGAAGGGCTACAAGGATGATCTGTGAAAAGAAAAAACTTGCCTTATGAGAAGAGACACAAAGGGCTTGACTTGTTTAGCCTAACCAAAAGAAGGATGAAGGGAGATATGATCACTCAATAAATACATCAGAGGGATAAATACCAGAGAGGGAAAGGAATTATTTAAGTTTAGTGCCAAAGTGGACACAAGAATAAATGGATATAAACTGACCATCAGGAAGTTTAGACTTGAAATTAGGTGCAGGTTTCTAACCATCAGAGGAGTGAAGTTCTGGAATAACCTTCTGAGGAGACAGTGGGGGCAAAAAACCTAGTTGGCTTCAAAACTGAGCTGGGTAAATTTATGATGGGACAGGCTAGTTTGGCAATTAATTAACTGATCTTTGACTACTAGTGGTAAGTATGCCAATGGCTTGTGATGAGATATTAGATGGGGTGGGTTCTGAGTTATTACAGAGAATTCTTTTTGGGTGTCTGGCTGGTGAGTCTTGCCCACATGTTCAGGAAGGAGCTGATCGCCACATTTGGGGTCAGGAGGGGATTTTCCCCCAGGGCACATCAGCAGAGCCCTGGGGTTTTTTGCCTTCCCCTGTGGCATGGGACATGGCTCACTTTCTGGTGGTTTCTCTGTACCTTGAAGTCTTTAAACCATGATTTGGGACGTCAATGACATCATAAGTTAGATGTCTATTGCAGGAGGCGGTGGGGAAGGTTCTGTTGCCTGCATGCCTGCAGGAGGTCAGACTAGATCAGGAGTGCACAACCTTTTTTGGCCAAGGGCCACATTGCATTTTCTAAGGCCACTTGAGGGCCACAAATGCAACGTGCGGGAGGGAAGGAGGACATGTCAAGTCACGTGATCCCTCCACTTGCTCTGCTCCCAGAGGGCCACACAGAACATGCTCACAGGCCGCAGGTTGTGCACCTCTGGACTAGATGATCATATTAGTCCTGTATGACCTCAAAATCTATGAATCATTACTCAGTCTCCATCTGCCCAGGAGCTCTGGAGAGAGGCAGGGCTGCTCTGTGTGCCCCGAATGCTGACCATGCTGACGATGCTTGTTACTGGCCTAGAGTGGAAGTGAGTTGCAAAGGACCCCAGCATTAAGACACATTTCCTTGCTAGCCAACCCCCCTTATACTAAAGGAGTATAAGTCCAGGGCTTCTGCTAGCTACAGCTGTGCAGTGTGTCGCATGGATAGCATAGATGCCTCTTTTAGTATTGAAAAAGCAATGGATCCAGGAGCTGGGAAAGGAAAAAAAACTCTTTGGGGGAAAAAAACCACTTGAATTTACCTCTTTGTGATTATCTGTATTTTAAATCTAGCCTCACATTGCTCTTTTAAAAAAAAAAAAAATCTCAGACAGATGTGAAATCGGCTCATAGCTTGAGGACGTGAACCAGAATAGTGAAACCCTTTCATGCCTGACCAATATGAGTGTGAGTAATCAGCTGTGAAACAAGTGCTTCCAGAAGAATCTACTTCATCAGTAGCATTTCCATTTCCCTAGCAGAGTGAGTGGTGCATATATATCTATATCTATCTATCTATATATATATATATATATACAGAGAGAGAGAGAGAGAGAGAGTGTTACTACCTTCATCTTTTCCATTCTCTCTTTCACATGCTCTGAGCGGTGGTTGTAGATCAGTGCGAACCCTGTATAATCACCAGAGCCGCTTACTTGACACAGGCCTTTTAGCCCTTAAGAGCAGCTAAAATGAACCCAGAAGCTGAGGCACTGACTGAAACAGAAATAGCAACATTTAGAAAGAGGACAAGATGGTTGTGGGGGAAGGTGCGGGCGAGAGGGGAATTCTGGCAAAGAGCGACTTCACTTGTTAAGAAAACTCCATTTAGAATTATCGGTCCTGTCAAATGCTGCTTCAGGAAAGCTTGTCAAAATAAGTGACAATGAACCAGCCAATTTATCGACTGCTCCTGTTCTCCATAGGTTTTCTGGTGTCTTTCTCCCCATTGACCCGAACCAGTACAAACAGCCTCATTTCAAGCCCAGAACACTGTCTAGGGAAGTGGGACATTTCTTCCTGCTGCTATTCATGGCAGCCCACAGCATTTTGCCAAGGTATTACACCAAAGCCCGCCTGGCATGTGCAAATTACTCACTGTGTGCTGGCCCCTTCACACAACGATTTTGTTTAAGGAGATGCTATTCCAGCCTGAACTCTGAAAGGCTGAGCTCTTCCTAGTTTAACTTCTGATGTTCCAAGATCCGTTGGGTCTGACTGTCAATAAATATGAGGCTTCCTCCCATTCTTTACTCAACAAGCACATGCAATGCCATCTTCTCAGCAAAGTTTCCCAACTCTAAGGCCACTCAACACTCCTTATTTGTTCGGTGCTGTATTTGCTCCTCGAGCTGGGGACGTGACACATCTGTAAAGTGTGCTGATCTCAGGAGAAATAGGTAATAATTCCCGGGTACAGGCCTTTAGAAAGACAGTTGCTGCCATGTTTTACTTGTGTAGGGTTCAGGACCCGAAGAAGAACCGTGTGTGGCTTGAAACTGGTCTCTCTCACCAGCAGAAGTTGGTCCAATAAAAGATATTCCCTCTTCCACCTTGTCTTGCTGTCAGAGGTTGCTCTGGGCACAAACATCCCCGTCTGTTAGAGTGACCAGGTATCTTGATTTTTATAGGGACAGTCCTGATATTCGGGGCTTTTTCTTACATAGGCACCTATTACCCCCACTGCCCTCTTGATTTTTCACACTTGCTTTCTGGTCACTCTACCTTTTATCCTGAGGCATTCTTTACATGTCCTCTCTATTGCTAAGTGCCGTACGTTTTCTTTTTGAGTGGTGTTCAATGGGAGGATTTTTTAGGTTGGCCCCTTTCATGCATTCCTCCCACTGCCCAAGAATATCTCTGTCATGGCAGATGCTCTGGCTGCATTCTTAACACACGTCCCAGATATTTCCATCTTCTTTTCCGGGTAACTCTAGAGATAAGGGGCTCTTGAGCTCTGACATATCTCAGCATTTGTTGTAAATTCACTCCATTTAATAGCTAGTCTTCTTCTAAGGCATTTGTTTTCGAAGGCATTTTGGTTGTCTGTACCTTTGGTGGGTTTATAGTGGAAACATTTTACACACCTTTAATTAGAGTAGGACTGCAGGCACAACTACAAAAGCTCTCACTAGAAAGCAGGAAATGGCTGTCTCTGCATCAGCTTTTGCATTCTCTCTTTGTTTAGTTTGTTCAGTCTGTTCGTTGCTCCAATTATTCCTAATGAGAATGGGGTATTCTACCTCACCTCTGTTCTCTTTATTCAGGACCTGGCCTATAATACCGTTACATACTCTCCAATCTATCTGGTTCTTTCACAGATGTGATCTTCCCTAGCGCACTTTGGTTTTGCTGATGTTTTTCTTTACATTTTAACCACCCTATTTTTATTGGTACTTATGTTCCTGGCATACAAACAGAGAAGTTAGATAATCAACAGGAGGTACCCTTGCTGGAAGGTTGCTGTGTAGCATAACTTTATTTTTTAGAATTTAGAACAATAACCAGCAAGAACCCCAAAAATAGAAACAAAGGTTGTTCCATACAACTAGGTTCTCTGCAAAGTGATGCTTTCTCACAGTCACCTACCCTACTCTGCAAGCAGGACAAGGAAACACAGTTTCAAACACCCCTGAAATTAAAAAAAACTAGCTTATAATTTTAGCATAGCTCACAATGTGTCATGGTACTTAATCTCAATTTTTAGTTAGATACCTATAGGTCCACACCTTTAAAATAACCTTTATCTGGTCAGATTTGCTGCTTTCTCTCCACTTTTCCATATGATTCACAACAATTGAAATTCACAGCATAGTTATGGTACAGTGTGGGATTCAAAGGCAGATGTTTGCTTCTTTTCATTATTAGTTATTTTCTATAAAAATAGGTGCAGCCAGCCATGTTTTTGACTTGTATTTTGGCAAAACATTAGTGTACTCTTCTTGTTTGGTGTAAAAAGTGTCAGGTTTTGGGTAGAATTTATGTCTATATTGCTGTGAAGTGTTGCTCACTTGCCAGATTCCTTCGAGTCACTTGTGACATAATCAAACTGAAAATCTCTGTTTCCCCTTCAAGTCGTATTCTGCTTCTGGTGTTATGAGAGTCTCTATGCATAAAGAGATACACAACTTGAACTTCTGTATTACAAATCTGTAAGACTGTAGGTGAATAATAAATTGCATTCATAAGTTCTTTTCAATGATACAGACCGAAGTCCATTGGATAAAGTATTTGGAATGGGTGGTCTGACCAAGTTCATCCTAACAGGTGTTTTAGCCGGAAGGTAATAAAGCAGCCCCTCTCGTTTCCTCAATGTTTCTGGATAGCTAGGAGTACTCAGCAAATGATCTCAGACTATAGCAAAATTAAAATGGATGGCATAGTCCCAGCTTCAGTAATGCCATATATGTGAAGGAGCCTCTGGTAAACAAACTTGATTCTCTCCTCCCCGCCACGAGTTGTAGCCTTTGGATTTGAGATGTTGGTTTGGACCCTGTCTTTAATTTTAATTCTACACTTTCAAAAGATCTGAAGTCAGAACAAAAGCACCCCGACCTGCTTCAGCTCACCAAATTGGCCCAAATCTCTGTGTTTGGTGGCATTCCATGGTTTACACAAATGAACGTAAGAGCCAGGGAATGGGGTTGTGGAAATGTGTGTACTAGTACTGCGGTAGCCCCGAGGGGCCCAGCCATGGACCCGAACCCTATTGTGATAGGTGCTTTGCAAACACAGGACAATAGGAGAACCCCGGCTCCAAAGAGTTTGCAAGGAATCCTAGGAACTAACTTGGTAGGCTCACTATGGTCTGTGTCAGGGACAAGGGTCTCTTGATGTGTCTCCATATAAGACATTATACTTCATGAGACAGTCATCCCCAGCCTGGCGTTAGGTCAGCAGTTCCTAAATATTTTCTCTGCATGATCTCATTTTCAGACATGTTATTTCCCACTACCCCAGACAGCATGGAAGTTTCCATTTAAAAATGGTGTCCTCCCTGCAGTGTGACCTCACGTGCACGGTACATGCAAGGTCACAGTACAAGGAGGATGCCTTTTTGCTTTACAAAATGGCATCTTCTGGACTGCATGACCTCATACATGTACTGTGTGTGTGTGAGGTCATGCTACACAGAGGGCGCCATTTTGTAGAGCAAAATTGTTTCCTCTGTGTGACGTAACCTTATGCATACAACGCGTGAGGCAACTGTGAAGATTTTAGGTAAGATCTTTATTTCCTTCAGTGAGTAACAACGGGATCCATTGCTAGTCTTCCTATTCCACGAGTGCCATAGCAATCAAAATTACCGCTGTGACAGCTGAGGTCCTGGTTTTGTGAGCTGAAGAGTTCATGTGTGAGCATCCCTTGCTCCAGCTATGGAAATCTCTTCTCACCTCACTGTTACCCAGAGCTGCGCCAATTCCACAGCTGCCTTTTTAAGAAACACTCTGTGAGATGGGAGATATAATGGCCTTTGGGAACGGGTTTCACGAGAACCTCCTGGGTGCCTTGCCACCAAGGAGTACTATGATGTAACCACATTGGCTTATGGAAGAAGCAGGTCATAGGAAGCCTTCATGACCTTGTCTGATCCCAGTTTCCTGGTGAGAGTGACGCATATGTAGACATCCCCTCAGTTTATGGAAGAGGTGAAACTTCTGTAAACCACCTTGAAGCATGTGAGGAGGGCCGAGAGCTGATTTGTATCTTAATCACATTTTCAGAGTTCGCCCACCATCACTCAAAAGTGGGAAACAAGGAAGCTGCAGCAGGTCAATATGGTGGTAAATCATGGTTCCTTCCCGTTTTTATGATTCTATGAATGAGTTGATAAGCATTTGATCTGCATATCTACTTTTTTTTTTTTAAAGTTTGTCGGGCTGTGCAGTAGGATCCAGAGTCTTCTGCTTCCTCCCTTGATACTCGGGTCATGTGCCACCAAGAAACTGACAGCAACAGAGCTACCTGCCAGTGCTTCAGCTTATAGAAATAAAACTTGTGGGTGTTCTTCTGGAGGGAGGCACATAGATGGGGGTCTCCTCAGCTCAGGTTCCTCCCCAGTTCATCCCCTTGGGGGCAGGCTGTGACAGCCCAGCTGGGCTCAAACTATCTTTAAGAGAAATAGGAGAAGAAATGTCTTGGGTACTTGCTAATGACACCACTGTGTATTCAGCAGCTCTTGCAGGAATGAGAAGGAGCCGCTACTGTTTGCTACAGAGAAAAGGAGATGCACCAGCCACTTCTCCAGAAGACACACTCCCCCTTCTGTGTCTGCTTTCTCCCCCTCCTGCATGTCCGTGGGAGGCAGGCGTCAGGATGAGCACAATCTTACACCATGCTGTGTTTTCCATATCCATGTCAGCCATGGTAGCACGCAATAAGCCTGTTGAGAAGATTGTTTTGACTTTGCAGATCCAAATCCAAAGGAGGCACAGGTGCAGATTCTGTTTAATCCAGCCCCCAGTTTCAGGGGATTTAGTAAAAGGCTCCATCCAATCTTTAAGAGTGAAAATTACCCCACTTGACCAACATACCACAGTGGCTTTTATTACACTTAGGGGTCGGTCCTTTTTACATTGTAGTGTGTCAGGTCTTTCCTCTTTTTCAAGGAGATATATCACGTCTCACTAGAAGCACGCGAGGCAGCAAACGGGTGACATAATTTGCAGAGAATGTGGCTGCTGTCATCGGCTCACGTTAGGCGAAGCGGATGGAAATATCTAGTCCTGGTGTGGAAAGTCTAATAGCTTAAAGTGCTGAAACTGCTCGCTGGAGCATGTGACGGTGCCTCATGTGGTAGGGGAAAAGAAATCAAGCCAGCAGCTCCCTGGAAATAGGAAAATAAAATTTCATCCAATGATATCAATATAGTCAAGGCCTGGTTTTGACCCCCCTTACTCACATTGTTGTGTTTAAGGGGGTGACTCATGGCAAAAGGTACAACTCATTATGGGCAGCAGAACCTGGCCCATAGTGACCAGCATGTTCAGCGTGTGCGCACTCAGCTCCTGGCACAGATAAGCATTATCCCTCTTTTCTAGATTGGGAAACTGAGGCAGAGATGAGGTGCCTTGCCTGAAGTCACACAGCAAGTCAATGGCAGAGGATGGCTTTCGGTGAGTGTTGATAATCTGCTGCTACATTTCACCTCAGTTGGGGTGGTAGGGATGGGCGCGAACAGACCTTTCCTGGTCATCATTTTTACAACCCCATTGGTGAAACACATTCCTCCAGCAGCTGCTATAGAAATGTCATTCTCCGTAGTAATTTTAAATGCAACTTTTGGTCCTGGCTCCCCTTCTGCCTCTTTCGGGTGTTGTGCTGAAAACTGCTTCGTTTTGTCAGCTTCCCCATTTACTCTGTTTAGAGAGCTAATGTGAGCCATTTTTATGCCCTTATGAGTGGCAAGCAGCATGGCAGGACAGGTATGATTACAATTTACTGGTCACCTGCGAAGGCACCAGTCTGCTGTGCTACGGGGCCAGGAAGGCTCTGTCCCGCCTCTACAAATGAAGTGATTTCCCAGAGCAACGGGAATCCAGCATATGGGTCATAGTGCTGAAGGGCTAACATGAGGGCATCCTTTCATGTGAGGCGGGCACAGAAAAGTACACAAAAGTGCACCAGCACTTGTTCGGTCTGCAGGAGAAGCCGCCCCACTTTTGCAGTGCAAAGCAGGGAAATGTCCTCCGAGGGCACAGTCTTTTCAGTGAAAAGCCTTGTCAATACCTTTTGTCAAAAGAAGAATGGGGAAATTAGATAGAACCGCGTACATTCTTGCCTTTGATTGCTCTGCGGCAGTTGTTCTATCAGTCAGTCTGTGAAAGGCTTCCTCAGTCTGATGCTGCCACCACCGTAGGCCGTCTTGTATTTGTACTATGGGCATGTCAGGGCAGCGGGCACAGTGTGTTGCTAAGCCCAGATTTTGAATTATGGGACGGGGCTAGAATATCAGAGCTGGACTCGTCTCCTCAGGAGCATAGCTAGACGAACCCCACGGATGCAGCACTCCCAGCCACACATAAAACAAACGTAGATGAGATGAGAGCCCTAAATGATTTGGGGTTTTTATCCAGCTTGTTATTTTATGCGTTTTTTTTAATCCCAGCAAGAAATAATCCTTTTTTTTTGTCGGAATAAAAATGGCTTGATGCCATGAAAAAATAAAAGGAAGCTCTCTACACAGTGCTGTGATGATTTGCAAGGCTAGATAGAGACTCCATAAGGCTTTTTCAAATAGACTCCAATATTTTCAGTGCTTAAAGAGGGCCGAGTATGTGATACTTTTTGAAGTGCTGATTTACAATAGACCCTAGCTGAGTGCATTATAATTTGGTACCAGAAGTTCCAAAGTGCCAGTACTTTCAATAATGAGAAGAGAAATCCTAATATGAGGCGGCTTTTGTATTGTGTTTAATGAAAAGCTAAAAATGTGCTAATTTGTAAGTCCTGTTGTGGTAGTAGCATTAGAGGCTTTTGAAATGTATCACTGACTTATGAGGTATTAAGAAAAAGTGACATTTTGCTACTTGCAGAAAAGTCAATTATAACATTTCAGCACTTTAGAAACTTGCTGATGCAGGATGGGAGTTAATAGAACAGTCAGTTTCACTTTGTATTACAGGATTTTGTTTTTGCTGGGGAGAAACATATTCTATTTTTAATGGCCACTTAAACAATCAGCTACAACCAGCTGTGCACGAATGGGAGGCTAGTGCCTGCCTGGAGTGTGGTGCGAGGTACAAGGCTGATGTTAGATTTATTTACCATGGCAGTGCCTGCAAGACCTACTTCTGATTGGGGCCCCTTTGAGCTAAACGCTGTTCATGCACGGAGCTAGAGGCCATTCGTCTCTTGCTAGCTTGTTCTCTGACCAGTAGAAGGGTGGGAATGGAAATAGTCAGAAAGAAAAGGACTTGGCCATGATCAGACAGCAGTTCAGTAGCAGAGACGGGAATAGGATACAGGTGTCCCGAGTCAGAGTCCAGTGTCTTAATTTCCAGGCCACACAGCCTCCCAAGTTGGGAGCCTGCCCTCAGAAGCTATCCCGATGGCCTGGATGCGAATACCTTGGTGCATGGTGTTGATAGGTAGATTCCTGATTTTAAAATGTCACATTTTAAAATCAGTTTGAGATTGAATGCAACTTTCTTCCATTCTTTGAAAATATAGTCCTGGTGAGGGTAAGAGAAGGAAATAGGAGCACTAGCACTCTGTTAGAGTAGCTTTACTGGTAAAATAATTTTCTCTGCCATTGCTGCTTCTCCCCCGATCCCAACTCTGTCATCTCTGCAAAGGCAAGCTACTTCTTCAGTAGCTATTTGTGGTCTAAGGGTCATTTTCAAGTCATTTACTACTGTAGCATAAAGAAATGTGCAGAAAATGCAAGAATTTATGTGTGCTTTGCCCCCCCCCCCCCCACTTCCCTTTTCTTTTGAGCACTTTTTTCCTTCTGCCTTGAGACAATACATTATATTTTACTGAACTCCCAGAGAAAGGAGTTTTGCAAGGAAGCTGAAAACTATTGGAGTCTTGCTGGAGTATGGCCAGAATATCTAAGTGCTGTCTGTAAAATCCATGTACAAAAGGAGTCAACTCTCTCTGGAAAGCAACTGCAATCCCGGACACATTACCTCTAAATTGGTCAGTGAAGAGTACCAAGAAAAAATATTTCATTTGAAACTGGCAATGATCAAAGGCAAATGTTGGCTCTGGTTATAACAGGAGTTGCATTGTTTGATTAAAGGGCTTTGGCACAAAAGACATAACCTGAGAGCTTGACATAAATCAGACCTCTAATAATACCACATGCATACATTGTACAAACGCGACTTCATCGGTTTTAGCCATTTCCATTCTTTAATAAATGGCTTATATGTGGATTAGACCTGTGCTTGAAATTTAGGTACCTCAGAGTCCCTGCTTTGCTAAGATGATCTGGTACTCACTTTTTTTGTGTTGTGAGGGTTTCTTCTGTGCTTGCCTCAAAGGTCAAATTAAATCCTGCAAACTGTGTCTCAAGCCTAAAGTTAGTTCATGAGGCTATTTTGGCTGCAGCGTTGAATTTTTTTTTCCAAAAGCACCCCCTGCTGAAAAGAACAGTGAGGCTTCTAGCCTAAAGTACATAGAAGTAGAATTGTGCAAGTCATCCGCATCAAGCCTGAACCCATGCGTGATTTTGAAGTTTAATAGATTCTGTATGTAGGGAGAGATGATGTTTACACAGCTGAAAAAGTCCATGAACAGTCAGGCCCAGCTATTCTTCCTCTCAACATTTACCTTGCTGGCCCCTTCCTGTAAATTCTCAATTTCCTCCTCATCTCGCATTAGATTACTTGAAGGAACACCCATCACCATAATATCTGGGATAGGGATGGATTTCTCCATAGCACTCAGTGTAGGCCTGACTGTTCTCCCATTTAATTCAACGGGAGCTTTGTTATCAACTTCAGTGTGAGCAAAGCTAGGCTAGGAGTGAGTCCTTTTAAGAACCCCACCATATGTATGTGAAATGAGAGCACACTGTTGAGAACTTAGCAGTAAATATCCAAAGCTTTTTAGTTTGTGGAATGTTTTTATTTACTCTATTCCTGAAGTACCTTGTTTCATAAGTGATTTCTGTTTCTTGACATGTGATATTTATTACTTAACCATAGCCTAACATCCATATTTAGGGAGGGGTTGATGCAGGGCCAGATTAAGACACGCTGAGGCCCTAAACTATATCATGTTTCAGAGGCCCCATACCATAAAAATTAAAGAGAAAAAAGTGTATTACATCATAACAGAAAGGGTAACAAAAAAATAAAATAAACCATCCCATTGTCTCCTTTTGAGGTCTGAGTTGAGGTTGGGCTACCTGTGCATAATGCGAATAGTCCTGGAAGGGAAGCTGATGGGATTCGGTGTGGATCGGGATGGGGAGGTCAGGGTTTAGAATTCTGGTGGTGGATTTTATAGGAAAGGTCATTTAAGACAAAGCAATTTCAATTATGATAAATCTTCTTAGTTATTTCTGACATATTTAGAGGCCCCTCATAATGTGAGGCCCTCAGCTATGGCTTACTTGGCTTGTGCCAAATCCAGCACTGGGTTGATGGAGAGCTCGCATGTTAACCTTTGGGAGTAATTGTTGCTGTTGGAAATTTAAAATGCTTTGATGACTCTTTTGCCATACTCAGACACTTGACAGAGGATTCCAATAACTCCTTTGCTGGTCTTTTCATGTTGTCTGTCCATTCAGTAGCGCGGCACTTGCATATCTCCTCACGTTCATTGCAAATAATGGCACCATTTGAAAGCAAAGCCGTCGATATGCTTGACTCTCAAAGGGTTACACATCCTTTTTGGTTGAGCTTGTGACAGTAAAATTATTTTGGTTAGAGATGTAATTTATTTTACCAGTAGTTACAGTAGTATAAATATGCTTATGCCAATATATCTTATTTCCCTTTCTGTATGGCAATAGGCTATACTGGTATTATTGAATCCACACGAGGGGGAGGGGGGAGAGCATATTTGATGGGACTTATAATGAGATTGTAATCATTCATATAAATTTATATATATATATATTTATATATATATATTCATATAATTCATATAAATTTCATATAAAGATTGCTGGTCCAAATCCAACCTGTAACATTAGTCTGCCACTCACACACTGGGCTCTTCTCCCACACTAGTGTCAAACACCATTGACTGACTGACTTTGTTGTGTTTCCTTTCATCTGTGGAGATGTTAGATGACCATATATCAGAGGATTAGTATCTGTGGCTCTGCCTACACTGGCAAGTAAATTCGAATTAAGGAAGCTTAATTTGAACTACCTTAAGCCTTGGCCACACTAGGCTTTCATTAGTTCGAATTAAGGGTTTCCTTAATTCAAAATAATAAATTCGATTATACTTTTCGAACTAATGGTTAATCTGAACTAGTTAGTCCGAATTAATCCAATGTGGCCATGTTAGTTAGAACTAAGCGCTTAGTTCGAACTAACCGGCACATTGACCTTAATTCAATTGACTAATTCGAACTAAGCAAGTGCCATGCATGGCACTTGCTTAGTTCGAACTAGCATTCTAGTGGGGCCATGCTAGTTCAAATTAAGTTAATTAAGTTAGTTGAGAGATTTTACTGGTTGGAAGTGATCAGATTGTACTATTTTAACTATATCCTTTTTTGATTTGAGTTGACCAAAACCTCAGTGCAACAGCAAAATGCCAGCATACTTAAAGTAGTACAACTTGTGAATAAATAAGACCTTATTATACTAAGACAAATTGAAATCTGGCATTTTTAAAAATACATTTTAAAGGTCTAAATAGACCCTAGGTACTTTCTGTATCTGAGGGTAATTACAAACAACAAATTCTTCCTGTAAACAATAGAAGATCTTATCTGGGCCTGAAAGTGTCCAAAAACTGAATTGCAAAGGCCACAGTTATCTCTTAAATGTTTTAAATTCCCCCCACCCCCCAATATTTTGTTCTAGATTAATAAATATTGGAAACTAGAGAACAAAAAAAACTCATTTGTAGCTCTGGAGTGCAATGCTACATAGCCTTTGCCTTCCCAGCTCTGAGAAATAGATTTAATTTGCTATTGCCTAATTGTAATATAATTGTCTAAATGTAATCCATTATCTAATTGTAATCCTTTTGTAGGAATTTTGTTTTCAAAATGCAAACCATGAATTTACTAGCCAGGGGAATGAGCTCATGTATTTGCCATCTGAGACTGTTTCTTATGCTTTAAAGGGACATTTGTTATTTGGTACTGATGTTAGTTTCCTAAAACTTCAGTGCAATGGCAAAATAGTTTCAGCTTCTTATCCATCCCTTTCCCCAAGTATTACTGGTAAATGACATGTATCATTTTAGGTTTATCAATAAATAATGTCACAGAACTATCTTGAAAATTTCAGAGCAAGTTTTTCACCTGATCCGATTGACCGCTAAAGGATTAAAGAACAAGGAAGGAAATATGAACATTGGAAAAAAAGTCATATCATATGTAGTCCTCCTGGGTTTGTAGAAAGCAATTAAGCCAATTAATTTATTGGTAAATTATCCTGTGATGAATTACAGAATAACTGCAATGAAACTCTGACATTCACATTAATACCAAATTAGTTACTGTATTATGACTGTTCTTACAATGAATGCCCAGTAATTTAATAATAATGGGACACTTAAATAATTTAACCGATGATTCTGTAGATCACTCACAGATATAAATGAGTGTGACACATTTGTTTCTCTGCTTTGCTGGTATTATTGGATTAGCTTCCTGGCAACACAGATTGAACAATTCTGGCAGCCAGGCAGCTCCACACATTTGCACTGGGATTCCACTGGGAGTAATAAAACAGGGAAATCAACAAGAGATCGTGTTACACTGTCCTCTTCAGAAGGCTCATCATGGCTGATTTCCTTGATGCTGTTGCACAGTGATATTGCTTTAAGAAATGTATCCTTTCTGCTGGGATTTTTTTCTGATTGCCCTCTTTCCCCCTCCCCCAAACTCTGGATTATTTGGAATGGATCCATCTGCCATATGTGTAAAATGCTAATAGAAGTGCTACTGCTAGGCTAGAATGAGATGGACAGTCCAGCTACCATGATGTCCATTATAAATATTTGCTGTATTGCAGGATGTGGCAAGTTTTATAAGCCATTTTCCTACGGGCAAACCCTGTTAGGGTTGTGGTCATGACGGTGGAGCTCTAGATGCAAGTAATAATGAATTATGGTTTAGGTAACCAACCCCCTGAATTTTAAACTAGAATATTTTAATGACCAGTAAATCAGACCCTGTGTGTTGCAGATGGTGGCCATTGTATTTATTGGCCTGCTCTGGGAAAGCAAGTGCCGCAGGAGAGTAGGTAGCCCCGATGGCTTTACAGTATTGTCACTGTCTGCAAGAGTCAGATTGTAGGTATGTATTCTCTGCATAGTGCACTTAGGCTAGACCTCCTTCGTCCTCCGCCATCTGCACAGAGAAAATGCTACCCGTAGTGCTTTACTCCCTGGCTAGCTGCCCTGTCTGTTGGTACAGTTGTTATTGTTATTTGGGCAACCCACTTGACAATAAGGACACAGGCAAAAATCACTCCATTGCTGATAGTCCTCCAATATCTTCCCACAGTTCCCCCAAAGGACAGAAAAGTTCTCCTGTCACTGACTGGGAAAGAATCCTAAAGCATCTCAACACAAAGAACTATGGTCTGTGTCCTCAGACACACCAGGTGAGTGCAGAAACAATGTGCAGTAACACCGGGTGCCAATCACCCAGTTGAACAGAGCAGTACAGCCATGTGTACATACCTTTATAGTTCTAAGCATTTCTCTTAACTGCTACTGTAAATAACTTTACTATTGGAATGCTACAACAGGAAGATTTAAAAAGACAGTGGAGTGTAATTATACTGTACCTCAGATTCAGCTTAGAGGTAATCCACCCTGTAATTGTTGCAAATACAGAAGACTGATTGAACACCTTTAGCAGCATTACTTTCATGAACATTATTACCCTCCCAGTGGGACCTAATGCTGGAAAATCAACCAGGGCCGCTTAATTACATAGTTCAATCATTAACACTGAAATTACAGTCAGTGTTGCCTCTGCTTGATGCAAGAGCTTTAATTTCATATAACCACATGTTCCCTGATAATAATCATACCTTGTAGTTGAATAGCAATAAAATTGCTCCCTAGTCTTTTTAACAGACTGGTACTTTATACAGATTCCAAAGTGGTAGCTGTGTTAGTCTAGTTCAGCAAAACAAACAAGGAGTCCTGTGGCACTTTTAAAGACGAACGCATTTATTTATCGCATGAGCTTTTGTGGAAGAAAATCCCACTTCCATAGCAGCTGACGAAGTGGGATTTTCTCCCATGAAAGACAAGTCAACTTTATTGCTTACAAGGAGAAAGCCAGTAGAACACCACTTTGAGATATCGGTTAAGGATAAATTGAGAAGAATTGGAAACATTTAATTACTTCTATAACATGGAAGAACACATGGAAAAAAGAGAGGCCAGATTCTATCCTGCTATGCACACCTGTGTAGGTATGTGAGTGGGGATGAGGTGCTCTGTACCTCTGCGGATGGGATTAGGAGTAGAACAGTATGCTGGAGGGACATACACTATGCCAGGCATGTTGAGGGAATCTATGGTGCTATCTGCAGGCCTAAACTCAGAATTAGGCACCTAAATCCTGTTTTTAGGCACTGAAGTCCTCCACTATGATCCACAAAACTCCCCTGGAACCCTGTAAGCATCTCCCACCTCTCAGGAGAGAGATGGACTAGAGAGTCATTCTGTCTCTGGCCCCGTCTCTCTGTCTTTCTTTAGCCACAGTAGACCAGCTTCCACAGGAGAGACTTAGAAAGCTCCCACCCTCACATTAGGCTATCCTATAGCTCTTTGGTTAGAGCATTCTCTTGAGAGGTGGAAGACCCTTGTTTCAAATTCTTTCTCCTCCCTCTTGCCAGGAAGGGGGGAACCAGACCTGGTTTGCTTACATCCCAGGTGAGTGCTCAAACCAGTGAGCTAAAAGTGGCACTGACATCTCCTCCTCCTGCCATTTTGTGTGGAGTGGGTCAGATGCCTAACTCATTTAGTGTAACACTAAAGTCCCTTTGTGGGTTTCACCCATTGTTACTTTAGTTTTTAGATGAGGAATACTATTTAACCTTCTTGAATGCTATATAATGGCTTTACATATGTCTAACCTAATCTTATTTTTATCAGTTCATCTTCTGCCTTAGTAACCCAGTTGAAGTTGAACATAACTATTATATTATAAGAAGTCCGGGGGTCTGAGGGCAGAATTTGTCTACATTAGTTTTCCTGCTGACAGTAGAGAGTAGAAAAGGTTAATATAAAGCTTGGTAATATTATTTTTAGAGACTGGAACTCTTCAAGAAGGATGGTTGAAATTTTTTTTTATGTAGAACGTGTTATGATCAGGGTGCTTGCATTTGTAAAATTACCAACAGGCTGCTGCTGAATGTCTGCAAAAAGCTACATCAAATTTTGTAGCTGTTCGGTGCAAGTGATTAAATACAGGACATTGTTCATGCTCATAGAATCTCATTGTTCAATACATGACAAGATGCTAGCAGCCAGGGGACTAATTACCAATGGGATTCCAACTGCTAAAGATGGGGTGGGAAAAAAGAAGCCTGAAAAAGAAAGGTCTTGCTTTTTGCTCTAAAAATTGTCAGGCTCAGACAGATTTCTATTGGGAATTGTTTCATTTCCATTGAATGCAAGTACTGTTGTAGGATGGATGGGTCAGTGCATAGGGCGGTGAACTGGGCCTCAGAAAACATGGGTTCCATTTCTAGCTCAGCTACAAACTTCCTGTGGGACCTTAGGCAGGTCATGCAATCTTCCCTATGTCTTCAGGCCCACTGGTAAAACTGGGGACACTCCCTCAAGGGGGTGAGGAGGAGCAGTGTACATGAACGATGGGAGCTGCTCAGGGACTGTAGTGGTTAGGGCCAAAAGAGGCATATTTCTGAGGTAACCAATTATCACCAACTGTAGTAATGAGCCAACATACCCTTTCCCCTCTTGTAGTAGTGGGAGAAAAGAGAAGGTTTATTAAGTCAGAATCACCCAGTTCTTCCCACTGTGATGTGAGTTCCCAAAGTCCTCCTATATCCAGTTAGTCTCGCACATAAGACTTATGTGTGTGTTTTTGCCCGGGTTTCTTTTCGCAGCTCCTGTCACTTTCAACCTTTCTAGCACCAACTGTGATGTAGGAGAGTCTGTATTTGATAGGGATCCAGACTCTTTCCCTTCCCAGCATGCTTTGCTAAGAGAAGCTTGATAGTCAGGCTCTTCTTTCCCTCAGTCTTTCAATGGAACATGCTTGTTTGGCAGCATTTTCTGACCATTGTCTTGCTAAGAACAAATCTTTCAGGGTTTATTTATTTTCCTGAAATCAATGTGTTCTAGTGGAGAAAAATGGGAAAAAGGGGAGTTCTGACCTGACCCACTTTTGCTTTCAGGGCTTTAGCAAACAAAACAGAAAAATACAGACGCTATATTTTAAAAAAAGATTTTTTTTTTTTGCCTCTGAGGCCCCTTCCTAATTCCCAGCGATTGACTGCTTTGTTGCACCAGAACTAGAGCAGTGTAAGTTGGTAACCAGAGGAGAACACAGGTGTACTATAGTCTCATTGGACTGCTTTACCTAAAAATAAGATGAAGTCTTCATTAGCTGAAACTGCTGGTTGGCTTTCTAGCGTAACCCCATAGAGCATGTGTTACAGTATTCTAGCTTTGAGATATCAAAGGTATGTATAGGCACTATGGGTATGTCTACACTACAAAAAGTTAAGTTTACTTTGTCAGCTTAATAAGGTCGAATTTAAGTCGACTTTAAGTCGA
Organism: Pelusios castaneus; assembly: GCA_007922175.1. Taxonomy (NCBI): domain Eukaryota; kingdom Metazoa; phylum Chordata; order Testudines; family Pelomedusidae; genus Pelusios; species Pelusios castaneus. The sequence continues at coordinate 1,669,895 of ML685877.1, forward strand.
CCTTATTAAGTTGACTTAAGAAAGGCGACTTAACTTTTTCTAATGTAGACATACCCAATGTGGCTCCTTTGAAGTCAACTTTATTAAGTCAACTTAACTTTGGACATAGGTGTCCACACTGGCATTAAGTTGACTTAATAAAGTTGTCTTAAGGGCTACTCCCCATCCACACCATCTTTAAGTTGACTTAAGAAGTCGACTTAAGGCTTAAGTTGACCTAAGGAGGGGTAGTTATTAAGTCGACTTAAGGAATTTCTTAAGTTGACTTAATGAAAGCCCAGTGTGGACATGGAGTAATTTAGGTCAACTTAAGGGTCCTTAAGTCGACCTAAATTGCTAGTATAGACATACCCCATGATACCATGGTTATGATGAGCATTGTGTATAACCATGAATAGCTATGGTAGAATTTGCATTATGAAGCTCACACTTAGTGGAAATGCTACAGTCTCTTGGCCAGTTTGAGATCAAAGCAGGTATTATCTGGGAATTTAGGAGTACACGAGTCCTATTAGACACCCATTCATGTCAGCTAACTTGATAACAAGCAGCCCTTCCCTCTAATGAGGTGCAGTGTAACATACTTCAGTTCCTCAATGTTTATTCCTACCCACAAGCACCAGGCCTGTGAGATGGCAAGCTGTTGTACTGGTTCCAGTCTCTCAGAGATAATGGGGAGAAGACCTGTTGAGGTATCACTGGATACTGATGATACTGTACCCAGTAGTGGATCCCAATCATGGACAAAGACTTAGAGTTGGGTCCAGTTATGAATAACTTAAGTTTCATTGACTAATCTACTTTGTGATTAAACTGTCATTATTTGTCTACTCAGCTGATTGACTCAAATTCAATGCATGAGTCATTCAAAGATTTTTTTCTGTCAGATCCCGAAACAAGATGTTTATAATGAATAAATGCTTTCATTATTTGACTTGCTGTGCTCTGATTGTTAAACAAGATCAACAATAGTTAATGGCCAAGGAAGCCAACAAATAGGCAGCTGTCTATCAGAAGCCCTTGAGTAGCATCTCCCTAAAAGGAAGAGATGATGCCATTTGAAGCCTCAGGATCTGTTGCTACAAGTAAACACGTGTATAAACCACAACCCCAATCCTACAAAGACTTAAATGCATGCCTGACGTCATGCTATGAGAAGTCTCACTGAAGTCAATGCATCTGTTACCTTGAAGTCAATGGAATGGTTTCTGTGTATAACATAAGTCTTTGCAGGATGAGGGCCCGTGCTATAAAGTGCACATATTTTTTAAAAACTTAGTGTAGGCTAGGTCAAATTTAGCCTAAAATCTTTTTAAAAAAAATTCTCTAACAGTGTTAACAACCCAAATATTGCAGCAACCCAAATATTGAGCTAGTCAAATATCACAAAACAGAAATTCACAAACACACTTTGAAATAAATACCACCAACAGAGGTGGCCTTTGACTATTGGGGTCCCTGGGCAAAGGCCCATTGTGGGGCTCTCTATAGGCCTGCAGGGTGCCCCTCTGTGGCCCCGGCCCCCTCCCAATGCCAGTCCCCCTTCACAGCTCTGCACCCCCTCTGTCCCTAGCTCTCCCCCATGTGGCCCCATAGCTCTAGGCCAGCTCCTCCTCCTGCTGCTGACCGAGCAGATGTGGCTTTTGGGTAGGCGAAGCAGGCAACGGGGCCCCTTACTGCTCAGGGACCTAGTTGTCCACCTGCTTCACCTACCCCAAAAGTTGCCTGTGACCACCAAAGTGAATTTCCTCTGTGTATGATTCTTTTTATATGTTTTCTGCCATCATTTGTATCTGTGAATATTTGTGGATGGTGACATTTGTGGAAAGGTGAGATGCTGCTGGTCTTCAGGCGAATGTGTATATGATCCTGTAACTAAATGTTGTTCAACCTATTGTAGGCTACAGTAAGTCTTTGTAACAGCTCATGGTCAGACAAAAATTAAAAAGAGCCTTTATAACTGATTTATTGGGAATTATAATACACTTTACATACATGTGTGGAATGCAGGAAGTTGCATAACGCATCTAGGTTATTCAAATAAAAATAAATAATTAAAGGCTCTTAACACAACATCAGTTTTTAAGCAGCATTCCTCATTGAAATCAATAAGGAGTTTTGCCTAAAAAAAAAAAAAAAAAAAAGATGGCATCATACAATCTTAAGTAATTTTTGAAAAAAGCTTTAGAACAAATGATGCTTGAGAAAGTCAGTGGTCATTAGCTCTTAGTCTTGTGGGAGTTAAATGTCACACTGGTGTCTCATCCTATTTACAACATTTTTTCATGGGACACCCTTAGAAACATATTCTTCCTCAGGAGCTGGCCAAAATTTGGGATGTATTTTGTGTATGTTGCCTCTAATGTCCTCATCCCTCTTTGGAGCAATTGATCAATAAGCTTCCTGTGATCTATTCCCAGATGAGACCCTCCTCAAGGAAATCAATTATTTTTTCTTCTTTTTCCCTTTCTTTCCTCCCTTCTTTTTTCCTTTATCCTTCCCTTTTCCTTTCCCTGCTTCCTCACCTTCTGTCAGCATTCTGGTTCGGGCTTTACCCAAAGGTGTCTTGGCATACCAAACCTGGAGAATCAAATACATGTTTAGAGAGGAGGGGGAAAAAGAAACATGAAAGAACATTTAAGTAACTTTTGCATGTTTGATGGAGTGTTCCTAACAGAAATCTTAAAATCTTGGTTGCCTTTTGGAGATGCTGAAACAAGATCCTTGGAACTCTTGAGAACACCATTAAAACAAGAAGTATAGCAATCATCTGCTTGCAGAGTCCATCATTAACACGAATACTTAGTGGTGCCACTTGTGTTGCTATAGTTATGGGAGTGTTTGAACTTCTGTGATCAACCCTATTTCCAAGGATATGTAGCTCTTGTCAAAATTACCTCTGATTTGAAACTTGGCAGTATAAAGAGCATATTTCTGGTAGTTCTCCAAATCTGTTCAGTTGTTTTTAATTTCAGTGGGAAAGATAAACAAATAATTAAAAAAAACTTGTTTATTGGTTTCATATTCTTGTTCATAGTCCTATGACTTGTAAATGGTGTGGTTTTTGTTGCTCTGCAAACTTGAAAGCCATAACATCCACAAGACCCCTCTCGGATATGTTAAAATAACTTAAAATGGCTAAATAGGTAATATTTGAAAAACAGTTGTGCATATGACTTTTCTTTTCCCCTAAACTTTAAGTATGCACATCTGTATTAAAATGTCATGGTCCATTCTGCAGATCAAGATGTGACTAGATATTGATGTGCACAAAGAAGTTCCTTCCCCTTTGAAAAAGCTATTACCCATTTCATCTCTTATGTTATGTCAGGAGTGAATTTGACTCTTTCCCCCGCAGAATCCTAAAGATCAGTATTTTGCTATCTTGCTTCTGCCTCTCACCAGCGACTCTTAACAGGGCAGCTTCCATCTCTCTCTGCTCCTCTCCAATCACACTTACACCTACACTATCTCCATTCACAATGGTGTTCACCCTATTGAGACTTGTACTGTTTTGTGGATTAAGTATCTTAAACAGGTAAACAAAATATGTCAGTAGCAAAATGGTCAGCCAGGTGTGGAACAGCTATAATAATGTGATCCACAATGTAATTATTCTGATTTAACTGACTATCTGTTCTTCCAACCTCTCTTTCTGACTCATCCACTGACTGTGCATTATATAAAGTCTTCCCCAAACCTCTGTGGGTTTGAATAATTAGGCTATAATGTACTTGGGGCAGAGGGGCATGGTAGTGGTGCAGATTCATTGTGGCCTAGGTAGAAACTTTTGAGGAGTTGCATCTTGAAACCATCGGGCTGGTAGACTTCTCTGAAGAAGTTCTGCAAGGTGATGGAACTCTTACAAACAGCTTATTAAGGATGGATTAAATAATATGGCAGCATGTGGTAAATGTGAGGGAATATTGAGACCTCCTTCAACCCCTTCTCTGTATTGCCAGCAAAGGCCTGGCCTTTTGTGGCAGGATGAGTTAATGATTTCCAATCTCATCTTTTGTTTCTTTTTCCTTACTTTTGTATATTCAGTTTATTTAAATAATTAACCTATTAGCACATCCCCAGGATAGTTTCTTCACAGAATCTTTAACTAGTGGAACAGCTACAAGATACTACTGAAGTGAACTGCTTAGTGAGATCCAAAACCTGATTAGACGTTCTCTAATGAATAATAACATACACAGTTAGAGTTTCTGCTTATAAGAGATTTGAACATTCAAGTTCCAGAGCATAAGTCAACAAGTGACTTCCTCAAGAGAAAGTTCCCCTGGGGGCATGGTGATCTATAATTTTCAGTAGATGTTTTCTTGTATCTTCCTCTGAAGTGTCTTGTACTGACTATTATCAGGGAGTGGATGCTGAACAATTGGTTGACCGAATAAGGCTATCTATATTTTTCTACTTCAATATTTTGTATCCAATATGTGCAGTAAGTGGGTCACTTTTTAAATGGGTATATGTAACTGAATTTTAGAAATCATATTATCTTGATTTTCCATTATTTATATTCATTTTGGGAACAGTGGCAGAATATAACTACATGTCAAAAGGGGAGATTCATCTTCAGAATGAATAGAAATCAAAGATTCATCAACGTACTAATCCTCACTTTGAATACTGCTTTAAGTTTAGTCACTTCACTTCAAAAAGAACAAAGCAATAGAAAGGGCCCAGCAAAGAGCAGTGAAAATGATTAGAGGCTCAGGGAATAGTAGCTTCCAGATGAAGAGAGATTAAAGGACTTGAATTAATTAAGGTGCAAAAGAAAGCTAAGAGGGCCATTTTGGCAGTCGTATTCTCCATGCCATAACACAAGAAGAGAAGCTACACGACATGACATTTAAAGGAAACAAATTTAAAACAGGTAATAGAAAATAACTTTTTTAAAAAAAGGATGCATGTAATGCAAAGAAATCATTTCTACAGGTTATAGAGGGAAATACTTTAGCTAGATTCAAAATTATTGGATTGCTCCCAGTGCACTTTGTGTTGTATGACTTGTGTACCATGTGCATACAATATGCATATAAAGATGTTAAAGGAATCACATCTGCAGTTGTGCTAGCTCAGTTAAAAAACAACACCGTATATCAGACCATGCATTTCATGGCATAAGTGGATAGCGACTTGGAGTTGGGAATGAGTTCTTCCTTCTATGATACAGCAATGAAATATTAATCACTCCTGAGACAAGATATTGGACAGATAGTAAGGGTAAAATGCCACATGTTCAGGTATCTGGGGGCAATCATCACCCATGAGGGATCAAAGGCAGAAATTCTGGCAAGAACTGTACAAACAGCAGCACTAACAAAGCTAAAGCCAATTGAGAAGAACAAGAACACTTCCCTGAAGTCCAAACTGAAACTGCTGCACACACTGATGGTCTCTGTTTTTTGGATGTGTGAGAGACATGGACCCTGATGGTGGAACTTGAACAGAAAATACAAGATATTTCCATAAAATCTTGGGCATCTTCTACTTCAACCATGTTACTAATGAAGAGGTTCTTAACATCATCACTGAATGTGTTGGGTCATATGAAGATCTTCTGATGACCATGAAGAAGCAGAAGCTGAAATGGTATGACCATGTAACAAGATCATCTAGTCTATCCAAGATTATCTTCCAAGGGACAGTATGGGGAAAAGACGAAGAGGCAGGCAGAAGAAGAGAGGGACTGACATTGACAACATAAAAAGAGTGGACAGGAATGGATTTTGTGGAGACTCAGGCACTGATACACAATAGTTGGGGTGGAGGCAATTGGTTGATCAGTGATGGTGCCCCAGAGGGGTAGCCGTGTTAGTCTGTGTACAGCAAAAACAATGAGAGTCCTCTGACGATGTGGGTTATAGCCCACGAAAGCTTATGCCCGAAGAAATCTGTTAGTCTATAAGGTGCCACAGGACTCTCATTGTTTTTGTTGGATTTAGGACCAGCCTCACTGCCTGCCCTTTTCGGCAGCAGTCAGAGATATGCAAATTACTTAAAATAACTTGTGTATCTGTGTTCTGACATCCCTACTCCTATCACATCCACTGTGCTGAGTCGAAGGTAGGGGCCTTCCTGCGACTCAGCGCTAACCTAATTGCTTGGAGTGGTGTTTAAAGATCAATTTCCTGATCAGCTAAGCAGGTCTTCACAGACCTGATCAGTCGACCAGGAAGTTCAAACTGATGGTGTCAAGTTTGCTGTCGTCAGTGAAGACTAGCCCTAAGACTCAGTTAGGTGATCAGTGACTCAGTCATTTTTGTGTGTTTGAAGTTGCTGGAAACTCTGTGTTGCTTGTTTCCGGAGAAGTAAAGAAAGAAAATCAAAATGCAGCACCAACAGCTATTAAAAGTTCCCTTGTACAACCTGTATAATATTTTATTGTGTGTATTTAAGATAAGGGAGAAACAGAGAGGGGCATTCACATTCTGCTATTGACTGCAGTGGCAGGGCCTATCAGAAGGGCCCAGCTACTCTAAGCATCCATTGACTTCACCTTGGCTCAATACATGGTAAATTTGAGCCTCTTGTACAGAGGAGAGGACAGCACAAGCAATTAGTAGACACAATGGACTAAACCAGTGAGCTATTTGGCTATGTCTACACTTGAAAAGTTAAGTTGACCTTATTAAGTCGACTTAATAAGGTTGACTTTAAGTCGACTTAAAGTCAACCGCATTAAGTCAACTTAACAAAAGTTGACTTAACTTTGCAAGTGTAGACATAGCCCCTTTTCGACCTTATCAATTCAACTTAATACTTTAAATTGACTTAATAAGGTGGATTTAGGCACTAATCCCTGTCTACACTGGCTTAAATCGACCTAATAAGGTCGATTGACAAGGTCCCTCACCAAAGGCTGTTATGTAAGTTAAGTTGTCATGGGATAAAAGGGAAGGTCCTTTCATGGATTGAGAACTGGTTAAAAGACAGGGAACAAAGGGTAGGAGTAAATGGTAAATTCTCAGATTGGAAAAGGGTAGCTAGTGGTGTTCCCCAAGGGTCGGTCCTAGGACCAGTCCTATTCAATTTATTCATAAATGATCTGGAGAAAGGGGTAAACAGTGAGGTAGCTAAGTTTGCAGACGATACTAAACTACTCAAGATAGTCAAGACCAAAGCAGATTGTGAAGAACTTCAAAAAGATCTCACAAAACTAAGTGATTGGGCATCCAAATGGCAAATGAAATTTAATGTGGATAAGTGTAAAGTAATGCACATTGGAAAAAATAACCCCAACTATACCTATAATATGACGGGGGCTAATTTGGCTACAACGAGTCAAGAAAAAGATCTTGGAGTCATTGTGGATAGTTCTCTGAAGATGTCCATACAGTGTGCGGAGGCGGTCAAAAAAGCAAACAGGATGTTAGGGATCATTAAAAAGGGGATAGAAAATAAGACTGCAAATGTATTATTGCCCTTATATAAATCCATGGTACGCCCACATCTCGAATACTGTGTACAGATGTGGTCTCCTCATCTCAAAAAAGATATTCTAGCACTAGAAAAGGTTCAGAAAAGGGCAACTAAAATGATTAGGGGTTTGGAGAGTGCCTCGTATGAGGAACGATTGAAAAGGCTGGGCCTCTTCAGCTTGGAAAAGAGGAGACTGAGGGGGGACATGATAGAAGTATATAAAATTATGACTGATGTGGAAAAAGTGGACAAGGAAAAGTTGTTTAAATACTCCCATAATACAAGAACCAGGGGTCACCAAATGAAACTGATAGGTAGCAGGTTCAAAACAAATAAAAGGAAGTTCTTCTTCACACAACGCACAGTCAACTTGTGGAACTCCTTACCTGAGGAGGTTGTGAAGGCTGGGACTATAACAATATTTAAAAGGGAACTGGATAAGTTCATGGTGGCTAAGTCCATAAATGGCTATTAGCCAGAAAGGGGTTAAGAATGGTGTCCCTAGCCTCTGTTTATCAGAGGATGGAGACGGATGGCAGGAGAGTGATCACTTGATCATTGCCTGTTAGGTTCACTCCCTCTGGGGCACCTGGGCACTGGCCACTGTCGGTAGACAGATACTGGGCTAGATGGACCTCTGGTCTGACCCAGTACGGCCTTTCTTATGTTCTTATGATTTAAGTGTTAAATCGACCTAAATTGAGGTGTTATTAAGTTGACTTAACTTTTCCTTAACATGCGATTGTCTGTGGGTTAGAGTTAGAGGACGTGTGGCAGGTGATGGTGTGGTGATAAAAACAGTTGCTGGTTGATACAGTCAAGGTCTCAGCCCGAACCAAAATACACTGAAACAATTGGGGATCTTTCCACTGACTTCAAGGGGCTTCAGCTTAGGTCCTTAGGCTGGTAAACTGGTACCCATTGCTGGGAAAGACTGAGAAACATTGTAATACAGTGGCACCCTTTAGAAAAGCTGAACTAATCACTACATAAAAATAATCCTGCTCTATAGAAAGAGATGATTCCATTGGGAGTGCAGAGTGAGTCACAAATATTTGAGGTGCATGCTATAGTTGGATCGCCCTATGGAGTCATCTTCTTTTGAAAATAGTTCTATTGCAAAAATGAATATTTCATTAAACAAAGTAACAGTTATTTTTCAAGAAAATTCTTACATTTTAAAAATAACACCTAGAACTTCATTATGAAGTGGAAAAGATTTCTGAAGAAACAAAACTTCTGAGTTCTCTATCAAATGCATGTGCGTGAGAACACTGAAAGGGAGTGTGGAAGGAGCATTAAGATGGATCTTAATTTCACCTTAAACGTTTCTTCTTCCTCTTTGTACACTGGGTCCTGCCTGGCCAGGGAACTCAGGAACTCAGCGGCTGTCAGCGGCTTGTTATTCATTTGCCTGAGGCGTCGTTCAGTGAGGACAGTTTGTACAGCATAAACTACGTGTCTTTGGGTGAAACCATCGGAAACCTTTGCTAGGCAACTTATGTTCAGTGATTTGGTGATAGCCCCTCCATTCTGCAGGATGATGTGTTTCCATAAGACTGTTCATTAACAAGAGGAGAGGGAAGAGAAACCAAAAAAACCTAAGTATTAAAGGAGCAGGAAAAGCAATCTGAGTGAGCTGGTTAATTGCTTTGAACGTAAAGTTCTTTCTGAAAAGGAAAAATGAAAATATAGGACATTTGGCTACAACCAGCAAAGCCAAAAGATGTGTGCGCGTGTGTGTACAGTACTTATGGGGGAAATACTACACAATTAAAATAAGCATATTTTTATCTACTATATATGTATCTACGTTTATATATCCAAACACATAATACGGTCAGAGTTTTAAACCACTGTGTCCAAAGTTAGACGCTGACATCAATGGCAGGATTTTAAAAGGTGCTGAGCATGTAGCTTCCAAAGCAGTCGATGAGAGGTACAAGGACTCACCATTTTGATTTAGGTGTCTGAGGTTCTGATCCTCCCAAGATTTTAAATGATCTGTGTGTGTCTTTGGAGGGTTGGAGCTAAGTCGGTAATACTATGATGTGACATATGTATGCCTGTAAATCAGGGCTCAACAAAATTGGTTCCCAGCTAGGTGCCAGCAGTTTTATATTTGATCTCCAGAGGCTACTCCTCTGCTGCATTTCCACTGAGGAGCTAAGAGCCAGAATACAAACCCGGTCACCATGGCAACCTGGTGCCTGGGTTTTGTTGAGCCTTCTGTAAATGCTATGATAAATCTCATGCCTTTGTCTTTTAGCTTGTAAACTCTGCAGGACAGGGAATATGTTTTTCATATTCAGAAAGAGCCTAGTGCTTGGTGGCTGCCACAAAAATACCTTAATAAATAAGATTAATACCCTTCAATCTTTATACTGTAATGCACATATCCCATGTGTCATGTCATGTTTATTAAAACATTAAAATCTTTATACCACACCATCATAGATTCCACAGATTCTTAAACATGCATCCCCTAGAAAGACTTTGAACATATGTTCTTTGTCTGAAAAGTAAAATAAATGAAAATAGCGACTTAGAAAAATTATATATAGCAGATTGAAATGGTAGTATGGTGGTGTGGTATATTAGTGCAGTTTGCGCGCCAGATAGGAGGGCTGTATTTGAAGACGCAGTACATGGCATAATAGACTTGCACTGTACTTACTAATACCCTTTGTGCAACAGAAAAACTGCTTCACAATTTCCTTCTGCTCATTGTAATGTAGATTTTATGGACTTGCACTCATAACCACAGACTCCATTTTTCATTTTAGAAAATACTGTTCTTCATCTTGATTTGTACCTTGTCTCAATAACTATTGGCTGAATCCTTGATTCATTATAGGGAAATTGATACACACAGCACTGCACATTTATTTTGTGTTTCTCTGTGTTGTGCAGTGCAGTTTCCACTGCAGGTGGGGATCATAGAAAAGAAGAGAAACTGATACACATCATGAATAATATCAGAAAGCCAACTGGCAATATCAGATCTCTAGATTTAAAGACTGCCATTGTGCGTTTGCTGTACTCATACTGGGTATAAATGGAAGATTTTGAGCTATTACAATGTTGAAGGGTTACAGACTACAGCACATGTGTAGTTTGGGCAGGTATACTTATGAATGTTCGGTGTTTTAAGGCTGTTAGAAATCAGTTATAAAAATTCGATTTGTGCTCTCAAATTGGGGGACTGGCCCTGGTAGGTTCTGATTTCCTCTTGCGTGCTATCGGTGCATGACATCAAAAAGTTCCAAAGTGGTAGCCATGTTAATTCAGTTCAGCAAAACAAACAGGGACTCCTGTGGCAATTCTAAAGTCTAACAAATTAGTTAGTCTTTAAAAGTGCCACAGGACTCCTTGTTTGTTTGACATCAAAAAGGCATTCTAGTGAGTGGCGAGATTTCTCACCATTTTCAGGTCTGATCTCGTGAATAAACTTCTGTTTGGTGAAAATGTGTGGTAATTCTAAAGGAGCTGTGTCAAAAAATTAGGGTTCCAAATTTTATAAAATGGGGGTTAAGCCCGCAGCAGCTTATTTGAATTATTCAAACTCCCTCCCTTCCATTTTCCTTCTCCACATGCTAGCCATGTCCCACTCTCTTAATCTGAGAAGATCCCATCTATTTTCAACTTCTCAGAGACGCAGCATGGTTGTCTTACTGTTATTATATAGTCTGATCCCATTTAGACATTAGTGTTCCATCTTCACTAGGGGAAGTGATGGTAGATGGGATAGAGTTGTAACAGACTAGCCCCTTAACACAGTTAATATCCTGCTGTTTCTTGCACCACACTGCTGTGAGCAAGTTCCTGAATGGTGGTGATTGATGATTATTTATTCTGTTCATTCCTTCTGAAGCACCTGGCCCTGGCACTATTGGAAGGCAGGATACTGGGTTAGATCACCCATTAGTCTGATCTGATCTATAATGGCTGTTCTTAAGTGCTACAGTTCTGGACTTCACAGGGCTGAAGCATGAATTGGTAATATGATAAGCATACGATGCAATCCTGTGTACTTTGTTCGGGGCACAATCACATTGTAAATGACTGCCCCAAAATTACTGTGATTGTGGGATAGCTGGGACTTCACAAATCTAAAACAAATCATTGTCCTGCCTGAGACTTCAATCCCAAGTGATAAAATAACATGAAGAAAGGCTGTTGTTTTAGCAATTGTGATCAGATGAGGTATTTATGCTAACAGGGCCTGGCTAAAATTGGAGGGGATTGGAGGCAGGATATTCTCAGTGTGGAGTCAGATGAGACATCCTTAGCTTTAGAACTGGGGATCAGTACAGCACCTTTTTGCAGCCTTTTTCAGGCAGGCAAAAGGGGACTGATTGGCCCTTTAAACTTCCTGGTGTATGTAATTCAACCCAAATTTATCTAGATTAACCTAAATAGTCTTTGTGGTTTTGACAGTCACCCAGTCTGTGCTAAGGGGAAGCAATTTGCAAAACTGCAACCGCAAAATTAAGAGTGTTCCAGTCCCATCCCCTTTCCATTTCAATCAGGCAACTTAACCGGCCTCAGCTGCTCCCAGCTGTGCTGAGCTCTCAAAGGGAGACAGGTGGTTTTACCAGTAGCTAGTGGCAGTGAAAAGTGAATGTGGAAGAGCTGTAGAGCGGGGCAGGTTTTTAAAAATGGCTGTTGGACATGTTTGATTCTAGTCTGAGATTTCAAATTGTGTGAGTGGCCACAGAACTATTAGCCAAAAGGGGGAGCTGTGCTAGTGTAGTTCAGCAAAACAAACAAGAAGCCCTGTGGCACTTTTAAAGACTAACAAATTTATTTATCACATGAGCTTTTGTGGGAGAAAATCCCATTTTGTTAAGACGCTTTGAAGATGAGGAACTTGCAGAATGGGAGGAAAATAAATCCCATTCTGTAAATCCCCAGCTTCAAAGCGTCTGACGAAGTGGGATTTTCTCCCACAAAAGCTCATGTGATAAATAAATTTGTTAGTCTTTAAAAGTGCCACAGGGCTTCTTGTTTGTTTTGATGAAACATAATAACATGGCTACCTGTCTGAATAGGTAAATAACAAGAAATTGTTAAGGGCTGAAGGAACCAAATCCTCAGGAGATTCACTGTTAAAGTTTAAGTGTGTGTTTGTGCATGCAAAGGCAGAAGAGCGGGGGCTACAGAAAAGCATGAAATGAATTGAAGATCTTAAATCTTAATTGGGATTGTCTCCTGACATCTGTCAAATTTGCCTTGGAATCTTAAAGTTGATTTAAACTTGGTGGACTGAATTTATTTCCTGTGTACCTCCATTGACTTCAGTGGAATTACAACAGGAACAGCATTTTAAAAATGCACAGTAATGAAAAATAACTAACATCCATGGCTAATTCATCATAGCTAGGAAGAATATGTCAATCACAGCAAAGATGTCAGATTTGATGGGCTAAGAGTGAAAAATCTTGGCTTTTTTTTTTTTTTTTGGATAATTTCTTCAGTGAACTTTAAACATAAAAAAGGATTTTTTGATAGTGATAACACACAGTCTTCCAAAAATGAAGCAGTTTATGAATAGGATCTAAATTGTGTTCCGTAAAATGTGGAAACCAGCTTGAAATAACAGCCATTCAGACTCTACTTCCTGTAAAAAGGTAGGCTAAAAATAAAAATGAGCACCTAGATGGGTTCTTGTCACTTAAAGAGCCAAAAATAATAGTCCAAGGCCAGATTCAATGTTTCTTAAAACTAAACACACAAAATGAAGTGCAGTCAAAGGAGAACAAAACTTTTTTCATTTTTATGACACTGATTTTCTTTTAGTCATTTTATACTGTAATGTTAACTGAAAATCTCAGGTGCCTAAATGCCAACAAAGCATGAGTTCAGTTTAAATCATGTTTTGATAATAGCCAGAGAAAGACATCCCTCCCATGGCATGTTATTTCTTTAGCATGTTTTTATATCAATAAGCTGGTTTAGATCTTGATAAATAGTAACTGCCATGATGATTTAATATACTTGCCAAATCTTGACGCATAGTCTGGCCTGGGAATCAGAATGATTTTTTTGTAAACTTTGCAGAAAGGTCGGAGGTCGGCATCAAAGGGACGTTGGGTAGTCCCCACAAACAGGACTCTGTCCTCTACTTTCAAACTCTTCAAGATTTTGGGGAGATTCTTTTTCAGACGTTTAGGTTCCATCTTCAGAAGCAAAGACATGGAAAAAACCTGAAATGTTAGTGCTTATCCTTTGGCATTAGCCAGGCGAAATCACTCTATAAAATAACAGCATCTGAATGCTCCTTATAAAGAAAGCTTTATGGTTCTTTGTTTCAGAGATGCACTTACATTTATACTTAGTGTAAACAGAAAAGAAGGGAGTAAGGTAAGCTTTCATCTTCTGGCTCAGTCTGGCTATTGCAGGTCAAATCGACACTTAATTTCTATCATGAATTTGTGATTTTTGATTGCCAGTGTTTCTGTGTTCCAGCTACAGAAACTGACTTATGAGATGCAAGAAGCCTTCTTCTGTAGCACATTGCTGGTGCATTCTCTGTACCTTAACTCATGATTTGAAGACTTTAATAACTCAGTCATAGTTAGAGGTTTATTGAAGGAGGAGATGGGTGAGGTTCTGTGGCCTGCATTGTGCAGCAGGTCAGACTAGATGATCATATTGGTCCCTTTTGAGCTGAGTGTCTATAAAGAAGCTACTATCTCACTTTTAAAAAGATAAATCCCTTTCATACAAGTTGGACTTGTGTATACGTGGCTAATTTCAATACCAAGAAAACCTACTAGGATTTGTAATGTTTGTGATACTCCTGTATCTTGAAGACATAGCTTCACAAACAATGAGATAAGTGGGTTCCTCACAGTTTACAGTCAGATTTAATTATCGATGTTCTATCCCTAATTAGCAGGGCCCAGTAGAGTTTCTCGAAGCACTATGATGTTCATTCATACCTTGCTTAAAGAAATTTAAATTCTGTTGCTGTGGAGTTACAATACCTCCATCCCTCCCTCCCTCCTGCAAAGCAATGGATTAGGATAAACCATTTTAAAAGCATCTAAGTGATTTTGGAGCCTCAGAAGAGACTCGGGCACATATTTAAAAGGATTTAAGCACCCAAAGGGATTTCAAAAGCACTTAGGTGCCTAACACTCCTTGAAGTCAATTGGAATTTAGTGCTTAGATGCTTTAAATTCCATTAGGTGCCTAAATACATTTACAAATCTGGCCACTAGGCATCTAGGAGCCTAAGTCTGATTGAAAGTCAATCGGTCTTAGGTTCGAAGTCACTTTGACTCTTTTGAAAATTTTACTTTGGGCCCTCTCATCAGGCAGCAACATGAGATGCCTTAACTTAGCTCTGGGTTTGGCCTTCCATAGCGCAAGTTTGGGAGAGACCATGCACCCTGAGATCTCTGTGTTTCAAGGATAGACTACATCCTGCTTTGTGAAAGCCCTTGTGTGATGGGATGTTCACCCCACACCAGAAAGGAAGGAGTTAAAAGCAGTGTAGGAAGATTGTGCAGGGAGCAGCCAATTCAAGAGAGGCTGCATGGAGCAGCCAATCAGGGCCCAGAGGTCTTACATAAAAGGGAGCTGCAGGGGGGCCAAGGGCAGTCAGTTGCTGCCCGCAGCCCAAGATGTGAGGACTGTGTGTCTAGTGCACTTGGATAGAGCAGTTGCAGGAAGGGGAGCAAGATGGAGCTCCAGGCTGGCTGCTGGGATTTGTGAGCTGGCGATCTTGAGAGGAGTGCAAAGAAGGTGCTAGGTGTGGGGAAGTGGCTCAAGGAATTGAAACAGCATCAGCAGGGAAGTTAAGGAGAGGCAGTGGGAGGCTGCTATCTACCGGGTCCCTGGGCTGGGACTCGGAGTAGTGGGGGGTGTGGGTCTCTCTCAATGGCCACTTGAGAAGTGGCTGAACAATAGAACTGGGAGATTCTTAACTCACACTCCCACCTCCAGAAGGGGAAAGACATGGATGGTGGCACTGCTGGAGGGCTGAGGCATGAAAAAGATGCTGCAGTTCCTAGGGTGAGATGGATCTGTAGGTGGAGAAGGAAGCAAGAAAGGCACCATCAGGAGGGTGTGCGCTAGCTGAGAGAGCTAATCTGTGAAACGACCAGCAGGATGCACTGCTCTGGTGGGTAAACTCTGTCACACTTTGCCAGGGCAAATTTGTTTTGTAGCTGCTTGCTCTTGCAGTTGCTACAAAGAGGGAAGAGTGTATTGTTGGGAATAAAGAGAAGAAAGAGGGAGAAATTAGGAAATGAAAGAAAACCCCAAACAATCTAGGGTTAAAGGAAACACCATTTTCTTCTAATTAGTCTCTCTGGGTGCGTCTATACTTACAAATTAAGTCGACTTCAAGAGGCTTAAATTGACATAAAATACTCCGCATCTACACTGGGCTTTCCTTAAGTTGACTTAAGCTGCTCCTTAAGTCGAATTAAGGAAAAGTTAGTTCGAATTAATAACACCTAATTTTAATTCGAACTAGCGCTTAAATCGACTTAAACCAGTGGGGAGGGGGATTAGCGCCTTGGTGGAGCTTATTAAGTCAATTTAATAAGGTTGAAAAGTGGCCACGTCTACACTTGAAAAGTTAAGTTGACTTTTGTTAAGTCAACTTAATAAGGTCGACTTTAAGTCGACTTAAAGTCGACCTTATTAACTCGACTTCATAAAGTTGACCTAATTTTCCAAGTGTAGACATAGCCTCTTTTTCTAAGTCATTTTTCAAAATCACACTGAGAATCTAGTTCTCAGATTGCCAATGGCCAATTGCTAAATAATGTTAGAACTGAAGTGTTAGTGGGCAACGCAGTTTAGAGGTCTGAAATAAGGACTTTGAACAACTTCCTGAGCTGACTAGTTTGGTGGGAGATTTCCATTCTCTGGCCTTGTTCATATTAGCAAGAGTGAGCTACTAAATGAGGACTGGCCACACATCACATCGTTAACAAGGAGTTTGTCAGTTTATGCTGAGAAACTAGGCAATATTTAGGGAGCTTTTGCCAGTAGAAGAGACATTTGAATTTTTACTTGCCTATTTTGTAGGGGTATTGGAAGAAGTCCTTAATGAGAGTAAAGTGTTTTGCAAATGAAAACTGTTTTGAGAGAATTATTTTTATTAAATGGCATTAATTAGGCTCTGAAATTAGCACCTCACTGAGGTTAAACTGTTGCTGCTGGGTAGAGACATTGGTTTATACGCCACTACTATATCCCTTCTACTGGGAAGAATATCTTGGTACTAGGAATTGTCAGATAATTAACCAAAAAAAAAAAAAAATTCTTCTCAGTCTTTCTCTACTCTTTCCTCTGTGAAAAATTCTAATTCATTCATTACATTTTGTGCAATCCATTTTTTGGTAGATGTGGCAGCTTACCACTGATCTAATGTCAGTTACAGTGAGTGCTCATGGCTCAACATGCAGGAATCTTATTTTTTAAAATCTAAATGACTGAACTAGTGCCAGACTCCCCCCTCCACCCCAATATGCACTCTAACATAAAGCTAGAAAGCATTAATGTCTATAGCTCCTGTTATGTATTTGAAAATAATGTTCAGCCCTGTATTGTGGGGATATATACTGAAAGTTAATAATACTCTCCCTTCACTTTAAAAGAAAAATATCCATAGCAAGAGAAGCCATTAAACAGAGAAGCCAGGGTTTGTTGTCTCGCAAATGGGGGTTGATGAAAGTGGGGTGTCTGGTGTGTCTCAGGTTCCAGAAGATAGTGACTATATTATTTGCTCAGTACCCTTCACAACAGGGTTCCCATAACAGATTTGATACTTCACTGTTCGGCTGTCAGTTCTAGAAAGAGCTGGTGCTGAAAAGAGGAGGGAAATGGAGGCTGGTTTTATAATGGCCCTTCCACAATATGTAAGGTTTTCTGTTATCAGAACCTAAACCCTTGTGTCAAAATCCTTGTCTTGGGATGTATGCAATTGGCTCTCATTGATTGTGTATAAAAAGAGAGAAATTAGCTGACCACCTCCAGCTACCTTGCTGCTTTCTGTTACTTACTTTCCCTGATTCCTCTTTCCCCAGGCTGTTGTCACTGTTGGGTGCTCTCTTATTGAGGACTGCTCTGACTGCTTGCTAATGCTAATAGGAGGAATAGAGACTCTTCTGTCTGGTTCAGAATGTCAGATACCATTTGTGCCATGTGTGTAGCAGAGGGACTAGAGACAAATCAACTCAGCCATGGAGCCTATCCAGTTACCTCAAGGAAATACATGAATTTCCACTACATGTGAACAAGACCTGAGTGTAATTTATACACCTGTCCTTGACATTGCATCCTGGAAGTTATTTCTGGGCCAAATTCTGCCCTGCGATGTGCACTCATTGCTGCTATTGAAGGCAGCAGACAAAGGTCATGAACATTCGAGGCAGGATTTGTTCCGTAATCTTCTTTACAACAGTAGTTGCGAGATTTGTGAACTAGGGAATGATTTGCTTTCAGTGTGATATGGCAGCCACCAGAGGGCATCGATCCCACATTCGTAAGTCATACATACACTAAGCAATCTGAACAGTTTCTGAAAAGACAGGCTAATCTAAGGCAGTATTTCATCAGTGTCTTTAAAATGTCACACTTGTGTCCTCACAAAAAACAAAAATTACTTTTTTTTTAAGACAAAACTAAAAATAGTTCTGTTTGGCATAGAATCAAAGGAATCAATTGTGGCTAAAGTCCTTCTGAAAGCTTTGTGAATTGACCTGGTCTGCTATTGTACCAGTTGCTGTATGAAGTGCAGTGTGTTTCTGCACATTTTTACTTTTCTTTTGGGTGTGGAATAGCTGATTATGGGCAGGAAAGAAAATAAGTAAAACAGGAATCCCAGGAAGCTAAAAATATCTGTAAACTTAACTGTTTAACCTCTACTCTTGGTTTTTACAGTGCAGATTTTCCCTGTTCCTTTTATTATTGGGCCACCAGCTTAATCAGATTCCTAAAATTCATAAAGCTGAGTAATTTAATCATAAATCTTAGATTGTTCATTTTATATTTTTTAGGTCTCCCATATATTTTCCGTATTTCTTTCCTTTTTATTTCTCTTGCCATGAGCACTAGCCAAATTATTTTTAAATAAGGCTGGTTTAGGTATACATAGAGATGTCTTATGTGTCGGTCATGAGACTTTCTTTAAAACAGTAAAAGTGAGACAAGCTATTGTCACATGAGCATTGGCAGATCTGGTTGTACTGGTCCGTGTTAAACAGGGAATTGTACCTGTTCATTTGGGTTAGGGCTATTACAGTATATAAAATTAGTATAGGTTTGGAAATCCAAAAGGAGCACCTTACCTCTTTCTCAAGCTTCGGCACTTTTTTGTAAAATGTTTTCTCTGCATCTCCAATCCAGATAACTGAAGGCTGTAGTTGTTTAGCCACCTATGAGAAATTAGAGGTAATATGAAATTTAATTGTAATGGTGAAAATTTCAAACCTGCCTGCTCAACTTATTATTTATGGTGGTTGTATCTCACCAGATCAGTTCCCTGCCATTCCAGGAAACTTGGACGTTGGTGCACCTTCCCTCCTATTCTCTGCTAGGAGTTTAATTTCCTGAGGACCGTATTGCTTTTGTCTAATCCAGGGGTAACTGGCAAGGTACAGTGGCCTGTGATATGCAGGAAGTCAGAAAAGATAATCTCTAGTCATAGATGAACTCTGACTCTACACCTATATTTAAGTAGTTAAATTAGAGTAGACTGGTTTCATTTTTTGGACCAGAAGGGCTGAGTCCTTGCTACTTTTGGCTTTATTGCTGGGTATTTTCTGGCAAATCACATCTCTTTTATTTAGGAATCTAACTTAATGGATTCAGGCCTGGTTTGAAAATTTTGGCCCATATGTTTATCTTGCATGTTAATTGCTACCATCTCCTGGTTTAAATTTGATACCAAACTTCTAGTACATTTCGATGACATGAGAGAAATAATTTCTGCAGCAAGAAGACCATGGTATTACATAACATATTTTTAAACAAAAAAGACTTATATGAAATGTAAGTCTTCACAAGACATTTCACAATTATCAGCCAACCTAAGCACTAAGATAATAGATCAAGTTTGGGTATGCATATTAATGTGCTCTCTATCTCAAAACTTGGATGCACAATACCTCTGACTCACAGCCAAATGGAAGCAACGCTACAGGTGTTTTCGTAACTGCACTCTCCCTATTGCTCTAACCACAGTGGCTTAGAAATTCTGCTGTCAAGTATTAATCCCACTGCAGTTGTTGCTATCCTGGCTATATTAGATTTATCAATGAAAGAAGTGCTGGCAGTTCAAGCAAACTGTAACTAGTTTTAGTTTTTCTGTCATGGTCTTGTTCTGTTACACTTCTCCAGCTAAAGCTCATCCTACTAGAAAGGGGGATGTAAATATCATAAGCTTGTATACGCCATGCTAATATATGATTAACGACCATTCCAGGATTTACAACCCATGGAAATTCACTTGGTACATGGGAGACCCAGGTTCAAATCCCTGTTCTAAAACACGCAGAGCAGGGATTTGAACCTGGGATTTCCACTCCCCCAAGCGACTGCTGTAATGATCAAAGTATTGAGCATGTCTTTCGTTTGTTGTCCCCCCACCCCCCAACTTTTTTTTGACAGGTCTGATGGTTTTTGTTGCAATGAAGACCGAAGCTTTTTTAAAACCTTAAATTTTTATTGTGATCTGCAATTGTTTTCCAACCAGCCTTAGAAACAAATGTGCTTTTGGAAGCACTGCATGTTAGCTTGGGGTTAGACATTCCAGCAAAACTAAAAAAACATATATAGTGGATTTCTAAACGTGTGTTTGCCCTTTATTACTGTTGATGGTTCTAAGAGGAAGTGATACAATTTCAGCCATGCACTACTTCAGTGGAAATAATCCATCAATTCTGGAAAATGTCAAGTGATATTACTCAGTTTACTTGAATAGAACCATTTTAATGAAGGAAATGGAAATCTTCATTCATTTTGGAAGCTAAAATGTTGAGTTATAATTCTGAAGGCTTATTTAAAAGACTGGATGATAAATGATTATATATAAACTCTGCCAAAATTTCATGCATGCAGATAGGCAGATATCTGCATGTTTATTTTCCCATATGTATAACTAGAGAGACGCAGGGTGTTCGAGTGTGAAGAGTGATCAGATAGCATATGGAGGAAATATCTTGCATGAATAGCTAAAGATCTAAAATCACAAAACAATAAGGTCACGTGGTCTTAAATTTCAAATGTAGTTTCTACATTTTCACAGACAAATTTTGGACACCCTGATGCTTCCACACGGACTATAGAGATAAACCTAGAAGGCACTCTTGAAAATTTGGTCTTTTTGTATTATAGCAGAATGGGAGACTTGGATCTTTATTGCATAGCGGCTGAATGGCAGATTTGGGGAGGCAGGGCTGTTCTGCTGAGTCATGCTTGTCATCAGGTGTTTGAGAGCCACAGTGTAACTATTGCTGAGTCATATTAGCAGATAAAACAAATAAGGAGTCCTGTGGCACTTTTAAAGACTAACAAATTTATTATTTGCATTGTTAGTCTTTAAAAGTGCCATAGGACGCCTTGTTTGTTATACTAGCAGGTAGATTCTTTTAACTCAGATCAGTATATAAGGGGGGTTGGTTCTGTCTCAGGAGCAGAGGGAATTGAGGCTGGGGGAAAAACCCTAAAGTTTGGCCAAGTTTGGGGAAGAAAAGTTAGGCTAAAATCTATGTTGTTACTAAGAAAGCCAAAGTTTGTTAAAAGGTTCCTACAGTACAGTGCAGTTCCTTCACTCCTGTTCAGAGAAGTGTGGGGTCTCTGCTTGGATAGATGCTATATGCAAGCAGAGATCCCCAAACTCTTAGCAAGCTTTATACAACTACACAGCTTTTGTCATCTAGCACCTTATGGTGACCTCAGGGACCGTTTGTGCTCTGAAGGACATGGTGTATTCTTTCCATACGTCTCTGGGCACAGAGCAAGGCAGAACAGAGGGCAATGGGGTACTTTCCTTGGATTAGAGGATCCTTTCCATCGCCTACTCAGGACTGGGTTAATTGCTACAATTTAGCTTCTGTTAATAAAATCTAATTATGGGATATGCATATACACATCAGCACATCCTACAGACTGGACTTTGTGGGCTGATCATCGCCTACACAGGACTGGGTTAATTGCTACAATTTAGCTTCTGTTAATAAAGTCTAATTATGGGATATGCATATACACATCAGCACATCCTACAGACTGGACTTTGTGGGCTGATATACAATGGGTTTTCCATATTTGCTTCTTTCAGGCTCTTTTCTTCCATCATTGTGTGTATGTGACTCCCATTAGTTGTTCAAACACATGCTGGTCATGGGTCACCTCTCCCATAATGCTCACACTAATTGCTAATGTTAATACTAAGAGGCACTGCACGTGAACGTCGAAGGAGGAGTAGTCCCTAACGGGTGTTTTGTCTTTCCAAGGTAAATCAGCTGCACTAAGGCTGGTAATTAGTTCAGCCTTTCTGATGCCCAAGGAAAGCTTAGGAGAAAACATGCTCCATATCTCCTTGGAGAGTGTTATCCGCTATGTCAGGTAATTTGACACATAGGGAACAAGGATGGGCATTTCCAAAAGCAGCCAGCAGTGGTGTAACTCTGTTCCCATTGGAGTCAAGACTGAAAATCCCTTTTACATCAATGAGAACAGAGCTCAGCTAATGCAGAGTGCTTCTGAACATCCCACCTAGAGCCCTGCACAGATACAAATATGTGTATCCACATCTGCAAAAAATGGTCTGTAGATAGCCGCACGATATCCATGGATTTGCAGGGCTCTAATCCCATCCTAAATATGGTCTGTTGTATATGGACACATTTACATGAGTTGCACGCAATACTCTGTTCTTTTGGGGGTTATTCTCTGGGATCCCACTAAGGTCTTTCCTTCTGGTAAAAAAGGCTCCCTCTGGGTCCCCTCAACATTGCTCTAGAAGTGGAATTGATGGAAGGGTGTGAGGCACTTATCTCCATTCCTCACATGGTTCGGTGGGTTGCATCTGGATCACTGCTAATCTTGGAAAAGAGATGCTTAATGTGGGAGCTGTACCTGTTAGAGCAGTTTGCATTGCTAACTAGGCTATTGGCTCATTCTTATTCTAAGTAACATTTACTCCTTTTTCCCTTTTGGTATCCCAGTTCCTCTCTTCCCTCCCATGTTTCCTCAGCATTGAAGTTAACTGAAAACAAGGCAGTGAGTGCCCGCTTTCTATTAGCTTTTGAATAAAGCAGATACTTTAATAACCTCTGCTTTCTAATTCACAACACTGAACTGTGAATGAACAGAGGAGTGCAGCATGGAGCTGCAGAATTCCACATGTATGGTAATATGACATGATCCAACACACTGGTTTTGTGCTAATTAAAAAAAAAAAAGAAGAACTCAGACACCCATAATCCACTGGTATCTAATTTAAATGGTTGGCAGATACAGACAGTCTGCTATGTCCCTCTGAAAGTGTTTTATTTGAATTATCCCTGGGTAGTTTGAATCCATGGATAATTAAATGCACTGTACATAATTAATTTATAATTGAAGTTTTATTAGCATTGATGCATTCAACAATTTGTTGAAGTCACCAGCAGATGGCTCCTTAACCCTTCTAATACTATAGTAAGTTAGCAGCAACATTTGACAAAAATTGATCTCTGCTGTCGTTTTTCAGCTACTAATCTGATCGAGGTTTATGACAAAAGGGTTCTTTTCTGCCCATCTCCATTAATCAAAGATGATGCATACAATGGCCATTTCTTTTGCATGTGCCCAATCAGGAATGGGTTATCCTGCATTTCTGAATTAAAGCAGAACAGAAAATAACTATTAAGTGGATTTTGTTGGGCTTGATGTGGTTCTGCTGCTGTGGGTCAACATGTTGTCTAAGAGCTATTATTTCATTTAGTCTGCAGACTGCTTTCACTCAGTTTTGGAAGGAATGATACAATTGCAGCTGTAAGAGACTTTTGCAAAAAAATTTCAGATGTGGGTGTCTATAAATTAAGCACTTAATGCTACACATGGGCACCCAAATAAATGGACTGATTTTCACAGTCGCCGAGCATGCAGAGCTCCTCCATGCTCAAAAATTCCTTGTTCAAAGAGCCCAGTCTTCATTTAAAATAAACGAACGTTAAAGTTCTGTAGAAATTTACATCACTGAATCAACTCAGTCTAATCTCTGTATTTTCTACAGCTGCTATATTGACACCATTAGCCCAGATGAAGCACTTGTCAGATCAAGCTGATGAAGATGATAAAAGAACATTTGGTCCCAAATATGTGAGGCCACTGCCCCAAGTAACAAGTAGAACAAGACTTTAGTGAGAATGTTGGAAACATAAAATCGAGTTCCTTTAACAGATATTGCTTTTATAGATAATATATTTTGGCTTGCTGGAGAGAAAGTGTAGTAATAAAATCCTCTAACAGATTGACTTTATTACATTTTAACTCTGGGAGATAAAACAAGCTAAAGGGGCTCCTTTCCTTTGAAATTATTTTATACATTTATTTTGTTTGATACATGGCAACAGTCATTATTTCATGAATATAACCTTCTTGCAGGGTTTCCTTTTACGCAGGCTTCATTACACCATGTAAAAAAGATTACACCTTGTGATTGTTGGAATAAAAGTATAATCAGTATTTCAATCACAGTAGGGAATATTTCACAGCAGTGAAATGTTTAGCACACTAGGCTTTCTATCAGCATTTTAGGATAACCTCTTACTGATCTTTTTTCAGATTCCAGAAGAAAGATATGACAGAAATGGTCTGAAAAGACTGATTTACTTTTGCCTCTGGCGTTGGTAAATTCCATAACCAATACTACCCTTGTTACACAATCGTTTGACAGTGACGCTGTTTGAAATATAATGCAATATGTTTCAACGGGACAGTTATACTGTTCAGTCTATCTGGCTGTGTGTTTGAACTCAGTTGCTTATGTACACGAACCCAGCCTCTATTTCTTCCTAGCCACCTCTTTCCCAAACTTTCAGTCTGGTCAAGGCCACTGCCCTTTCCCATCTGTGCCTCCTTGTACAAAACCTTTTCTGTGTGTTGCTGCTGCCCCGGGGAAAGATGTTAGGTGATATGTATCTGTGCTTGTGATTAACCTGATTGCTACCCTTTTCAGTGTTGTTGCAATGCGAGTGTTTCTCCTATTTTTTTGGCTCAGAGTTGTGGCTTACAAACTACCTACATTTTTACACCTTTGTGCCTAAGAGAGATGCCGTAGTTTTTCCCTTTCTCTTCTCTGAACTTGCTGCTATGATTTCTAGGCTGCCTCCACCGACCTTTTTATTTTGTCAGCTACATTAGACTATTATTTCTCTCATGGAAAACTTTATATAAGGTGTGCTTTGCTGAAGTGACACTCCGTATTTAAAAAGTAGCAGTGGGAAGCAACCAAGGCCCAGCTTTTCAACTGGCATAAACTGGCAGAGTTCCATTTACTTAAGTTGGGCTCAATATACGGAAAACATTTTTATATTCCAATGTGTGCTGGTTTATACTTGGAGAATCATATTCCCTTCAGTTGCTACTGAGACACTGTTGAATATCAGATCAAGATCTTTCCTTGGACTTATTCTTTGACGCTCACAGTTTCCTTCAGTAATTTTGCTGTTTGAATATTAATCGCCCCTCTTTTTCTGGAAAGACAGAGTGAAATATCAGTGTTTTTCCCACTAAGATAAATTAGGTCATTTCCTCTAAAGTCCATTAAAAGTGACAGCTTTTAATAACTCGAGTCTTTTTTGTCAGGGCTGGTTTGTATCTTGTAATAGAGCCCTCCTAAAAATAATTAGATGAAAAAAGGATTTGGATTTTTGCATCTGAAACAAATTAAAACCTCATTTTTTTCCCCCCAGTGCTATTCACTTGTTTGGGGTGTCTCCTGTGAAATGACTGCCATCAGCCAACAGCTAAATTATGGATAAAAAGTTTCCTAATGGTCCTTTTGTGCTCTCTAGAGGTTAATTTAGTTAGCAAAACTCCTCTGTTTGTAGAAGAGATTGGTAATCAAGAATTCTAGGTTACTTCACCTTCATCATTAGGCACCATAAATCCATATTTAGTAAATCTCATGGTCTAGTAATGGTTACATGGATCATATAATAACATGAGAAATAACTATTGCCATGTTTCCTGTCATTTCCCTACAATGATAAGTACCCAATCTTGTTTTGTTTGGCTAACTATAAATAAGGCATTTTGGCAATATAAATGCCTTGTGTGCCAGTCTGAGTAGGGCAACAGTTGCTGTTGCATGCAAAATCTATAATTGAAACTATCTGTTACTGAGACCTGTGAATCTACCCACAAGGAAAAATTTCACAAGGTGAACTATTGCATGTCAGACAGCGAGATTCAGAGAACTGTGAATATAAATACCACATGTATCCTGCCATATACTAGAGTCTTTTATGTCAAGAATTATATAGCGCATATGCCCTTGCAGTGATCAGATACATTTATTTTAGTCTGTCATGGAGAAGTAGAAACTGTAGGTGGGAACAACTAAGCTTCCTTCCTCATGTGCTGGGAATTCATTAAGTAGTGTTTGTGCCTCTTGCATTAGTGTTGGCTTGAGGTAGTGATGAACCCATGTATGAATCAAGATTTAAAAAGTTTTTCTTGACTTTTTCTCTGTAGTTTGACACTCCTAATCAATCAAGGAAGTTTTCCTTTTTAAAGCATTGACAAAGTGGGATCTCTCCCACGAAAGCTCATGTGATAAATAAATGTGATAATCTTTAAAAGTGCCCCAGGACACCTTGTTTGTTTTTATGGAAAGCTGTGCGTCTTTAGGAGTATGTTGAAGTGAAGATGGTCTGTTGTCGTTTTATGTCAGGAGAGAATCATGGAAGTGAGGACTAATGGCTGTAACCCATGGCAACTGTGTATAGATACTATCTTGTAAGAAGAACTGTTTATTGTAAATCCTGTCAAGTGCCCTTCACCAGTACTCAGTGGCATAGGGAGGGAGTCTGGTGCCTACCAATGCCAGGGGGCCAAGCCCACATTTTTGCTCCCCCGGGTGCCCCACGCCACTCCACGCCTTGTGCCCCCTCCCATCTGGTGTCCCCCTGAAGCCCAGCACTTGGGGACTTGGGCCCCCCACTGGCCTCCCTCCCCCCGTCGCTATGCCACTGTCAATATTGCTGTGAGGGGAATTCACGCCTCTGGGCTATGGATACCCAGGAGTGCTTCAAGCTCCTAGAACCTGACTGGAGGCCAACTACTGCCCCAAACTCGGCCCCTAGGCTCACTTTCAGGGCACACACCTTCTTTTAGGGCACCCCTCTAGTGAGTGTTGAAACTTGTTGTCAGCTGCTTGATCTCTCTGGGCACAACTCGGAGTCCCCAGTTTTTAAACACACGCCTCTTCCAGATTTCCACACAACAGGTGCGCACAGTAGTTGTGAAAAGGTCTATACCCCTCTCTTTCTTCAGACTATCAACTTTATGCTCCATCTTTAATCATGTAAAGCACAGGAGAGTGGCGATCACACAATAATAAAATATCCTAAACACAGCGCCCTTCAGCAGTTCACCCTTCCCTTGGGGGGAAATGTGTTCTGGCAAGCAGGCAAAGTGTTTCATTTCGCTGTCTACCCTGCTCCTGCAGCAGCTTCCCTCCTCTTATACTGCTGCAAGATGGTTCTTTGCCTCCTTTCCCCACAGCTCCCCCTTGTAAGTCCCTTCATAGACTCCCCCTGGGGTCTCTTGCTCTTTTGTTCTGCTTTTTGATGATGTTCTACTGATCCCAACACCTCCCCTGCTCTTTAGACAAGAGGAGAAGGTGTCTTCTCCTAGCTAAATCAAACCTATTGTTGCAGGGTGTGTTAGTTTGAATAGTCAATGGCTGAGTGCTGATTGTTCACTATTTTCTCTGACCTGACAAGATGTGAGACAATCCTGCTAATTTCCTGAGGATCCATACATGCAGAAGCTTTCTGTGATGCAGTAAATTCATCCTACAGTTTCATAAAATCATCCAAAATTCAGAAGTGGTACAGACAGAACTGATCCAACTTGTCACATTTCTCCCCTTTCCAAAAAAGCAAAACGAAACCAAAACCCCATATCAGAGGTATGTGACAAGAACTGCAGGGAAGTTTTGGCACTCTACTTTTAGACAGACTGCTTTATTACCTACTTGTTTTGAATGTCATACATTCGGTCAGTAACAGATTCAGCAACCATACCAAAATAGTTTTAGGACAGCACTCTAGGTTACTTCTCTTGTTCACATTCCCTTGGGGAGAGGTGAGGTGTTGTTCCTTCCCCAGTCCCCTTCGGTTTTAGTTACATTTCAATTGACCACCATGAAACCATAGATTAAGGGGCACCTTTCTCATTCCTTAACAGCCAAGCTTCCCCCAGTGATTGCCTCACATCTCTCTGGGACTTTTCCCACCATCTGCTGCATATCATAAAGTTGGTAGCGCTCTTTACTACTCACTCTACCTCGTTCCAGGGGAGCTCTGACACAAATCACTCAGTTTCTCTTTCCCTGAAGAGTTTTGAATCATAGCATTTGTGAGCGGTGTCTTGTTTCCTTGCTCCCAGCAGAGTTTTGGGCCACAGCACCTTCTAGCTGTACCAGAATCTTATTGTTCCCAGCTGGATTCTTGGCCACAGACACACTCTGTACTGGCTCATTCACTCTAGTGAGGATATAACGCACTTGCCCCTGGGCCACAGAGTTTGGCCTTGGCAGGTTTGCATCTGTCTGTGTGGGTTCAGCCCTGTTACATCATTCCAGAAAAAAAACACATGAAGGAAAATGTTTTCCCTCAGTCATAATTCCAGGACCTTCTTTGGTGTCCATGTTGACTTTGGCCACAGGCATCAAACCCATATTTGTTGTCCTGATCAGGTTCACCCTTATGTCCTTCCTCAGAGTCTGGAAATTATGGCAGAAACACCATCCAGGAAATAAGTTAATAGGCTTCCCAAGGGTGCTGGTTGGTACCCTAAGTTATACCCAATTCTTTAATGGGGAGGTATGATAGATATGATGATATCCCAGACATCCTTACAGAATGAAGTCAAACCTTATTGAATTAAATATTTTAGCAGTCTTTTGCATTAAAATTACAAATGTTTACACACCATTGTGGGATTGTATAGCACTTGTTTAGGAGGCAGATAGGACTAATGCAAACTCTAGGATGTATTCAGAACTTCAGAGGACTTTTTGAGACCATATGTGTGGTGAGACCATATGTGAGGTGGATTTCCTGGGAAATACCTGGATTGAGGGGGATACAAATGAGCTAAGCTTTGAGTAGAAAATCGTTATTTGGCTCATTACCTATTCCCGGTCTCTCAAAGGCCCAAATTGGGTAAATGAGTGACCCACAGATTTATGCGTGTTCTTGTTCTGAGGAAAGGGTGTTATGAACTTGAAACCACAGGGAAACCCTCATGTGGGATTTTGAAGGATACTTACTTGCCAAAGCTCACGTTGGAGTTGGGGCTGGGGGGAGTGATTTTTGACAAGCTTATTAGCAAGTGTGTGGGTTCTCTATTTTTTTTGAATATGTTTTCTCTACTATGCTTTTAAGTGAAGAATAAAATGTTCTTGCTTAGAAGGAACTGTGTAGTAGTGTGTTGTTGCTGGCAATTGCATTGCTTCTAAAGAGAAGGCAAAAGAAGCCAGTTTAGGCAGCCTGTCTTTTGCTGGGAATATCACAGTATAGCTAGGGGTTAGTTCTGAACACCAGTTCAGAAGGGAGAGAAACAGGAGTTTCCATCCATGAGAGTGGTTGGAGCGGCAGAAGCCTGGAATGGATGCCCGTGCTTGATCACAGAGGTTACTAAAAGTGCCATTGCCCTGAGCTGTGATAGTGGTGTATATTGAAAGCACATGACTAATTCTCAGGAAATCTGTGTACCATTTTCCTACCCTGCCACAGGCCTCTTTCTGTGTCTTAAGCAGTAAATTCCACTCTGTAAGCCTCATTTTCCCTAAATAAAAAATGAGGATGAGGGGAAAAACTCTCCCAGATTTGCAGAACAGAGGCCCTCATCTCCCAGGATTCTCACTCCTGGTTATTGAGAGTAGAAGTCCTTTCAGTTACACTTTGAGGCAGTACAATGGTGGCTCCTGCATGAGATTTCCCTTGCTAATCAGTGTATGTTGCCAAATACTGGAGCTCCTGTGATCTCCCTTATCTGAGGTGTTTCTGATTTAGGGAAGGGGTGATGGTGGTCTTTCTGATGACAATTCACATGTGTAGCCATTGAAGGAAGGATCTCTGGGTGGATACAGAGATGAACGTCTCCTTGTGGTCCCAGACAGAAAGCAGAAAAGTGGGGAGCATGCAGGATCATCCACTGGTTTTGTCAATGAAGATACCATGAGGTCCAGGAAATGGAGGCCCTGCACTATGGAGATATGAAGGCCACAGCAGTAATGGACTGCACAGTGCCCTTGATCATGGAGTTTTAGTGGGGGAAAGATTTTTAAAAGTGCCTCCAGGAATTAGGAGCACAAATCCATTTGACAGTCAATGGGAACTGCCCTCCAAGTCTCTGAAGCAGTTTTGAAAATCCCACCTACTGTCAGAATGAGATTGTG
The DNA here is from genome assembly GCA_007922175.1 of Pelusios castaneus. Classification (NCBI taxonomy): domain Eukaryota; kingdom Metazoa; phylum Chordata; order Testudines; family Pelomedusidae; genus Pelusios; species Pelusios castaneus. The sequence goes on from ML685877.1 coordinate 1,699,974, forward strand.
TGCCTGGTAGGAATAACGAGCACGCAGAAGGACTAGGTCCTAGAGAGGAATAAATGCACAATTGTTCCATTTGATTCTATACATGGGGAACCCATGTGATGCAGTGGTTTGGGTCAGATGATTTTATGTTACCTGGAGCAAGACTTTTTTGATGAGAAAATTGTCTATAGTTCTCATTTTCAAGGGCTGGAGCGGTGATAGGCGTGAGCAACCCTCTCACCTCTCTCTGACTGCAATTCAAATGGGTTGCCAAGGTGTGATCATTATTTCTCTATGGGCCACAGCAAAGAAGGTAGTCATGGGTCACTTCTGTTAGTTAGTGGAAGTATTGTACTACTCCATTGCCTGGGGGAATGGAAGATCTAAGGCCTCTTTCTTTCTAGGACCCCTTATCCTCAGCTTCAAGCGTCTTACTGGGTGAGGGATCTGAATTTTTCCAAGACTAGTGGCTTTCTTTACCATTGGTATTTAAAGCCTTGATGCCATCAAAGGGATCAGGTGAAACTGAGATATGTGCACTATGTCTGGAACCAGATGTTGTGCCTCATTGAATGACAGGAGGAAGGATGTTTTGTCACACAATGCAATATACATAAAGGAGACAGAGGGAGGTCTTGTATGGTCTGTTTCTTAGCTTTTATCTAATGCTAAAGGCTCATGAACGCATAGCATGGACGGTCCAGATATGACAGCTGGAAGAGCACAGGCAAAGCATCTTAATTCTTACTTGGGTGCTGCCTGTTGAACAACTGGATTCTTGGGGGCTGCTCTACTTTAAAAACTGAAACTGTCTTTTCTGGAGACTGAGCCATCTCTCCCAATAATTAGTACAAACTTATCATGTCCATCTTAAATTTTGTAAAGCCTGGGACAAGTCTAGTTAATGGATCTTTCTCCATCCTGGAGAAAGCCATTCTGAATCCATAAGCTTTCCTGGGGATTACTCTGGCACTGGGGAAGAGAGATCTTGTTTGTTTTTCCACCATTTTTGAAGGATTCCTCCTGGGAATGTAGGCCTGTACCCTTTCTCATTAGAAATGTGTAGGTAATGGAATAAGGAAGAAATAATTCCCTGACTATGCCCCTATGTAAGGGTTCTGGATACATTCATAATTAATACATACTGAGTCATTTTCAAGTCCACCATATATTATCTTCCATTTTTGTTCCTGTAACTGTAAGTGAGAATTCCTCCTTTTAAAATGATGACTATAACTAATCAGACAGCTGTGTAGAGTAGAGCTCCTGTAGTGACTCCTGTGCAAGAAATACATACCCAACAATAGCCAGCATTTTTTGACTACAGATTGCCTCTCAAAGAAATATTCATAATTGAAGTAAATATAAACACAGAACAGACTTTTGTTTTATATAATGCTTTTCGTGCTCATGGTAACTCAAGGATCATTCAAATGGTGACATGGAAAACGTTGTTACAACAAGTGATTTTCCTCAGGGCATTAAATCTTCCACAGTGTTGTCAGCAAATTGTTTTAAGAAAATTTGAAAGCCATAAGGGAGTTTCAAATCTGGGCTGAGACTTGTTTGCCCTCGGACACTTCTAACTTCTTTTTTGTATACTCTAGCTCTGTTTCTTGACTTTATTTTAGACTGTTTTTTGTTTTAAAGACTAACACATTTATTTAATGCATGCGCTTATGTGGGAGCCTTCTCCCATGAAAGCTCATGCGTTAAATAAATTTATTAGTCTTTAGGAGTGTCACAAGACACCTTGTTTGTTTTGCTGAACTAGACTAACACGGCCACCGCTATGGAACTTGTTTTTTGTTTTGAAGATCTACTCTTTGAAGTTGAGAAAATGAGCAAAAGGTGATTTCATCAGCCACAAAGGGAAGTGGAATGAAATGTGGACTTTTCAAGGGCACTATACCATCTTGCCTTTTTATAGATTCATGGATTTGAAGGGCAGAGGGGGTCACTGGATCTCCTGGTCGGACCTAATATACAATGCAAGCCTTCTACTTTCATCCAGTTACCCCTGTAATGAGCCCAGTATCTGAAAAGTGGAATCTCTTCCACAGAAGGTATGATATGATTCCAGAAGAGTTTTAGAGAAGAAATAAAAAACCCACCACACAACAGACTAGGTGAGAATCAGCTGTCAACAAATACAGTACCTTGAGCACCATATGGAGCATCATTTGCAGTCCACTCTTGCCTGGGTATTTCCTAGCAATGTTAGAGGCCGACAAGTTGAAAAGATTGGCTCCTGTTTCTGTGCAGAGGGCATGCACCAGCATTTTCTTTCCTACTCCTGTGGGCCCAGCTAGCAGCATGGCTTTCACCAAAGGAGCCTTCTCATGTACCGCTTGAGAACCTATAAAAAGTAATAAGGCACTATTATTGCTTTCATTTAAGTCTGCCATAAATGTAATGGTGAATGATTCTTCAATTTTTCTTCCTGATAAATATTTCATAACGTGAACACTTCGCCTCACTAACCGAGCAAATGGTGTAGAATTCACTTTACAGCTGTAGAATATGCTAGTCCCTGTTCGTGGCAGGAAAACCAATCCTTCTGAACTTTATTTTAATTGTGACTTTTGGCAAAATTCTTCTCAAGTCCAGGGCGAATTTCACTTTGCTTAGTATTGGATATGGGCTGTAACAGGCTAAGGAACAGTGACAGTAAGAGTGACACTGAGAAACCTATTTACATGCAGTAGACAAGGCTGACAATATGCCCAGTACACACCTGCCTTCCATTACACATAAGTTAACTGTCCCCCTATTGGCTGTCAGGCAGGTGTACAGTTGTAGGTATACTTGTGGTATGATTTGAAAGAGGAGACAAACATTCTACCTCAGAGCTGTTCCCCGCTTTATAATTGGACAAGAGGAGGAAATGCCTGTCATATATTAAAATAACAGAATCCCTTGTCCTTGCTAAACTGTCCCTTTCCATCTTCCATAAGAAAACAAACTAATTGGAGTATTTTACTGATCAGTGTTCTTTGGTTATTTTAAAATCAGAAGTTGTCATCCATCTTTTGCCCTTTCCTTCCCTCAGAAGACTTTTTGGGGAAACTTTCTCTTTCTACGTCTGTTTTTAATAAGAGTGGGAGAGTCTGATCACTTGGTTTTAGGAATGGAATTTATCTGACTGAGCTAGGTGATGACAGCACCCAGGAGTGGTGTTGCTCTGAGAGCTGACAAGGAAAGATTAAACCCTATCTAGAACTTTCCTACTTCATTTATGAGTAAAGGCATGTTGTAGACCCATTTAGTGGCTAATCTGCTTTCTGTTTCTGTTCTTTGTTTTTCTGGTTGAGTCCATTCACAGACTGGATTCCCCCTCTTTGCTTAGTCTGACAAGAAGTGTAATGACCAATCCCCATCCAAGATTTCACTGCTCTCTAGATCTCTCTTCTTTGCTTCTCCAGTTCAAACTCTTCTGATCTGAAAGGCTATGTCTACACTTATTAAAATTAGTTAGAATTAGTTAATTCGAACTAACTAATTCAAACTAATTTTAGTTAGTTCGAATTAACTTAATTCGAACTAGAAAAAATTAGTTCATTCATGGCACTTGCTTAATTCGAATTAGCGATTTCCATTGAATTCAATGGGCCGGTTAGTTCAAACTAAGCAATTAGTTAGAACTAACATGGCCACATCGGTTAATTCGAACTGACTAGTTCGAATTAACCCTTGGTTCGAATAGCCTATTCGAAGTTATTAGTTCGAATTAAGGAAGCCCTTAATTTGAACTAATTAAAGCCTAGTGTAGCCATGGCTTTAGTTAGTTCAAATTAAGGAGGCTTAATTCGAACTAACTTGCCAGTGTAGACATAGCCTCAGAAATTAGCTAGCCTGCTCTACCTTGATAGCTGGATCAGCGAGTCTTGTCAAAATCTAGAGTTGGAAAGCCCAGGGGGGTGAATGTCTGCAGTATCTTAACAGAACAAGAGAAAACAATTTAGCTGGTAAACATCAGGGTCACTTGTCTTTTTGGCTATGTCTACACTTGTAAAGTTAAGTCAACTCTGTTAAGTCAACAAGGTTGACTTTAAGTTGAGTTAATGGAGTGGCTACACTTTAAGTCGACCTTGTTAAGGTGACTTAACAGTAGACATAGCCGTCCACACTGGCTTTAAGTCGACTTAATAAGGTTGACTTAGCGCTATTCCCCATCCACACTGGCTTGAAGTCAACTTAAGAAGTCGACTTAAGGCTTAAGTTGACCTTCAGAGGTGGTGTTATTAAGTTGACTTAAGGAAGTGCTTAAGTCGACTTAATAAAAGCCCAGTGTGGATGCGGCTTTGTATAGGTCGACTTAAGCGTCCTTAAGTTGACCTAAATTGCCTCTGGGTTCAGAGACTGGGTTTTGTGTAGTGACATCCTATGGAAATCCACCCTAGAGAAGGAGAAGAAGAGATGGACACCTGAACAAAAAAAGGGAGTCTGAGGGCATGAAAAGGAAGGGCCAAAAATATGTCTTTCACAGATTCCATTGTTAAAGGCTGGTAACCAGCCCAGACACTTCTTCGAGGAGAATCGCTGTTTCTGTGGGTGAGCTTCTCCCTCTCCTAAGCAAGCTGAGCAGCTGCACTTCTGGACATTGTTTAAGGTTTAAGCTACTGTCTTGCTCCATTGACTGACTGGAGATTCTCTCAGTGAGAGAAGGAAACCGTGCTTAATGCTCCTATGGGAAAGTGCAGCTGGAACAGGTGCAGGTGAGATTTCTTTGTTTTGCCGTCTCTCATTGAGAGCCAAAAGGTGCAAGATGTTGTGGTACAGGTTTACCTTCCTTTGCATTGCTCATTGCTCTCATTGGAGAAAGGAAACTTAGAAAGCTGGGAAATGCTGAATGGTAGTCGCCATCTTGCCTGTCAGTGAGTAGGCAGGACCCAGCATACGTGCTATCATGGACAAAGATATTACAGCATCCCTCAGAATCTAGGCAGTCAACTTAAAAGCAACCATAAATTGTCTTTCTCTTGATGGTCCAATAAAATCCATGCCCTTTACTTGCCACATAACCAGTCCTTATTTTGATGCAGTGACTACCACTCCACAGTAACTTGGTCAATTATGCCTTGGCTTTCATCATGTGCTGAGGGTTTGCAAACTTTGTGTGCCACCTAATTGGTAGGGGAAAAGGCAGGACTCCCTGAGAGGGCGTTGCCAGTCCTGGAAAAGTTCTATTCCAGTTATTGAGAGCAAAAGAAACTCCACTCCTACAACCACAACAGAAGAAGAAGTGACCATTTAGCTCACAATGCTATTAAAAATGAAAACAAACCAGTTCACCAGTTTAATGACTTAAAGTAGTCAAATAACAATGAACAAAGAATTACAATGAATGCCCTCATAATCCTTTATTCCAGCACCATGACCCATGTACTGACATTATCAACCCCTAAGTTATATGACTATTTTTGGTCATTCCATACCAATCTACTACTATTATACATTTCACTAGAGGGGTTTCTACGGCTCCCATTATAATCAAAGTAACTTCCATTAGAAAGCCTCCTTTTAGCTGCTTATAATTTACTTAGATTCCTTTTCAACTGAAATTTTCTTATTTGGGAGAACTTTTACTTACGCCCAGTTATACTATGATTAACTAGTTCTGAGGCCAGTTAAATAAAATGTCATCCATAAAATATCACCCAAAGATTAAATAACTCCTGAGACTTTTTTGGCTTTAGGCAGTATTTGTATTTTTTTTTCTTTACACACAGGCATTTTCCAAACTGCTATTGCAAATGTAGTTTATATTTGTTCAGGGTATTTTCCTCCCTCATAGTTTGCCTCCAATTTAATGGAGGGAGGTTTATGTGCCCCTCTTACCTTGACAGGAGGAGTCTTTGGGCTTGATTGTACTATAGAATTGGGTTAAAATATGACCGTGTAGTGTAGAGAGGGATAAGTCATGTTTATCTTTGTATCAGCTGGTTGTGGTTAAATCTATGGTTCTAGTAGAGCTAATCAATGAGTAGCTGATATGGTCCTAAACATGAAAGTCTCTGTTGATGCATACTACAAAGTCCCATTTAACATAACTAATTCAACCTGAGTTCTAAAGTTAACTTTGACTCCTTGTGGCCAACTCACAACTGAAGAACAAGTCCTCTGAGAGAAAGCTTGCACTCTCTCTTTTCCAAATTCCCATTATTGTAGGATGGGAAGGGTCTACTATGTGGTGCAGCTTGCTCCTCCTGGCACATGAAGTCCGCTCTGTGTTCCCATACAGAGGGAGCTGACATCATGATATACATGTAGTGTGTTCCAATGTGATCAGAGTGTGCCTGAGTGCAAGGACTGCATTTGTCCCTGGTCTTTGTTACAGGCATAGAGGGGAAGGGAAATCTTTGTTCTCCTTAATCCCAACACAAAAATGGAGCCAGGACAATCTTTGGCCATGAGATGGAACAAGTGAACCGAGTGGTTGTGAATGATGACCAAGTTGTCTGTGTGAGGACTTGCCTGTCCTCTGACTGAGGTCTCCCAAAAGTGAGAACATTATACAAGAAAATAATAAATACCACACATGAAGCCCCTTTTTAAATAAGTGCCTGTATTTCCCCAGATTGTCCTAGTCATCCTTGAGTAGAATATTGAGACTGGCAGTATAAGTTAAAAAGCAAACAAAACAAAAAATTAAACAAAACAAAAACCCCAAACCCAACCAAACCCAACTAAATCTTGTGTAATATTAATAGTAGCTAGCATTTAAAACAACAAGGACATTTCAAAATGCTCTTTTTCAGCTATCTGAAATCTACTCAGACTAATTCCTTGAATGCTCACCTTGTTTAGTTCCAAGTAACATTAGCCAGCTAGTAAAAGGTAAATTGCAACCTTAACTTGATTGATTTTAATCACTGGAGCTTGTTTTTGCTATTATCTTTCCCTAGTGATTTTCTTTATGTGCTGCCATTCACAAACTGTTAAAATGCAAGCAGAGATAGCAAAGAAATGCAATACCTGAAAATAGTATGTACATGCTCTTTTATACGCTATTAAAAAGAGATGGCCTTCACTCAGAATGCTTAATTGAAAAACAATTATACTGTGAAATGCTTTAGACGACAATCAATCAAGCACTGTCAAAGCTAGTAAAAGTGTACATTATTGACAGGAAGTAAACCATCATATTCTGCCCTTACCTAATGGCAATATTCCATACAGTGCTATTAGCTGTCTGACATCCATGAGAGAGGGCATTGGCTCTATATCTACCTGACGAAGCGTAGTCCCCAGATAGCTGTACTCGCCTGCGGGGGAGAAGCATGGGATTAATAAATGTGACACTGTATTGTTATAAAATGCATAATTCAAATAAGGAAAAACTTCCATGGAATACAAATGTAGCATGCTATGAGCAAAGCCAGTTCTGCCATGGGAACAGGACTCAGGTAGGGGAATATTGCCATGGAATACAAGCCTAAAAGGAAAATGAAGTGAAGAACACATTCCTGTGCTGATATTCCTGCTAAGCAGGTTGTGGAGGGCATGCAGCAGAGAAATAAGTCTTAAATAACCTTTTAAAGAAACTTTGTGGTTCACAAAAGAATCATTACTGACACTATAAATCACCTCAATAGCAGAGAATTTGAGGAGTTGAGATGTCATATTCCTGGAATTACCAATGAACCAAGATGTATTTAAAGAATTTCAAGGAGGGAAAATATATTGTTTCAAAGGTTACTTAATTTTTCTCTTCTGAATGCTCCCTGCCCCCATAATGCCCACCACATCTTAGTTGGCGGGGGCCGTAAGCATAGCAGTCTATATTCAGGTCAATGTGGTATTTCGCATTGCAGTTCACCATTTCTTATTTTTAAAAAAAAGTGAAATGCACTGCTGCAGACTGAAGTAGTCTAAAACTAGAGTCCTGCCTCATCTCGTTAGAGTTGTAACAACATAATGAGAAACAGACCCAGAAGGATGGGACACAAGCAAGAAAATTAAGGCTGTCTATACTGGATCTGGAGGAGTAATTTCCAGCTTGCATAGGTGTGTCTACTCTAGTATGCTAAAAATAGCACTGTAGCAATGGGATGGGCAAGCTGCGCCTAGTACATACCTATGATGTCGACAGGATTGTACTTGTGAAGCCAAGACTATACTTTAAACTAGAAATTTCACCTCCAGCACCATTGTAGACCTATTCTAATAATGCAGGAAAAATGCATTCAGGAAGGATTAATTTCTTTAGCATAAATTACATGTGCTGTAACTAATAATTTACAAATAGAAAGGGAGAACACCCAGCTTATCTGGGATAGATGTAAAAGAGACACAGTACAGTCATAGTTTGGGCAAGGAGGTGGACAAGTGCTAGCATGGCCTCCCTTCCCCCTTTGGGTGGTAAAATTCATTTCAGGTTTTATCTTTTATTTAAGGAGAAATCAAAAGAACTGGCTAGAAATTAATCTTCAGAGATTTAATTAGAAGACATCACAGGGTTTAATTGCAACCGGCTATAAATCATGATGGATATTCTCTGACTAATTTAGATAAGGTCACCAAGAAAATTAGTTCAGCAATGTCAGTTTGTCATAGAGATGGACGTTTCAGTACTTTTATTCACTATGTAGCTTCTTGGACAGTTCCACCCTTTGTCTTTTTCCCAAGGACTGTGTGAGTGAGCGACCTTTCTAGGACCCCAGGAATAAGGGCTAAAGGAGACTTAAGTCAACTTAAATTAAGCGATGTCCACACTAGTCTTTCATTAAGTTGACTTAAGAAATCCCTTAAGTCGACTTAATAACTACCACTCATTAGGTTGACTTAATCCTTAAATCGACTCCTTAAGTTGATTTAAGGACGGTGTGGACATGGAGTAACCCTTAAGTCGACTTTATTAAGTTGACTTAAGGGTGGTTAGGTTGACTTAACAAAGTGATTTTCCCACCTATGAGGCCAGCATTGCTTTTATGTACCTTAGAGCAACCCCGAGGCCACTCTAAGCTACAACAGCTGCCAAACTGACTCATGAGAGCTTCAGGATCAAAGGATTACTAAAATGGCTCAGTCATCATTCCCCCCATGCCCACCTCTCCACCTGGTGCACTAGAGAATATGGTGCTTAGTGTTTTTTAAGATCATAAGAGAATATTTTGATTTTTTGCAAAATTCTAGAATGTTACCAGCCACTGTTTATCCTCTTGGCTAAGATGATCTTTCAAAGTGTCTGTGGTTGAAGATTTTCTCAGTCTTAAACAACCTTGGAAAGGACAACTGGTCATGGTTGAGACAGTGTAATAACAATGAAAAGCTTCCATTACTGCAATGCTCTTTAATGAGTATGTAATGAATAGAATACCAATACCAGCTAATTTAGCCTTTTCTAGAGTGGGCAAGGACTCTGTCAGCAATAAATGCTGCTTTTAGCAGTTTATAAAAAATATGACATTTACAGCTGATATGAAGGACACCTGTTCTTGCTTGGATATATACCATATTAATGGTCAGATGCAGTGTATGTTGTAGGCGCAGGCAAACCCTTTTACTGAGGTCCTTTAGTGTTTCCCTCCCCCCCCCGCGATATATTGCAGCTTGCTTAGTGTGGGCATGCATTTCCCAAAACAATCTCGGAGAGGGTATCCAGACATTGGGAAACCTGTGAGATTGCATTTCACCTCTGCAGTACTTGTCCCATTCAGATCCTTTCTAAGGTGCTTTATTCTGAAGGTTGTCCATCTGTGGGTGCGAGGCTGCTTGGAATATGAACGTTGCTGTTTGTGACACAGTAGAGGAGAAGGCTAAAGAAAATGAAGTTAGCCTATGTGAAATTCATCCCAAGGCAGAGAAGCCAGTACAAAAGCAATGTACCACTTTAACTCCATTTGAAGATTCGAAGTACACTTGAGTGGTGTGTAGACAATGTAGCTCCTCTGCCCAGAGATGAATTTCACCTAATGTGTATTCAGCTGTAGATGTATAATGTATCCTATTTTATTTTCTGGAAAATATTTTGGGCACAGTATAAAACACCAGGCCACGATGCCTTCAAGCTCCATTGTCTTGCCAATATTGCCTGCAGCTCCTTGAATGGTAACTGTTGGCTGACATCTGACAGCTACTTGTGACAGCTTAAAATTGGCTATGTCTGGACCATCAATAACATGAGATCAGTACTTCTCTTTTGAGCACCCAGCAAATACAGAAATGACAAAGGAGTGCATGCAAACATGTTCAAAAAGGCAGAAAATGAACCCCAAGTTTCAAATTGTAAAGCTTGAGTTTTAATCAGCTTTTTCATTCAATCTATTTCATCCACCTTTATTCAGCAGCATTGCTAACCAAACTACTGTAGCTGGAGAGCACTGCGAATTGTGTTCTCATAATGTGTAAGATGTACATTACTCTGATATGTAAGACATTTAAAAATGTATACATTACCAACATAATCAGAGAGTTTCACTGACTTGGGCTTTATTAGTAACCCTTCCTCTACTAGTTCCTTGTACAGAGAATCGATGGTCCTACAGACAAGATACATAATTTCAGAAAATTCTAGAAATCTGCAAAGAAAAGCCCAATCCTTCAGTAACAAAAATAAATGGAAACATTTACACATCCTTATTTTATAATATGCAATTTTTTACTGGGAGGTGAAAATGATTCTTTGTTAATATTTAATCATTATTACCTTTTCTGTGTCATCTGTTATTTGCTCTCCTTCCCTGTTAGGTTATAGTTCCACACGTTTATTCCACATGATTTCTTATAGTAGTCATGACTACCTGTTTCCAGGTGATGAAAGATCACTGACTCCTGCAGCACTTGTTTATTCATGTCAATTGCAGATAATTTATTTTTAAATCCCAATAACTGCATGTAACATTATTATACATATTCACTTAGTTTCTGCAATTCGTAATCCACTATTCTTCCTGGATATGTCTACACTAGAAAAAGTTAGGTCGACTTTGTTAAGTTGACTTAATAAGGTTGACTTTAAGTTGACTTAAAGCCAACCTTATTAAGTTGACTTAACAAAGTGGACTAAGTCAATTTAACTTTGTCGACCTAACCACCCTTAAGTCGACTTAATAAAGTTGACTTAAGGGTTACTCCACGTCCACATCATCCTTAAGCGACTTAAGCAGTCGACTTAAGGCTTAAGTTGACCTAATGGGTGATTCTTATTAAGTCGACTTAAGGAATTTCTTAAGTCGACTTAGTGAAAGTCTGGTGTAGACAGGGAGTAATTTAGGTCGACTTAAGCCTCCTTAAGTTGACCTAAATTGCTAGTGTAGACATACCCCCTGAGATTTATTCTGTCTTCAGTAGACCAACATCCACCCCTTTAGAAACCTCGCTTAGTATACCACCTGATGGGGGCCCAGAGCTAAATTCCATCGGGGCATAGGGAGGGTGAGGACATGCAGTGGACATTTATAGAATAAGCTATTCACGGGAGAAGTATCTTCCTATCTTCTGTCAATTAGTGGTTGAATTTTGCCCCAAGAAATGAGGATTGTATCTTTGCTTTAAAAAAAAAAATCCTAGCTAAGGTAAATGTGGATTTCTCATTATCCATGTAACCAGCTGATTATTTTATTTTTTATTTTTTGTATCCTGCTAAACTCTTGGCCTCAGTGATATTTTGTGGCAAGCAGATCTACAGATTAATTAAAATTGCTCTAAGGAAATAATTCTTTGCACACTGTATAAATATATTGCTTTCCAGTGTTGTTGAAGGTCGCCTCCTATTTTGAGGGTAAGTAGAGGAATGCCTAACCTAACTTTTCTAAATCTTTCATTATTTTGTATACCTTAAGTTCAGCTCTTCTCCAAGATAAACAGTCCCAATTTGTTCAGTGTCTCATAAAGAAGTCTTTCTATGCCTCTAACCATTCTGGTCACCCATCCTAATTGAGGCATTTCATCACTACTACAAGAATACAAATATTAATAGGTGTCAGTTGGCCAATAAAATATATATACCTTTAATTTCATGTCTCATGTGTTTCTTAATAGACATTTTATTTTAAAAATTTTATGTCAACATAGAGCATAATTAATACATAAGCAGTAATAAGGAAATGCAAAATTTTATGTACCTACACTATTAACACTGCCACTTTGATTCTTGGTTTCCTAGCTGCATGTATAACATGATTTTTATGGCAAGTGTATATCACAATGCACAAAAGGTATAATGGGGCCAGGATAGTACTCCTGTAAGAACCATAACTTCTGCATTTCCTTCCTTATTATTTTAACTGTGCAAACTTAATGATGCATGAACCGAGTCTGTTCTATAAAAAGTGTGACCTGTTCAAGCCCTTCTATTGACTGAGGCCCCTGTGTTCCTCTACCCTGTAAAAACACACACAGATAAACAGGAGCCTCTCTTGGCTATTTCTGAAATTTTACCCCCTCTTCTGAACAGCAAGGAGAAGCAGTGTGACATTTAAAGACCATTATAAACTAGCTACTAAAAAGCATATAATATAGTGTAACTATTTTATTTTAGCTAATATATAATCAGTGGTTAAAGTATAATTTGATGGGCCCTGGAATGGGCCCCGAAATCTTCCTAATCTCTGGGCCCCCTTCCCATAGGAATCCATAGGAATGAAATTTATGGGACCCAGGAATGGAGTCCCACTTACTTCAACCACTGTATATAATTACATATTTTCTGACTAAGTGAGGGCTGTTTGGTGTGGCATTCTGTCCCCTGCTAGAGCTGGGCAGATCAGGCAGCAATCAGTTATGTGTATACAGCCTTGTCCAACAGAGCACGTTTTTAGTTCAGGCAGTAGAGCCCCATGAAATAAGATTCTGAGGTCCTGGGTTCAATTCTTACCACTGCTGGTCAGCTCAGAGGTGTCATCATTACAGCTGTATAAGTTGTATATTTATGTGTGTATGTATAAAGTAAATTTTTAGAATAATTTTTAAAGCATGTGTTTAACCCTGGAGCTGCTGTATAGTATGACAGAGAATCTTCCGTACACTTCCATAAAATGTTTCTTCAACACTTATTCCATTTGAAACAAAAAGAAGACGTTATTCTTGATGGATTGTATTGCAGTCCTATGTGAGTGAAGAGGGTTGGATCACAATGCAAGGCGCATCTCTCCTGAGTATGCTTGTCTCTACAGTGCTCTCAGGCCCTGCTGCCTTAAGAACTCAACCTGTTCTTGTTCCATGCTCTTACTTGATAAGCTGGTGCTAGTTGTAATAAATCAGCATAGGTTCCTGTATTGTACAGGTGAAAAATGGGCAGATTATCAACAGATGTAACATGTGAATGTTGAAAATGCAGGTGTCAAAACACAGAATTCGTTTGAACCCTTCAAGTAAAATAAACGTTTGTCCTCCGAACAGAAATATTTAACAAATTGTAAGATGCCCTCAAGAGCTCTTACTGATCATATGAGAAATAAGACTGATTTATGACTTGTACATTTTACATGAGAAACAAAGGCTGCTTTATTGTGCTATTTCACTAGAGCTGGCTACAGCCTCTATTCAGGGACTTTTAAATTGGATGGAAAATCTGATAGACGTCTGAGACTGCCAGCTGTTCCTGCACTTGCTGGTGAGTGGGTGAGGGGGGGATAAAAGTAAAAGGGTCTTCATTAAAGAATTGGGCCCAAGATCCTGCAAAGACACGCACACTTAGCTTTACACACTGTTGTTAGTCCGATTGGCCTAATGTTGAAGTAAATGTGTAAAGTCCTTACAAGGTCAGGGCTTTGACTTGTACAAATTACTGAAAACAGAATAATTAGAGGAAAATATACAACACAGGTCTTTACTGCGCACCATCAAATCAGCATTTGTCTTGTAATATGTAGCACTATCAGTGAAGAGGGGATGTAGTATTTATTGACCTGCAGAAATGGTTTTTATTTTGAAATATTTCAGGGAGACTAAAATGGGTATTTTGCATAAGCATGATGGATTTGATTTATTTTCTAGGCTTCTGTGGACATTTATAGCTGTTAGTAAAAGGCTTTATTTATTATAGGGTTCCCTATGGGAGTAAGGTAGGTTGAAATGTAAACCTACCAGTTCTGACTTTGTAATTCAACTAAACTAAAAGGGTTGGGCAGTATAGCAAATAAAAAGGCTATATAATTTTGTCACAGGTGCATTCTTTTACCTGTCAGGAGTCAGATCTTTCTCCTTCTTCTTCTTCTTTCCACCCTTCCTCTTTTTCTTTTTCTGAGGACCACAAATGTAGATAGTAATTAAATGACATAATAAGAATAATAGGGATGTCTACCTGAGCGCTATTGGAACTGACATGAAGGCCAAAACTTGCTGATTTGACTAAGTATTTTTGTTCTTTCCACTATCTCTTTATGTGCTTTTTTATGTGCATCTCATTCCTGTAGTATCTGAGGAATAGATTGTATCCTTGTAGCACTCTGTTAGGTAGGGAAGTACTATTCCCATTTACAGATGGGCAGCTGAGGCACAAGGGAGACTATGAGACTTGCCTATGGTCCCATAGGATGCCTATGGCTGAACCAGGAATTGGATCCAACGGCTTGTCTTCATTGATAGTAGTGAATTCGCCACCCTTAAATTGATCTCCTTGATCAACTGATTAGGTCTGTGAAGACTCATTCAGTGGATCAGGAAGCTGACAGTGGAAGACCACCCCCAAAGGAGTAGCTCTGAGTCGGAGGGAAGGGGTTTCCCTCCAGCTCAGGCTACTGAAGACAGCACGGTCATTAGAAGGTAGACAATTGAAGAGAGATGCACAAAGTATTTTAAGTACTTTGCGTATCTCCTTTCGGTTGTTATCGAAATTGCATGGCAGTATAGACCAGGGCTAAGTCTCCTGAGTCCCAGTCTAGTGTCCTAATCACTAGACTACGTCTTATCTACTCTTTTTAATGCTTTAGGGAGGAAGTAGTATGAGGTCAGGTTAATTAGAGCAGGTGTTCTCCTTCGTATTGTCTCATCAGTAACTGAGGCACTATGAGAAGATGACATTGTGTAAATGGCTTGTTCATATAGTGTGAAACCCCAGTGAAAACCTAAATGGACCCAAGTATGGGAATCACAGACGCTAGCACTCTCCAGAGTCATTAGAAGCCACTAGACATAATGGTATTTATGGATGTCAATACAACAATTAACTAAGGGCAGCACTTTGTTAATCCATGTGTTCAGCACATAGTTAAGTTAGAGCCTGGTGTATTAGGCCCAGTCTGGCAAAGCACTTAAGCATGGGCCACTGTGATTAGTCATGATGAAGTTAATAGCACTACTCAGCATGTTTAAAGTTAGGCATTGGCTTAAATGATTTTCTTTTTCAGTGCTTGGGAAGAAGAGATTATACAGCCTCCTCTTCATGCATTTATTTAATCTTTTATTTAATTATTCATAACCCCTTATGCAGAGCTCCAGAAGTTGCATATTTTTTAAAAATCCATTTATCTATATAGAAAATGCTATTGTTCCTGAAGTAAATCAGCAATGATTAGAAATGACTCAATTACAGCTTTCCAAAGACCAGATCAGATTGCAGACAATCTACTGCTTAGCTCACCTGTTAATGTTCATAATGCAATGAAAATGATCTAGACAAACCCAGAGTTATATAGATCAGAGACAATTGGAAAAAGCTCATATATTCAATGGACCCGCACTGGAATAATACAAGCATGTCCAAATCTACAGAACTCTACTACACGCTTCTTTATGTAAATAAGCCTAGCTGGATGTGTTTTATAGGACAATGAACGTGTTCTGTAGATTACACAAACATCTTTGGTGATGTCATCAGGAAAACCTGTATTACACTGTACCTGCAATTTGGAGATGGGCAAGATATTGGTTTACTAGGTTATTGTCCATGCTTTTCTAGCATTGTTTCTTTGTATTTTGTAGGAAGTTGGAAGAAATTATAAAATCATGAGGACTTACTGTGGAAAAAAGATGATTTTTTTTTCTTTAGTAAGACACTGAACATATGCTGAATTTATTGGCCAATTGGTAGTTTCTTCAGGGCATTTTCACTAGTAAACTAACTCAAAGATGTGGTGTGCTTTTTTTTTTTTTTTAATTTATTGTATGGAAAAAACAGGTTTCCCAATTAACATCAGTGTTACTGGGAAATTTGGCAAGCTTTGAGATCAGAGGAAATGTGAATGTCAGACAAAATATCTTACCTGAAACTGCTTTTACTGTTTAGTAAATCCAAACAGGTTAATCAATTACAAAAACCTATTCAATTTTACCGTTCCGTCTATTTCATCCCCTACCCACTTTGTAGGTGTCCCATTTATTCATGGTTATTTTTCACTTTTACATATTCTTTACTGTATAATACAAATGCATTTAGTTGTGACCGTTCAGTAATCTTCATAACTAAGTGGGGTGTGCACAGGATTTTGTGTTTCTGTGTAATCAGTGTCTCGGGTTGCTGTAAGCATACACAGAATCAGTTTGTGTGTGAACGAAGTGTGCTATGTTGGTGTAGGAAGCCAGATTCTGATACTCTTACTCTAACTGAATAGCACCTTCTTCCACAGTCATCCCAAAGACTACATGTAACTTTTAATTCTTCTCAAGTTTTCTTATACAGCATCTCTCTAAAATCCTGCCTTTTCTCTCTGCCCACGCAACCAAAGCCCTCCTTATTTCAAATCTGGACTACAGCAACTTCCTTTTTTCTGGACTTGACTTCAACCTCAAGTCTACTTAAAATGGACTTGCAATAAGTCACACCGGTGATTCTGAAAATTTTAACCATTGTGAGTTACTGGGGCAGCTAGATAGGATGGGGTTATTATAACCCTAATAACATTGACTCTTGCGTTCTTTCTACCATCATTTCCAGCCTTCACTAGTTGGCTTCTATCTAAAATATCACCGTGTCTTCTCCCATGCGGCTCCTTGTGCATGGGGCAAATTTCCTGATTAAGTTACAGCTGCCATTATTTTCCTTTAAATCCATCCTTAAAACTCACATCTGCCAGGATGCTTATAAACTAGCCTGCTCATCATGGCCACACAGATGAAAAGGTGCGACTCTGCCTCTTTTCCGCCTCTTTCTCCCCAACTCTATAGCCATTTAAAACACCCCTTCAGTCCAGGCAAGTACCAAGCTGGATCAAGCCTTCACAAAATTCATTCACTTAGATGTTGTGGTCTCATCCCCAACCGCAGTCTCTTCGTATCTCTATATTGTAAGCCTTTCAGCATGGGGCTCAGGCATAATCTCTCTTCAGTGTTTGTTCAGCACCCAGCACAATCGGACCTAAATCATGACGGGTACTGCTTTAATATAAGTATTTAGCAGCAATAAAATACTTTAATGGGACTGCTTGTGGAGGAAAGCACTGTTAGCCAGAGTAGGACTACCGAAGTCTGGTCCAGAATGATATATGTTTTGGCTTGTTACCCATCATGCCTGGCTGGCTTATGAATTTGCCTCACAGCCTAATTGCTAATATTCCAAAATCTGAGCGGCGTGGGAGAAATCTGCCTGCTCTTCGGCTGTGAACAGTGGGTGAATATTTAGGATCCGTCTTTAGCTACTGGGCCAAATGCAACCCTTGAATAACTCAACAAAGGGATAAAATGGCCCATCATTTTCTCGGGGAATGGAAGTGATTTTTTTTTGATGATTTTTCTCTTAGAATATGAAATGATATTTAAGGGCCCTGAAGTCAAAGGCAAGTCTCTGCTTGGAGGTAACCGGTATGAATGAGGAATGCTGACAGTTTCCTTCTGGATTTTAATGGGATGTCTGAAAGAATCAGACTTTTAATATCTCAGGTCATGTTTAAGGGCATCTTTGCTGTAATGAAAATTAATTAAATAAGTTTCACATCCAAAAAGCTTTAGCGTCAGGAACAATTTAGTTTCCTTACAGTGGCCTTCCAGAGCATTGAATTTCCAGGATGCTTACACATCAGTGTATTTAAAGCTGTACTGCCTCAGAAAGGGGAATTCTGAAAAAGATGCAGGTTAGGAGTGCTTCTTCATGGATTGAGAAATTTTCTTTTTCTCCTACTTAGCATTTTGTTTTACCTCTGACCTTTTTTTCTAATGTGCTATAAGAGAGTGCACTGGTGCTGTCAACCTGCACACTAGTTCCTTGTGTGTCTGTTCCCTGGTGCCAAAGAGGAATAGCACTAAGATCTGCAAGCCTGCTGTGAACGGTAGTTGCAAAGCAAATAAAAAGAATTCTTTCTAAAAGCTGCAGTAAAGATTCTCAAGAAATATGGACAACAGTGCCACAGGACACTGTTGTCTTTCTACAATAGACTAACACGGCTACCCCTTTGGAATTCAAGAAATATGGTCTCCCAAAAATAGAGCACGCCCCAGCCAAAGAACATGAATTCTGATTTTCACTGTTCAACTTGGCAGATAGTATATTCACTGCAAAATTCCCACTGTTGGCTCACTGTGGACACACAGGTTTGTCTCTACAGGAGTTGTCTTTGGGAATGTTGTTTGCCGGGTAGGTTAACCGTCTTGAAAAATCTGTTTTACATCTGGCATCACTTAGTCTTCACTGGCACCACGAGAATCTATAAACATTCCCCAGTTCATATTACCTGCTTTAGAGGCCCTGGCCCCTCCTAGAGAAACGAGTAGATGAGACTATGGTTTGCCAGCATGGCCCTTGATCAAACAGAAGGGCTCTTATTGAATAAAAAAGTAGTCTTCATCAGTGACTTAGCAAGCTGCTTCCTAACTGCTCCTAGTCTACATAATGTGTATTACAGAAATCCAAATGTTCAAAAAGGCATTTTGAGGTCCATAGACATCTGTACAGTGACTGAATGTATGAACTGGGATATTATGTACACTAATGAGAATTGAGGCATCTCTACCTGTCATATGTCCATGCAAACATCCATTTCGTGTGCATGCTAACTGTGCACATGCATTGATCTCAGGCCTTCCTTCTCTTCAAAATGACTGTGACATTTTTTCAATTGGACCCATATAGTGAACCTATATCAATTTTTAGAAAGATGCCTCATCTTAAGTTTATTAAATTGCCCTTGTAATTTTTTATGTCAGCTGCAAAGATCATATTAAGTTTCTAAAAGGACTAAGATCTAATTAGAAGGTACTGCAAATGAACGTATTGGTACACATGAACAATTTTGTGGGGTGGCTTCACTTTTGCAATAGTTTGCTATTTACCCATAGCATTTTAAATTGAAATGCAGATTCTGTATATAAAGGCTGAATGACTGTTGTACAAACATTATTTGGAATTTAACCCTTGTGTAAAATGTACATGTGCAATTCAAAGGTACATGCGTTTGTGAAGTTCTCTTTGTGCTGTAATGCTGTGAAACTAGGTGTAAATACTATACATCAGCACTCAAATGGTGCTAGAACACTTCAGAATGCTGTTCTGGTAACTTTTTAGGAGCTGGAACGGTGATCAGGGCCGGGCAGCATCTTTACTTCCCCAGCTGTAGCATGTTCTGCCATCAGGTACCAGTGGCAGGCCTAGCCAGGGGGTGTTCAATGGTGGGTCAGGGTGGAGGGAACTGGGGACGCTATGACAAGAGAGGACAAAGGAGCACATGGAATGGGAGATGTCAGGAGCTGGGTATCTGGACTGCCCAGAGAACAGCACCTCCCCACTCCCATGGGGAACAGGAGTCAGACACATGTAGGAGAGATGGGGACAGGGATTCTCCCACCTGCTCCTCTCTGCTCCCTCCTTTAGCCTTCCATTGCCCTGCATTCTAGCACCACTTCTTTTCAGGACTCCAGCACAGCTATCCTTTGTCATGTTTCAGTGTGTCAAATATACTAACGTACTTTATGCTGCTAACTTATTTCCGTTTACCAAATACATTTGGTTTAAGTAAGTGAAATTCTTCAATGGTGAGCAGAATACATTTGAATAATATTTACTAAAATGCACACCTTTCTGTGTGGAAGTCAGTCCAGACACTTGACTGATTTAGACCAAGATATTTCAAGAGTGACTAGTGAGTTTGGTTTGGATGTCTATTTGGAGACGACTTAAAGGGAACCTGCTTTTCAGATGGAGGGTACTCAGCCCATGGAGAATCTTCTAGCTCCCAATCCCATGATTTAATTACAAGACCATTGTGTTAATCTGAATCAAGCAGGTTCACAATATATGGCCTGCTTTTTCAAAAGTGCAGAGCACCCTCACTCCCATTGGCTTCAGCTGGAGCTGTAGTTTCAGAGTATGCTTGAAAATCAGATCAATATTGTGGTGATGGTACCTCACAATGGCTTGCCTGGTCCAAAAAAATAAAATGCCCGTAAGGGTTGCTCAGTACTGAAATAAAAAAAACCCTACAAACAGAAGAACAGCAAAATAACATGCTTAAGAAATTAACTTACATGGGAGGTGGTTCTGAGCTCTTGTGACTTAAGAGTCACCAGACGCTTAGCAGGGAGTTTTGCTGTTGACTTTAAAGGGGTAGGGTTTCTCCCTCAGTATTTAGGGGTAGAGAAATGTGATTCAAGCTGGCTTTCCATGGGCACTCACCTTCTTTCCACCCTTTTTCCCTTTTTTGTCTTTTTCTCTGTCCACTGCCAGTTTCAGATTCTTCAGTTCCTGTCGCATCAGCTCATCAACCTATTCAGACAATCACACGGTAATTTTTCCATCTTGGAGCCATGCACCCGAAATCACGTGGCAACCAACTATTTCAGGAAAAGAATTGGGTAGTGGTGCTCTGAATGGACGTAAGGCCTGGATATTAGGGCCAGTTCTTACAACCATAAAGAAACCCATGCTGGCAAGAACCATTCTTATAAATGTCCTGCTATTATTGTAAGCACACCTGGACTCTGATCTCCTCCTCCACTTCTTTCCGCTTCTCTTCTTTGATCAATTCTGGGTCATACTCCTGGGGGAAATTCCATTGCTCATATCTGTTCTGCCAAACGTCTGTTATCCAACAGCAAAGAAAGGGGGACAGAAAGTTACAGAAGACATTGGTTTTTTAGGCGTTGTTGAAAGACACAGGGTAGTTGAAATGATTATTAATTGTATGAAAGTAGCAGACCCTAGAGACCTGAAGGCATTATCATAGAAGATCATAGCATTATTGTGCTTGGCTCTGTGAGACTCACGGTTCCCCTTTGCCTTGTGCTGTAGTTTGGTGTTGGATTTCAGGGGGATAGTAATGGATATTGAGGTCATCACTTAGAGGTTGCACGTGCTAGTCCCCAGAGCATCGCTGCTTTGTGGTTTGCAATTGCAGCCTTAAGGAGTAATGATCTAAAATGAGTTAGACCATGTCAGTCTTCTTTGGAATCCCTCCATCCACTCCCTCTTGCTTACTGTGTCAAGTTTTAAGCTGTAGCCATGGGAAGTCACAAAAATAGCCCCTTTATAAGAAGCATGTAGTTCAAAAGAATGACACAGAAAAGAAAAGATATGAGAGACAGGTTAATTTAAAACATTAATATATCCTCATCTTCATTCTTTCTTGCCCAGTTATATAATGTAACATAATACACAATGGAGAGGATATTTGACTTATGTGGAATGACATTTGTACCTCTTAGAAGAAGTGAGTTGGGGGAGTAATTTAAATGAAGATGAGGTGTGGGCCTGGCTCACTGGCTTGGGAGGCCATTGTGCACATAAGGGATAGCATAGAAGGAGGCATGAAGATGGAGGGGAAATGAGTCTGTCATCATTTGATGGAGCAAAAGAGGATAAGAAAAATAGGCTCCAGCATGGATAGGTGTCGCAGAACTGTGCAGAACTTTGAAGGCAAGGGCAAGAAGTTAAAACTTCATATAGTTGGCAAAGAGGTCATGGAGGGATTCCAAAAAAGAGTCCCATAGTACAACTGATTATATGTTGCATGGGCCAAACACAAGCAATAAGATGACTACATTTGAGGGAGGGAAAGTGAGAAGTGCAAGTCTGTCATAAACAGAAATTTTGCCATAAAATACATAATGATTTCACTGTGCAAATATTTTTATATTTAATGAAAACTGCCTTTTGTTTTGCAGAAAAGTAAACTGAGATTTGGAAAGCCCTGTATTTGTTTGAATTCTGTGATATTAACAAAAGGAAACTCCTTATCTCTTCTTTTTGTATTGATGGAATTAATTTTAAAAGGACAAGTCCATACCTCGAGTTTCCTACATTCCAAACCTTGATAGTATCTTTATAATGACAGCTGATTTTCAGCAGTATGCACTGATTCAAATTCCAGATTTAAAATGACAGCTTTTTACCTTAAAACATAGATTTCTTTAATGAAGCTGTTTTTCATAGGCTAATCTTTTCACTACCCTCTGCAATTTCTAAGATAATATAAATTGAGAAAGATATTCATAATACCCACAGGAAATCATGAAAGATTTAGTCTAGTTAATATAATACTGACTGGGGCGTCCCATTTCTGAGAATTATCTTGGATTCCAACTATGCAACATTTGTGTGGCTTTACATAAAGGCAATAGTATGTGCAGGTGGAGTCTTAATTTTATAACTAAAAATGGTAAAGATTAAGGAGGATAGTGTATTTTTGGTAATGAGGAAAGGAACACAAAAAGGTATAGACATTCATTTCTTTAAATGACTCCAGGCCTGTCAAATAACATGACGGATGCCACATAATATTTCAACAGGAAAGGCTGACTTGCCCTAGTTAGAAGGCACGTCCTCCAGGGTTATCCTAGTTTGGAATTTCAGCCTTGGGGAAAGGGGATATTACATAGGAGAGATGTGAAATTTTTAAACTCTTTCCTGGCTGGGTCAACAGGTTGCAAGAGCTATGTTTTCGCAGGAGCATTAAACGTCAGGTATTTATTTTTCATAGACTGATTCACATTTTTATCTTTCATAATTGTTGCCGTTCTGTACATGGATTAGTGGGTAATAGACTCTACAGACAAATCAGTGACAGTCTCCTTCCCGCACCTCAGCCAATAGGGTTTATTGATATTACTTGCCAGCTGGCTTACTGAGGACTAAATTAGTCACTAGATTAGAGGTCTCTAATTTTAGAAGATTGATCAATAGCTTGTCCGTGTTAGATAATATGGGTTTTTTTCCCTGGATCAATAAAATGTTTCTAAGTTATTTTTAAAGCAAGGTCAAAATTAAAGACATTATGTTCTCAATGATTTGTTAAAAATGCACAATGTTTAATTTACATACAGGGCTATTTGAC
The DNA here is from genome assembly GCA_007922175.1 of Pelusios castaneus. NCBI lineage: Eukaryota > Metazoa > Chordata > Testudines > Pelomedusidae > Pelusios > Pelusios castaneus. The sequence goes on from ML685877.1 coordinate 1,723,094, forward strand.
ATTGGGAGTGTGCGCATGTTCTTGTGAAATGCAGATGAATTGCTTCTTTTTGAAATGTATATAGTTTTCTCTAGGTTCATACTTTTCTGTATCTCTACATGGCTGCTAGCAGATTGCCCTTTGGGCTAACACAGTACAATCAGTACATAGAGTGCACTTGTTAAAAACATTGTTTAGTGTTAATATTTTAATTGCAGAGAGCACCTGGTGATCAATAAAGGCAGAGGTTCAATTATCAAAGTCTTATAGAAATTTACAACCACTTAGTGACAGGGTTTAAAATCTTTCTATGTAAAATAAATAAGAAGCCACGTCACCATATTTTACATCACTGTCAAACACATAGAGAGGAAGTATGGTTCAATGGTTAGTGGGTTGGGTAGGGCTGTAGGAGATTCATATTCAGTTCTGCTCTGCCACAGATATCTTATGTGACCCTGGAGAAGTCAAGTCATTTAGCCTATCTGTTCTCTGTAAAGTGAATGTAATAGTCCTGCACTATAAAGCTCTTGTGAGAATAAATACATTAAGAATATGAGGTGCTCAGTTATAGGGGCCATATAAGTATCTTTTAATAGGTGGAATATTACAAGAACTAATTATTGCTTGTGCCACCACTTGATGTTGTGCAAGCAATACATTCGCAGTGCTCTGGAAAGGGTTGATTTCCTTTTACTGCAGCATAAGGGGAGATCACGTTTGGGGCATGTGTAAAATGTGGTTTGTAAGTGGACGTGGTGATGCTTACAATTAAGGTTCCATAAACGTTTCCATTGTAAGCATTTGCTTTTGGTCACTCACAATAATCTTACTTGTTAGACTGAAATTTTCTAGGCTTATTGACTGCTAAAGGTCAGTTTTCCTTAATTTCTATAGACAATAATTAAGCACTTATTTGAAAGAGAAGAGTGAAAAACATTTCCAATATTTTAAAAGAATTGACTTTTACCACTGAAACAACAAGGTGTTTAAAATTTAAACACGAGATGTGCCTCAGAATGTTCTGGTGAGGAGTTGCTTTTGATTTGATTCTTGAGCCTTTGAAAAATTGAGTTTCACATGTGAGAAGTATGTTTTTGACTAATGGTGATTTTAATGACAATTGTGGTGCAAGCTAAGTGAAGGTAGAATATGTTACACATAGCGTTGTAGTAAACTACTGAAGGTTAGTTGTGAATAAAGTGGGGGATGTGCAGCCGGAGAAATTAGTAACTTAGTGAAAAGCTGTGAAATGTGCATGATCATAAACAGAATATTGATTCAAATAGTTTCAATCCACAGGTGGCAAAGATAAAAAGAAGTGAGACCAAGCTGAACAGCTCTGGCTACTTTACTTAGGCCCAATATACATTGCTCGCAAAATTCGGTGGGAGCCAACAGGTGTTATGTAAGCTATGTGCTGTTTTCATTGCTCTGTACTGATGGGATATATGTTCCCATCAACACAGAGCTACACCATGCCAGTTAAGGGGGGGTGGGTTATTGGATGGACTTCTGGATCAACTGAGTATGTCTTTATTGACCACTCAATCAATCCAGAAAAATCAATCTGATTGTGGTGAATTTGCCAATGTAGACATACCCACTGGCTGGGTATAGCCATAGTTATCCTTTGAAGCTTGTAGCAGTTATGTTCCTTCTCTAAGGATTTTTGATTGTGCTACATACAATAGTTAAGCACATTGGTTAAATTTGAATCCCAGTCTATAATTTCAATTTACCCCAAATGGATTCTAGCAGTGTCTCTAGTCTAGTCTATACAAGCTCATTGTTAAGTGTTCCTGAAAGCATTTTCCATGCATAGGGTAGTAGTCACAATATGTCATATAATTTATCACGACTCTAAATCTGAATATTTGGAGCCCCTACAAATGTATCCTGTTAGGGAGGATTTAAGAAAGAGCATACTTTGGCTACACATACAATTTACGGCAACATGTACACATCTGTTTTCAGTTACACTTTTGACAATTAATGTGCCCCCATCAGCTCTCAAGCAGAAGTAATAACAAATGGATATTTTTTTGAAAGGGCTAGCTGTGATATTTGGGAAGTCTCTCTCTCCCCCATCCCATCCAGATCACTGAGACGGTACTTTTAATCCAACCATGCATATGAATCCAAATATTTTACGTTACTTTACAGCTTCCCCCCAACTTCCCAGTGATGTACACATCACAGACAAAGGTATGTGACTAGGGCATACCATTGTGATATTTCTATCTTTTCCACTTGTAGTTGAGCAAATCTTTTCAATACAGCTATAGACAATCAATATATACTATTTCTGAGGGATTGAAAGGTAGCATTGGGGGCAGCGTGGAGCTGTTGCCACAGAAGGAGATCCAGGAGATCTTCTGGCCCTCGGGGGTCCTTATGGGGGGCACCATACATGGATGTCAGTGCTAGGTAGTGTGGAACCATCCCATCTTCTCTCTGCCTCCTATGTAGAGGCTGGTGTCGGCTAACCTGGAGTGCAAGTACTCCCCTTGTTGTTGCAGGATGGGGAGACGCTGCTTGTGTCCTATGCCTCCATTTTGAGCCCAGGCAAGGACAAGACCTGGTTCCAAACATGCTGAGTAGCACAGATAATTCTCCCAGCAAATTAAGGAGCATTGTCTTTTGTTCTCTCATTTGGGCGCCTCCTGCTGATTTCGGTGGTAGCTATATGTGGGCATTCATGGGCTCTGAGCCCTCCTTTGATTCCTCACCAAGCAGTAGTGCTCTCTCTCTCTCTCTCTCTCTCCCTTTCTCTCAAGCTCTCTGATTTCTAATGTACAAAAGAAATTGCACTTAGTAGCAAGGGAGAAGTCCGGCAGTATTCTGCTGATATCAGCTTGGAAATTAGTTGTAAATTTCCCCCCCCAGGGCTAACCTAAGGCAACTTGATGTGAGTGCATAACAATTGGAAACAGCAACAAAGGATTTCAGAGGAGGAATTTAGCAAGTCAGTAGAATGCTAAGAAAAGATTAAAAAAACCCACTTTTCTGAGGAGGAAAGTAGTGACAGTGAAACTCAAAACCATTACTTCAGTTTGATCTAAAGCATTCCAAGGTTAGATACTTCTAGCCTGTTTGAACCTTGGAGGTCTTACACAATGGCTCATCAGGAGACACACTTCCAATTTACGTAGCCTCTTATCTCAGAGATTCTAGATCCTCCTGGTGTGGGAGTCTTGGGCTGTGCCTGCACAATGAAGATAAACTTGCGGCCAGCCCGATGTGGGCAGCTTGGGCTGCAAGCCTGTTTCATTTCTATGTAGACTTACAGGTTCAGGCAGGAGCCCGGGCTCTAGGATACTGCATGGTGGAAAGTCTGCGCAGCAATGAAATAGCCCCACAGCATGACTGTGTGAGCCTGAGATGGCAGGCACAGGCCAGCTGTGGGCTTTTCTCTGCTGTGTAGACATACCCTTAATAGCTCCTTTTGGTAGTTAAGGTTTGGATTGAAGAACTTTGGATAGAGAAAAGGGGAAAAGGAGACCAGTGTGGAGGAGGGGATAGAACAGAGCTGGCTAATCTTTTTTTAAATCTTGGAAAATTTCAAACTTGCCTCTTATTAAAAGAATTGCAGAATTTTCTGTTAACAAAAAAAATTGTGCATGTTTGAATAACCATTTTGGTTTTTAAAAAGTTGCAAAAAAATCTATCCAGGAAATATAAACATCCAAGTCAATTGCTTTTTTGAAAAATATTTTCATTTTGAAAGGCTATCTTTCTACAACAGATTCTTTTAAATCAGAAAATGTTGACCAACTCTAGTGTGGAAGAGTGTACATCAATGGCCTTGTCAATGAGTAAGAGGGCGGAGAGAATAAGAAATTTAAGGAATGTGGTTGTGTAACCTCATCTACTTTCTGTTTAATGGTCAGTCAATCCTAATATATAAGCGCAGATGTCTTTTCTGAGGACCTGATAAAAATAACAGAAACCCAAAGCATTTACAGATGCACAGCAAATACTTTGGGCCAGATGCTGCTGCTTTTCCTTGCACCGAGTACTGCTTCACTTTAACTTGAAATCAATGTGTAGTCACATAGTATAGCCCTGATTTTGCACAGCAGTGAGCAACTGCTGTGACGACATACTCTCAACTGTATGATTTGGAGCCAAAGACCTGAATAAGGGTACTAGAATCTTGCTTTATGATGTTCCAGTGTTACCAAAAAGGTCAAAAATTAAATTACAGGGGCAGGAGGAATCTCTGCTTTGTCTAAAGCTGACACTTCTGTAATGGTCCCTAGTTTATTTTAGTGTTACATAAGTGGCATGTAGTCTGAAGTGTAGTTAGAAGTACGCTCTGGTTATGATTATTATCTTGGTCTACTGACCTTTGTATCGGTTGTTTCCTTCCTGCATTATAGGGAGGAAATTACTGGGAGCCATTTTCCAGCCCTCCTCCACTTCCTGTGTGAAAAAAAATATAGAATATCATTTATATTACTCACCAAATAGCCATTAAAAGGACAGGGTCATGGCATAATGAAAAATGGGGATCACAGGTAATTTTAATTCACAAGTGATTACCAGAAAGTTATCTGGATGAGACCTGAACTAAATTCACATTGTTCAAACTGATTATATGGTTTGACTTCATCTACAGATTGGGGCAGTTCATGTTCAAGCCCAGTTGGGTCACTTGAATTTATAAGGTGTTAAATTCATTTGCTTCTGTAGAGTAGACGGGGCCTTTGAGCATGGCAATCTATTTACCTTCCAACCCTCCTCAGTGTAGTAACAACTATGTGCTTAGTACTTTGGGGTCATGAAATAAAGGATGTTTTTAGGGAATTAGGAGATTACTGTTTGAGAAGGGAAGTGTGATGTGAAGAATCATAAAAGGACTGGTGCAGGGAATAGTTTGGGAGATGGCATACAGATGGTGGGGGGGTGGGAGGAGGAAGAAAACAGGCATGGAGTAATTGGCATCAGCAGAGTACGTGACTTGACAAGGAGTGAGGAGGACTGGTTAGAGAGGTGTGCTGGAGAATAATGCAAGCGTGAGGATTCAAGGGTGGAACTCAAATTCATCGCTGCTTTTGCTGCACTCCCACTTTCTGCAGGGCCTGAGATTTTTGGAACTCGTATCTGGATCTCCTGCAGTATGCAGTGTATTGCATTTAGGCTACCAGGCCAGCCCTATCGCATTGGTTTTAATTAAAAAAAATTTTTTTTAAACATAAATTGACATTTAGATGATAAGAAGCTGTGTTTATAACACATTTTATATTTTGTTAATGACACAAATTGCTATGAAGCCTGAAAACTCAATTGCTCTCTGTTAATTTATTTAGCCAGTGAACATTATATTGCACATATATTAATTATTTCTTTTATCCTTAGAAATAAGCAAGTATGTCATTTTGTTGGCTAGCCTCATTAAATCTACTCTTTAAAATAAAGAATATTTCTATACCACTTTTTTTCAAATTATTAATACACAATACATTTACATTTTTCAAAATAATTCAGTATATAGAAAGCAGCTACAATGAATATAGGCCTAAATTCTTCATTAGCAGTTAAAAAATTTTTTCATCCACTGTTAGAAAGGTAAAGTAATTCCTTTCTTGATATTTTTACCTACATTCAGATGATAGAAGAGCTAAATCAATGTTGTGTTAACTGTGGTGGGGCACCTTGAACTGGTAACACTGGTTTCAGTTTAGTCACAAATCTGGGGTTAACAATTAGATGAACACTAAGCAGGTACTTTAATCTCTCTATGGAGTGATCTGAATGGGGAAATCCACACTGAAAGGTTGTGAAGAATGTGAATTGTGTTTGGCTACAGATTCTTGGTCACAATGAACAGGTTCAGCCTGTGCATCTCCTTGATGGCAAACTATAGCTTTCAGTTCAGTATGTGGCTGGATGAAATTTGTAGGGAGACCACCACCATATTAATGGCTTATGAGTAGGTCAGGGCACAGTACATTTCTATGTTAAGTAGTTCCAAATGGTTCAACAAATGTTTTGGAAACTCAAAAATAAAACGCTTGTAGAGAGAGATTATACTTTTGCTAGGTTTGTTATTTCTTTCTTTAGTGCCTAATGGGAAATCAGATCAACACCTAACAAGGAAGAAAATGAAGTTACTTTGATATTGGATGCATATTTCTAAAGATCACTATCAGAATTAAGGAATATTTAAATCTCCTTCTGGGATCACAATCTTGTTTTCTTAAACTCAAGTTTGGAACAGGACCTTGTTTGACTGTGTTACTATGACTTATAGCCTACACTTATTTTAATAAGAATCCTTCTAACAGAACTTTCAAGAATACTTCTGTACCATTCCAAGATTTTTTTTTAAGTAGTACAACATGGGAATAAAGTTTTCTTTGTTCTTTCTCAGTGAACCACAGCACATATAGTATAATGGCCTTGATTATTACTTTACAGAAGCTGGGGCATCAGAAGAGAGGAGAGCTACAAAAAATTTATAAAGCCTCATATTTCTGTACTGTTTCTTCAACAAATCTTCAAAATGTCATATGAAGAGTTAACCAGAGTGTGAAAGGACAAGGACATATTTTTTTGGCATTGCTCTTTATACACAGAGGGATGCAAGCAATCACCTTACTTCATGAAAGATTGGAAAGTTGTGTTTTTAAGTCAGGGGAGTGACTTCCAGGTGCTGGCAGCAACAGCTACCGGTTAGCTTCGTCCAGCTCAGCACTCTTCTGCTCTGTTCTGCTCCAAACATAAACTCCACTCCTAGCTCCACCTCCAAACACCACCCCAAAAACTTTTCACTGCCAGGGTCACGCCTTCCACCTCCAGACCGTGCAGAGTCTCCTCTATAGTGCAGGCAGTTCGGCATGGAGCCATTTGGCATGCACCTCCACCGCATTCGAGGGCTCCGATACAACTGGCAACTCTTTTACCTTCATCCAAGAGGTTTTCTGCGAGACCTCTCCGAGCTGCCGGCCTTCTAGCAGGACCTCCTCCGGACCTGGAGGCTCGTCTTGACCTCCAGGTCCACTGTACCCACCAAGGGGGAGGACCTCTTTGCGGAGCCCCTGCTACACCACTCCTAGCTCAGTGTGCAGGTGGCGGAGGCCCCCTCCGTGAGATGGAGGCTGGTCCTGACAGGGTCGGAGATCTCCTGGACTACGCCCGGGGGGACTGGGTGGATCCCCAAGAGCTGGCTCAGTGCATGGGGATCTCCACCATTTGAACCCCCAGCGCCTACTCCAGGAGGTGAAAGTAGCCTTGCCCCCTACTGCTTGAGCTTACCTCAAGCGGGTCCTGTGAAAGGGCACTCCCTGCCCCTCTCTCAGTCACGGCCCTCTGGAGCTTTTGATTGGGTTCCAGCCCTGGGAGCCATCCCGGCCGCCCCCTCCCCACATACTGAGCCACTGGTCGATTTGCAGCCGGCTTGCTTTAGAACTGCGCCCAGGGACCATCTGTACACGCTCGTGCTCCATACCATCCATTTCCTTGCCCTCATTTCCTGTCAAGATACAAAATGGCGGGACCTCCTACCAACAGTAGAGGGGGAGGACCCCAAGTGGGCCAGCCTGGATGCCACCTTAATACCATGGCATGCTGGGGTCATCAGTTGGTGGCTCCTTCATGGAGCCATGAGCATGGGCATGTACTTGGCGCGGTTCACCCCTCGCCCTGCCACCTGCCACTTCTGTGGTGTGAGGGAGACCCTGGCGCACACTTATCTCAAATGCACCAGGTTGTAGCCCCTCTTCCGGCTCCTCCACAACATCCTATTGAGGTTCTGGCTGCACTTCTCCCTGTACTTGTTTTTTTATGCACTCCTCATCCTTGGCCCCACAAAGTTGTGGGGCCTCCTCGCCAACCTCTTCTTGGCTCTTGCTAAAGTGGCTGTCTATAAGACCAGGGAGAGGAAATTGGTGGAGGGGGTCTGTGTGACTGTGAGGCCTGTTTCCGGTCCCTCGTCCAATCAGGTCTCCAGGCAGAGTTCCTCTGGCCAGCATCTGCTGACTTCCTTGACACCTTCCTGAGCAGTGGGTGCTGTCTGTAACCTCACACCCGTCCCTGTTTTTTCATTTGTTGTACCCCGAAATCAGTTGAAGCTGGACCCAGTGCTTCCTCCTGTAGGTTGGGGGAGGAGTTATAGCCGGGTGTAGGCTTGCACCCACCCACTTCCCAGTCTTTCCAATAGGCCCACCCTCCTGTAGCCATCAGGCCTGACACTTTCACAGCTGTAAATGGATGCTTCCACGTTACAGGGTCAGAATCTGCTAACTTCTAAATGAGAAAGATTGACTCTTACTTATTTCATTCAGTTTAGTCTCTTGGCCAGCTGTTACTATTTGTTTTACCCCATTTGATGGACGCTGCCTAAGAAATACCAGTCTTTATGTTATATGAATGTCCTACAGTTAGATCTAAAAGTATAACTTCTCTTCCAAATAGTTTACAATGAGAGAATGTCTGGGCCCCAGGAGTTCCCCTCCTCCAACCTTCAGTGATACTATTAATCTTTAGTGATCATTATCTACAAAAATGAAATTGTTCTATGTTGTAAATTCTAGAAAGTTCATGAGTAACAAAAATTGCTGTTACAACAAAAGTCGAAAATTCTGACTCCACAGCGTGATTTAGAATTAAGACAATGCAGTTGAAACCCTTCACAACCTTCTGGTTGGCATATCATTTGTCAGGTGTATTCTTCTTTGAGCCTGCTATTGGAAAAAGCCAGTTGGAGAGTTATCTTGGAGCAAAAGAATCTCAGCCTTTCAAAGCCTTCAGGGAGGATAGCATTCTAGCAGTTTTGTTAGTAAAAACATAAGTTTGGCCTACAAGTGATTTGAGGTGAAAAAAGCTCATGTTTTAGGGCCATTTAAAGGAACTCAATTGAAAAAATGTGGTCACTATCTACAGCATAACAAAACATTGGTTTACATTGTAAAAGAAATGATTTGCAGATAGTAAATTGTACTTTAAACAATTAGTCTGAAATATAAGCAAGTGTGCAGATCAGATTAGCAAAATGTTAGTTAGCTCCAGAGAGAGTTAGCTGGTAATCCTGGGCCAGGGTGATAGCCAGCATTCTGTCATCTGCACACCCAGTGTTTCTCCCCTCAGACACTGGAGACTGGCCCCATGATAGTTGACTCAGGGTTACAGGACTCAAGCAAAGGAGCTTTAATTTCAGGATAGATGTTTGGGTTTGGACTGGAGCCTGAGTTCTGGGAACCTCCCACCTCACAAGATCTTAAAGCCTGGGCTGTGACCTAGCTCAAACACCTATGCTCGAATTAAAAAGCTCCTTAGTCCGAGTCCCTTAACCAGCCACAGGTTTTTAATTGCAGAGTAGACATACCCAAAGAAGCCTGTGTTTGGCGGACCCCACATCACACTTCTAAAGCAGTATAATAGCCTCTATGGCTATGTCTACACTTGGAAATTTAAGTCGACTTAGTGAGTCTACCCTTACATTTTAAGTCGACTTTAGGGGGAACTTACAAAGTCGACCTAGAGCGTCCACACTGGATGCCTAGGTCGACTTCTAGGGGCTAGGGGGACCAAGGTTAGGTCCACAGGGGCGGGGGGCTCAGCCTTTGCCCCATTGTACATAGGTGCAAAGGGGGACTGGGACCCTGGCAGGGCATAGGGGCGGGGTGGGCATGCCAGGCTCCCCCTGTGCCTCCCCTGGCAGGGAGGGCATTGGTGCAGTCCTGGGGTAGCCCTAATTCAACGTAGGGCTACCCCATGTCTACACTGGCTTATGTCGTCTCTAGGGAGTCGACTTAAGCCCTAAGTTGAATTAAAACTAGGTGTAATAAAGTCGACTTAATGAAAATTAAGTCAACTTTATTTTCCTTAAGTTAAGTCGACTTAAGGAAACTGTAGTGTAGATGCAGGGTAAATTAAGTTGACTTAAGCAAGCTTAAGTCGACTTAATTTACAAGTGTAGATGCAGCCTAAGTGTGTTTTCTCTCTCTCTCTCTCTCATCCATGCTCCTGGAGTCAAACTTCCTACATCCACATTCCACAGGCAGACTTCCTCCAGCCATTGCCAGAGAAACAGGCAGTTTCACAAATACCCACACCCTCCTCCACCAAAGCTCTGGTTTTGAAAGCCTTAATGAAGCCTCCATCTCCATCAAACTTACATGAAGCGAGATGTGTGAGGATCTCATCCACTTCCACCCCCCCTCCCCGTAATTGGGATTAAAGCACAGGTGGAGAGTGAGTTTGTCTACACTCAGAAACCCTGCCTGAATGGAGTCCAGGGACTGCCCAGCTTTTGCTTCTGTAACAAACTACTCAACAAAATCACATTTTAAAATGCCTTACGTTATCCTTCTTTCCTTTTTTCTCTTTTTCTTTTTCTTTCCCTTTTTCTTTCCCTTTTTTCTTTTTCTTCTCTTTTTCTTTTTTTCCCTTTTCTTTGTTTTTTTTCTTTAGAGCTGCTTCTTCTTCTTTAGCAGCCAGCTCAGCAGCAACCTGGGAGACAGTCAAAGTAACACAGTCCATTATCTTGATTTTTTTCCCCCCCTCAATATAAGGAATATTAAAGATGCACTTCAAAGTGTAGAAATCAGGATAAGGGATGTTTCTGCCATCTTGAAATAAATTTTGATGTTCGAATGGGGCATAATTTGAAATTTCTCTCCCTCTTTTGATTTCACATTCTTGTGCTTTTGTATTATTTGAGCTCTATTTTAAAAAAACTACCCCTTGTGAAGTGACTGTCAGGGAGTATAAATTGATTTATTTATCTTATACACCTCTAAAACATGATTGTAAACATTGTCTGTGCTCTGGATGTCTACCTCATAGGCTATGTCTACACTTGTTAATTTAAGTTGACTTAGCTAAGTCGACTTAGCATGTCCACACTTAAATTTTAAGTCGACTTTTAGGGGACCCTATAAAGTCAACCTAGAGTGTCCACACTGGACGCCTAGGTTGACTTGTAGGGGCTAGGTGGACCTGGGACTGGTCCACAGTGGCAGGGGGCTCAGCCTTTGCCCCATTGTACCTGGGTACAATGGGGCAAAGGGGGACAGGGACCCTAGCAGGGCATAGGGGCAGAGTGGGCATGCCAGGCTCTCCCTGTGCCAGCCACCCTGGCAGGGAGGGCAGTGGGGAAGCCCTGGAGGCCCCTAAGTCGACTTAGAGTCACTCCACGTCTACACTGGCTTATGTCGACTTTAGAAAGTCGACTTAAGCAGAAAGTTGACTTAAAAGGAAGTTTAACATAGTCGACTTAATTTTTCCTTAAGTCAACTTAAGCAGCTGCTTAATTCGACTGAAGGAAAGTGTAGTGTAGACCCAGAGTAAATTAAGTCGACTTAAGCAAGCTTAAATCGACTTAATTTACAAGTGTAGATGCACCCATAGAAACCACAAAGTCAGCAGAGGATTTCCTCTTCACTCCCTTTACAACCACCATGGAGAAGAGAGGTGCATAACCTGGACTCCTTCTGGTCTTGGACTTGCCTCAGAATTTGTTCCAGTGTTTCTAAAGCAGATTGATTTTTAGATAGATGGATTTGAGATGTTTTCTTTAGGGATGTATTGGATGTTTCAACTTCAATATCAGCCTGAATAATGGACCCCTGCAAATGATGTTTGTCTCAAGCCAAATTCACCTCATCAGCTGGTGTAAACTGATATAGGTCTGTTAAAATCATTTCCCATCAGCTAAGGACTTGGGTCATAGTATTTTACTAGCTGTAAAGGTGGTGGGTCTTAATTCTTTGTTTCTTTATAACAAACAAGGGCTATGTCTACACTGGCAAATTATGTCAACTTAAGGAGGCTTAAGTCGACTTAAACTAAGCCGGGTCCACACCAGTAACTAAGAAATTCCTTAAATTGACTTAATGAAAGCTTAAGTTGACTTAATAAGAACCACCCATTAGGTTGACTTAAGCCTCCTTAGGTCAACCTAAGCCCAGTGTGGACATTTAAGTCCACTTTGTTAAGTCGACCTAAGGGCAGTTAGGTCGACTTAACAAAGTGGACTTAGTCCACGTCCATGGACACTGCTTTGTTGAGTCGACTTAATAAGGTCGATTTTAAGTCGACTTAAAGTTGACCTTATTAAATCAACTTAACAAAGTTGACCTACCTTTTCCTAGTGTAGACGTAGCCAAGGAGTCCTGCGGCACTTTTAAAGACTAACAAATTTATTTATCGCATGAGCTTTCATGGGAGAAAATCCCACTTTGCTTGAAAAGCATCTGATGATTTGTTAGTCTTTAAAAGTGCCACAGGACTCCTTGTTTGTTTTGCTGAACTAGACTAACACGGCTACCCCTTTGGAACTTGTTTTATGCCATTCTCTCTCCACTTGCACCCTTTTATTTCCCACTCTCAAGCATACCTTTTATATGCAACTCTTTTCTTTCTATATCATTCTTCTATGATTTCGCTCTCTCCCTTTATATTTCCTTTCCTTTTCTTTTACATCTGTCCAGTGTTTTCCTTTTTAATTCAGTTTCTCTTCCCAACCACCTTATATTCATTTCTTTACTGGCTCTGAATCCATTACATTTGCCCTTTCTCCCTTTTATTATCAGGAGAAAAAGGGGAATCTGAGCCCTGCTTTCCCAGAGACCCCAGGAATCATTAGGGCCTTGCCTCAGGCTGGCCCCAGAAAATGACACTGATTATTTTCTCCACTGTGACAGTGCTCTTAGTACCCAGTGTGAATTGGTGGAATTCATGGCTTTCTAATCTGCCTGTTACAACTCTTCTGCAGTGTGTTGAAATCTTAGACTGCTGCTCATTCCAAAAATATGTTGTTTCAATGTGTCTTACAAGGCATTTTTGCAATGTGAAATCCTAGACCTCCATCGGCCACAGTTACTTTTTGGTTTCAAATAGGTATTGAAAAACTCACTTGCTGTAGCTAAATAGAACTGTTTTGCCCAAAATTCAGCAAAATAGTTGCAAAGCCAAATTTTGTTACAGCCTTACATGTACTGTAGGAGTAGGATATGGTAAAGAATGAGGGTAACCACAAACCAAGTAACAATTAATGGAATGATGTTTGATTGGAAGGTCACAAGAGGGGGGGGGGGGGGAGGTGTCCTACAGGGATCTGTTTTGGGTCTGGTGTTCATAAACATTTTTATTAATGGTGTAGATATAGGAATAGAGAGCATACCGATCAAATTTGCAGATGACCCAAAGCTAAAGGCTGGGGTGATTTAATGGGAGTGGTCCTGCTTTTTAGCAGGGGGTTGGACTAGGTGACCTCGTGAGGTCCCTTCCATCCCTATTATTCTATGATAATGGGGGGGGGGGGGGGAAGGAGGGAGAGGATTTGGAAACACTTTGGAGGATAGAGCTAAAATTCAAGGGAACTTGATAAATTGGAGAACAAAGACAAATGTAAGGTGCTATCTATGGCTATGTCTACACTGGCAAGTTAGTTAGAATTAAGGAAGCTTAATTCGAACTAACTTAAGCCTTGGCCACAGTAGGCTTTCATTAGTTCGAATTAAGGGCTTCCTTAATTCAAACTAATAAATTCAATTATACCTTTTGAACTAACCCTTAATTCAAACTAGTTAGTTCGAATTAAGTCAAGTGGCCATGTTAGTTCGAACTAACTGGCACATTGAGCTTAATGCAACTGACTAATTCGAACTAAGTAAGTGCCATGCATGGCACTTGCTTAGTTCGAACTAAAATTCCAGTGGGGCCATGCTAGTTTGAATTAAGTTAATTCAAACTAACTAAAATTAGTTTGAATTAGTTAGTTCGAATTAACTAATTCGAACTAACTTTTGTAAGTGTAGACATAGCCTATAAGTGTAAGGTGATACACTAAGGAAGGATTTTCTTCCCTAATACAGAATGTGGGGTAACAGGCTTGGCAGCAGCACTGCTGAGAAGCCTTTGGGAGTTGTGATGGATCACCACCTCAACGCGAGTCAACAACACACTGTTGCAAAAAAGCAAAAGCAATTTTGGGTTGCATTAATAGAGGCATAGTGTACAAGCCACAGGAGAAGACTATACCACTTTACTCTGTACTGGTTAGGCCTCAGCTAGAGTACTGTGCGTAATTTTGGTCATCAGTATTTAAAAAAAAAAGTTAATCTGGAAAGGATCCAGAGGCAAGCAACAAAGGTGATCTAAAGGATAGAATGCAAGCCATATAACCAAAGGCTGAAGGAAGTGGATATGTTTGGTTTGGAAAAGAGATTAAGGATAGGACATGATAGCAGTCTTCAAATAATTAAAAGGCTGCCACAAGAAGATAGTCTGTTCTCTCTTGCCACAGAGGGCAGTACAAGAGGCAATGGCTTCAAACAACAGATGACTAGATGATCATACTGGTCCCTTACTACCTTAAAATCTATGAATAAACAGCATAGCAGATTTAGATGAAAACAGGAAAAAATTCCTAAACATAAGAATAATAGGACAATGGAACAAACTGTAGAGGAATTGTGGAAGTACCTTTATTGGAGGTATTCAAAAAGAAGCTGGATAGCTATCTGCCTTTTGATGGGTTAGACACCACAAATCCTGAATCTTGGCAGGGGGTTAGATTAGCTGACTCTTGCAGTCCCTTCTAAACTTATTATTATATGATTCTAAGGGAACCTCCCCCCCCCCCCCCAAATGAAGAGTCCTAATAGGAAGCACTAAAGATTATAGCTTATACACGAAGGCACCCCAAGAGATGATATTAAGGGTCAAATTTATCAAGGTAAAGCAAGTTATTTCAAAGTGACCAAACACATGTCATCACAATCCATCATTTATTTGCAGAGGACGTGTTATTTTTGTGTTGCACCATAGCAAATGTAAGCTAGTCCCTTATAACAGGACTAAGGTGACCAGATGCCCCAATATTATTGTGACCATTCGTAAACAGGACTAGCATTAATTTCAAAGGTAGAAGATGGCATTTTTGATCATGAATAGCAATGTCTTAGATGGATGGAATTGTATAGAATGTTAGAACAATACTTATAGATAATGTTGGGGATTTAATTCTAATGCCAGGTAACTGTTGTTAATGATGAATGACAAACTCTGTAACTCTGAAGTTGAATTGCAAAAAATATATTTTTAAAATGCTGACAACACAGAAAAAAATAAAATAGGGCAGACAGAATATTTCTAAGGTTAAAACAAACATATCCTATAACAGTAAAAATATGTTTTCTCAAGAATGCTTTTAAAAGATGCATTAAAGATCTCACAGTGGAAAGAAAGGGAGGAAAAAAGACATGCCTATACATTGCAGTCTAGAATCTCATTAGTGGATTTCCCCAAGCATTTCAGTATCTTACATTTAATTAAATATGGTAATTTAAACCCCAAGCACCATTCAGTCATATCTTGCAGTGATAAGCAGTGAAGCATTTCATCCTTCTGGAAGGATTAACAAAATGACTGGAGTTCAAAATGCATTTTTGTTGTCCCAGATGGGCTGTTGTATCCAAACCCAGCACAGGTACTCAAAACTTCTGGCATCATTCTACCACTTCAGTTAGGAAGAATTCTAACCTACTAACCTCCCACTCCAATCTCTTGACTGCTAACTAATGGATAACTGTGATCATTTACAAACAACTCTGGCATAGCTCTGTCTCACAGGAATTTCTGTAACCGCATGAAATTTACCAAAGAGTTTAATTTTAGGGAGCACTTCTGAGTTCTACTGGCAGTATTTTAAAAGGAAAGTATCTCTAGACTATGATTAAAGATAGATATTTGCTTTTATTTATGTTTTATAAAGATGAATGATATTGAAAAGAGATTGAACAGAGTTTCTGTATTCATCTGTCCGCTGTAATGGCAATGAATTCTACTGTTCAGTCTTGTTTTTATAAGAAGTAGTCCCAGAAGCTTAGTGAAGCACATTTTTGACTCATCATGGCCATTTTGAGGCTAAAAAGAGATTTCCTTTCTAACAGGAGGTCCTGAAGGTCTTATCTACTTGCAGGCTGCATCAATTTTGATTAAAATCAATATTTAAATGGCTGTTTTAAGTCAGGGCAACCCCTTACATTGAGCTAGGAGTGCCAATTCAAATTGCTGAGGTCAGTGTATGAGTCAGGGTGTTCAAAAATCCTAAACCATCTGTAGGTATTGCTTGAATGCTAAAGTGCTCCTAAAATATAGATCCTCAGGAAACTTGTTGATTAAGGAAGCATCTTTCTTGAAGGTGAAACTGAGAGCTAGTCATGATGGCTCAGTAACTGGCCAGCCAGGTACTTATACTTTCCTTCTCCCAAAATGTAAATCTTTTTGGCACCCTTCTTGAAGAGAAGGCCAGACCGCCGTTGGACTTCTCATCCCTTCAATGGCTGATAACTAAATCAATGGATCATGAATATAATGGGTTAGGAAAAAATGGGACTCCTGCTATGGCCCTTGAGAGAGGCAATTTACCTTTTAGAGGTGGAGCTTAGATTTAGAGTGCTGAATGAAGAGCTAGATTTGCAAAAGTATTTAGGTATCTAATGATACAAATGTGCGCAGTGGGATTTGCAGAAGTGCCCAGCTCCCACTCGCTCTCATTGGCTCAAACATTGTATTGTGTATACACAGTGGAACTGCTCCCACAGGAGAGAATGAGAGATACCTTTTATTGTACAGGGACCCTGGACCTGAACAGTCAGGGCTGTGAATTCCACTAGGTGCAGGGTGCCTAAAAGCAAGATATTGCCGTGCCTGACTCCCACATGTGAATGCCACCTTCAGGGACTTTCCCACGTTTATGCAGGAAGTCTGTGCTAAGCAACCTGGGTTCAATCCCTATTCTAACTCCTAGGTCAGTGCCCTACCACTGGACCATCCATTCTTACTTTTCTATTTAATGGATGTAACCTGCAGAATCCAGTTAATGCTTTGTTTTGCTTAAATTAACTAAATTTCAGCATATAAAAAAGACCTGTATATTTCTGTTAAGGTGATGTTACCCCAAATACCATGAATATTTCCATTAAATGTGGCAAACTGGAAGCCTCAAAATCCCATCATGTTACCTGCAGTTAACATTTTGGATTCACTCCATTTGAGAAATGAATCCTCTTGGCTACCTTTCACTTTGCTTTCTCTTGGTAAGGCATGTTTGAACACCATTTACACTTCAGTGTGCATTTACAAACAAACCCTAAGCTTTTAAACCTTTAAAAGCAGCCATGGGGATTTGTAACTCATGGGAATGGATCCAAGATGATGAGTGGGATTTTGTGGGTCCCCCAGGACCTTGCAAAGTCTTAGTTTTGTTTTAAAGGTCTGCCACACTTTGTGATCAATGGCAGATTAACACGGTGGTCTTTAGTTTTGCAGACACTGTTCAAATCTGGTTTAGCTCACAAGTGCAGCTATCTTTGTGCTGTCTTCCCTCCAGTAAACACTTAAAACTTTAGGAGCCTCGGTTTCTGTGTGCTTAACTTGAGATACAGAGGGCCTGATGTTCTGGGGTGCTAAGCACCTGCAGTGCCTGCTGACCTCCTTGGTGCCTAATCAGCACCTCTGAAAATCACCCAAAGTGTCTTAAATTGGGCACCCATAATTAGTAGGAAATTTAGAAAATCTGGGCCTATGTAATTTGGTACAATTGTCAGTCTGTGTTTGCCGCCTGAACCTTTTGTGAGCAAAGTGTTGCAGGTCAGGACTTAAATGCATTTGCGGATCTGGCTATGGGAAGCTATTGTTCTATAGAAACTCCGGAATCTGTCTTTCACATTTTAGATGTTCAAGTTCAAAGCATTAATTAACAACAAATGAACAGAATATTACATATGGGTGTGACATATGATAACATTAACACACACACAAATGACTCTGTTGTCTTTCTACAATAGACTAACACGGCTACCCCTTTGGAATTTGACAAATGTAGTGGTTCAAGATACCTTGGTAATGTCTGATGCAACTCTCCATACTGAGTCTTTCATAGGCATAATGGAGATATCTAAAGCATTGCCTTTTATACTTGTACAAACTGACTTGTCTGAATCCACAAACTACTTTAGTTTCATGGTGTTGATTGATGATGATGATAACTTGTATTGTAATATTGCAAAGAGTCCCCAGACAGGATGACAAACGTGTTTGCATAGCAGACAGCACATAATTCCCCCCGCCTATTACTTCTGGCACATTATAAAGTTGAAATTATAGTAATTCAGAATTGACTTTCTATTCTTGACACATAAATTTAATTTGCAACCAAAAATCCCAGGAAGTAGATTCTTTGTTTCTTAAGCTTCTGAAAGTTGGAAGTAATTGGAGGGAGGATGTGATTTCTAGACAGCAGATCTGGTGGGTTATTTCTAGTGAAGTTATTTATTAAAAAAAAGGATTAATTGCAGAAACAAATTGTCATTTTGTTGGCAGTAGTATAAAAGCAAAGGCAAAAAATTTTTTAATAGAAGGCTATGAAAGACCTAGGGGATAGAAATCTGAAACAGATGCAGTAAGATTATACTGATTTTCACCAAAATCTTAAATTATTCCTTAAACTTCTTGTCAGCAAAGAAATTATATACTTTTCACTAAATAAATAACCAAAAAAGTTCCTATTGGGATGCTTTGGGGACACTTAATTATTAATTATTATTTTTTACATTTTATCTTAAATATATGCAGAAAATTATCCTCAAACGATGAAAGCCTAATTTGTGCAGATACACCAGGCTATATTATAAGGTAATAGTTGTCAAAGGATAAAGAAATAGTGAATATATACTAATGTAGCCATGGTTTGTGAAATGATTTTTTTTTTTTATTTTCCCCAAAGTGTCTTTACCTGAGGCTTATCAAATGTTCACTTTTAAATACAATCCTGTCTTGATTTCTCATGGAGTTTAACTTGAAAGTCCCTGACCCATTCACAGAAGATAATACATAAAAGAGGTGAAGTCCTAGGTCCAATGAATCAATGGCAAAATGCCTTTTGACTTATATCACCCAGAACACCAGAGTTGAACAAAAACAGTGGCATTTTAATTTTGTATTGTTTTCCCTTAGTTCAGGGAGAAGGCAGACAGTGAAACAATCTTTCAAGCTGCTATTCCAGGTTTTAGAAGTTCTATATTTATAATGTAGTAAAGAAGTAGATACCCAAGAAACATAGGAAAATAAATGAAGATAGGAATTAAAAGCTGGGGGGAAAGGTACTTCAAAATCTATTGCTTTAATCAGTATTGCTTGGTACCATCCCTCTTCATATTTTCTTTTTGAATTTTGTTTGTTCTTTATGTTGGCAGGGGCAGTTCTAATTATCCTCATGTCCCCTGAAGCAACCCCTAATAATAAGCAATGCCTGCTGGGCAGCTTCCCCGCTGTTTAGAACAGCCTACAAAGCCCTCTTGACTCCAGCATATGTTTCTACTTTAAGACCTGAAAAACGTAATGGACTGTTTTTTTTCTTGTTCCGTCTGGGACTGAACAGCGAGGTTTAGATACAGAGTCTGGTAGGCTGACCCTAGCAAACTGAGTTTGAATATGCCCAACTTAAGTTTTGGTAAAGCATCGAGACCCACTTCTTGTTGTCTTTTTCCTTATTTGGAGCAAAGGAACCGACTTTGAGGGCACTCTGCCTATTGAGTATTTAAACCTGTGAAAATCAGAAATAGTTACCATTGACCTAGCCCAGGCTCTGTTGTAGGATTTTCCAGAGAACAGTTGAATTCAAAATAATGTTTCATTAAATAAGATAATAAATTGCATGCAGTTAATGAAGACAACCTTGAACAGGGAACTTTTTTATTTTAATAAGTAGATACCAATTTGTATTTTTTTCCCTCAGTCCACTAGTAGCCAGCCAGTCTGGTTCAGTCAGTTGGTTGAATTCTGCTATCATGTACAGGGTTACCAAGAGTTATTTCCCTCAACAGATTTATCATCCAGCTAAGGTCACCTTTGACGGAGGAAATGCCTCTAAGTGCCAACCTCTGCCTTTGCTGCGCCAACCGGGCTTAATCACATTCTCCATGTGACACCTTGATGGTCAAGGAAAGAAATTTCTGGCCCCTCTGACTAATAAAAGCAGCTGTAAAGGGTTTTCACAGGAAAAGTAACTGAGAGGGGTTGAAAAAGGTGTAAGATAAACCAAGCCTCTTTACTCACTTAATCTGTTTTATTGGCCAGTGGCAATAAATTAAAGCAACTTTTGCCTCGTGTATTTTAGAAACAATTATCTGATTTAACTAAATATTTAAGAAAAATCTAGTTAGACCAGTGCGAACACCTAATGAAGAGAGACACCAGTTTAATCCTTACTTAAAATGGTATTTGGTAATTTACTGATGCAAACTAAACTGCTTTAAGCCAGGGATAAAGGAGTAATGGAAACACTAAATGTACTTTTGAGTACACAGTCTGTTACAAGAAGTTTAACCAAGAAGTTCTTAAAGCAGTGGCTTCCACTGTTCTAAAATATCACTTGGGCAGATGTGGATTATTTTTTGGCGTCTCTTAGTTTCAATTTCAAAACATTTTATCCCTTTTTGAATGGGGAGAGGCATTAAAATACCTGATCTGGGGTTTTCTGAGAAAAAATAGCAGTTGAACCTCCCTCCTCTTCATTAGGGTAGTCAGGAAACTTGCCTGTAATATGCCTGTAAAACAAAAGAAGAATCTATTAAAATACTATAGTTGCCAATCCTATTATTATTCTAACAACACAAGTATTTTATGGAGGCATCCTATCGCTCACACTCAGTGTTGTGGGAATAGCGTCACCATATAAGGCAGATATCACTCAAATTCATTGTCTTTTTGTTAAGTCTGTACAGTACCTTGTCTATGATTAGAATCACTAAGTACTACTGCAATTACATAAGATATAAAAATAGATTCATTATAATTGCAGGCACTTTGGCTTATATGTTAACCAATTCTTCTGGCACATGCATTAATAGCATCAGATGGAAAAATTGGGTCCCTAAATTTGCAATAAATCAACGTGTGTGAGAAAAAGGATTTGCTCATTTATGCTGCAAGCAGTTTTTAGAAGCCAGTTGAAAAATGGCCCTTAGACCCAAAAAAGAAGCATGGATTGTCTGTTCTGTTTAATGCTAGGTCACATTAGATTTTACAAACATGTTCTATCTCTAAGATAAGGACTCATTCAAAATCTTGATGCTGTAAAATACTTTAATATTGTATTAGACAAAGCTCCTATGTTTAAATAATGCTAAGTTTGATTTAAAGCTGGCAAAAGTCAGGGCATTTGACATTAAGGTGGTTACTTCTTTATTATTAATACTAGCTGAAGGGAAAAAATGACAATGTGAACTAAAGGTGAAAACTCAGTCTGAACTCAACCCCTTTAAATAATTCATGATGTATTACAAAATTGTTTTAATTTTATGGTTTTTTGGTTGCTTTTTTATATAAAATAATTCATAGATAAAAATGGATGTTACTTTCCCAAAAGCCACAATTTCTGTCTCTTGAGTAATAGACTAATCAGGTTTTCAGAAAAGTTAACTATGGGGCATTTTTTTTGTTGATCACAAAGTCTTTTAAAGAAAATTAGTGTCTGCTGAATCTAAATATGGTTATTACCAAGCTGTATGTTGTTTATAAAGGTCTCACAAACAAAGTAACATGGAAATTGATGGAATGTAAATCTTTTTATTTCCTTTTGGTCTAGGATTATTATACTTAAGTTGGATCTTAATAAGCATTAGGGCATAATTAAGGTGATGAAATATGCACAATCTTTTTATAAAGTTATTAAATTTCAGTTTCTTATTTGTAAGATGCTAGAAATATAATATGTCAGTGGTTCTCAACCACTGTATCGGGATACAAAAGTGTGTTGCAAAAGAGCAGGGAGGCATGTCACAGAAAATTGGCAGCTCAGCTTGGAGCCAGCTTGGGGTTCCTTCTGCCCACCGTTCTCTTCTGCCCTCAGCCGCCCACTCCTGCTGCACAACACAGGCAGCAGCCAAGGCCAGATGAGTAAAGGGACTTATGGGCTACAACCCAGAGATCCTGGGCTGAGAGTGGGGGGTACCACCTGCCCCACAAAAATAGACCCAGTCCCATCAAATCAGACCACCAGGGCACCAGCCTGCGCTGGCTTGATTCTGCCCCCACCCAGGTCCTGGAGTGCTGCATCCTCTAGAGTGCTGCAGCCTCCCAAGCATCACCACCACCAGCAGATTGTAGTGTGTCACGTAGGGGAACATCATCTGTCAGGTGTGTTGCAATGGAAAAAAGGTTGAGAACCACTGTAATATATTATATAACCTTAAAAGAGCATTTTTGCATGGCTCTTATAACTTGAGCATTTGCACCTTGAAACAAATAAGCTTGAATGCTTTTAACTATCAAAAATATATCATATAATCTGAAAACACCTGTTTTTTAAACTAGTGAAAATATTT
This sequence comes from Pelusios castaneus, assembly GCA_007922175.1. Lineage (NCBI taxonomy): Eukaryota > Metazoa > Chordata > Testudines > Pelomedusidae > Pelusios > Pelusios castaneus. The sequence goes on from ML685877.1 coordinate 1,745,416, forward strand.
CTTGACTAAACCTTAAGTAAACATGTTAATGCACACAAGTTAAGTACACATGTTAATGTTCTATTCCAAGAAACTTTGGTTTACAGTGGCATATGGACTCAATATCTTAATAGGTCAAGTATTAATTTGATATTGTCCTGGTGCACCATCACATACAATGACACAACCTTTCCCCCATGCTCCTGTACAAATAAGTTATGTTTTTTCTTTGAGTTCTTTTCCTACTTCATATATTCGATCTTGCTGCCATTTTCCTGAATGTTTTCCTACTCCAGGTCTTTCAGGTTTTTGCTACACCATGCTTCTGAATAAATCCTCTGTTCTGGGCCAAGATCCTCAGGGGCTTCTACCCTCCTTGAAGTTTCCTTCCTTCCCTTTCTGATATCAGGAAATTGGCCTTGGGCTTCCTCACTGCAGCCTTTTTCCACTGCCAGCTTCCTGGCTTTGTACTAGCCCCACTTGTTTGTTCTCAGCTGGATTCCTTCATCAATCTGGGGCTACTTAGGCCACCGACTTTCCCTCAGCTGTGGCCTATCTGATTATTTGGGCCCTTCTCAGCCTCATGAACCCTTGCTAGGTTAGAGTGGGATGAATACCTCATCATAGACTTGTGAATAAGTAGGTCATCCAAACCAACATGTTACATGGCTCTGTGATAGAGCCTTTCAGGTTGTAATAAAAGACTGATCTGCTGAGTGAGCCTGGCGATGCCTACAATTCTATCTCCTTTCTTTCCTGTGCCATTAAGCTATTCTTGACTTTGATTGGGCTCCACTTGGTTGAACACCTGGTATGATTTCTTCACAACGAAGTTCCTTTGCAGGAACTCCTTGAGCACTTCATCGGGTAGCTGATGCACTTCTGCAATGTAGATGGCACCCCACTTTGTGTAGTTTGTGCAGCCACATCTCCTGAAGAATGGCAATGAATACGTCAAGGTGAAGAGATGCAGCTGCCAGTTTCCTTCTCCTTGGGCCTGGCTGAACATGAGCAGCAAGGCCACCATTTCCATGTATTGCCACCAAAACCTGAAGTTCATACTACCTTCCCCTTTGCTGCTCACAAATATGGACGTGAGATTTCATACTCTTAGATGTACAAACTGACATGAACTCACCCTGAGAATGTGACCGATGAGCTTTGACAATATCGTCTTTGAGTATCCAATGGGAGTTATTTACAGTTTCTGCTGTGAGCAATTGGTTGAAATATGTCCATCCACTTCTTGAGTTCTCATTTTGATACTTAAAGATGATACAAAGGTCATGTCAAATCAGTTTTCTTCAGAGTCTAAGTATCACCCTGCAAATATGGTCCATTTCTTACATTGGCTGGTATGATTGTGTTGATTTGCAATTGAACATTGAGCATGTTGGTGTTTAGTTTATTCAACATTAGGTTGGGGTAGGTTCTCTTTGCCAAGCAGCAATTTGGGTTACATTTTTTTTTTTTTTTTTGCCATCCAGAGAAGTATCACATATGGAAATATTGCTGGCTCTATAGTGAACAAATTTCCTGGTAACCAGGCTGGGGGGAAACCAGAACCATTCTCAGCATCCATAGTTGTATTGTTTTTTCTGATAGGGCTGTGTCTACCTTTAGGATTTCTTCATAACTAATACTGTGGACAGCCTTATGGAAAAGCAGAACAAATTGTTTTGACCTTATTGCTTGATGGTAGGTGCACCCCAAGGCTAATATGCTCTGGTGTCCATTTCTTTCCACCACTCACACTGTGCACAGTTTTGAGTTACACAAAGCACTTTAGTTTCCCTTATTTTTGTTTCTCCTCAACAGTATAACAGTCAAGAAGAAATTTGGTCTTTTACAGTATGTAAAGGAACATGTACAGGCCATATGGAACATGAGCAGTTGCATCATGCGCACTGATATTGAAACCTTTGGGGCCAGAATTTGACAAAGTATTTCCCTGAGTTCTCAATGCAAGATGTACTAGTGACAGAAATATGTCGGCTTGGAGAAGGTAAATGGGGATGGCCATCTCATCATCTTGGAAAGAATCTCTCATCTGTGAGATGGGTACATATTTATAGTTAAACTGGAATGAAGAGTGTTGGTCTCACAGCAGGAGACTGATCAAGGCAATGAAATAGAGCGAACATTCCCCCCATACCAAATGAGCTTGGGGCTTTCCCTTGCATAACGATCTATGACTGATGTAGGAGTGAAGAATTCGATGCCAGATTGCTCTCGTGATGCCAAATGTTCTTGAACTCCAAAATATTGCCAGGATGGGCTGCCTGTTGAAGTTCATTTTGAAGCCAAAGTGTTGCTGTGTCTAGTTTTGGTGACTTCTTTTCCTGCATCACAGACTTCCATATATAGTATGTAACAAGTCAGGTGGTACTTGCTGTCAACAGCTATCAGGTCATTTACTCCAGCAAACAAACACTCATTTGGGGTCAAATACAGCGGCCTCTGTTATCTGTTCATGCATCTCAAATGTAATTGGAGGTGTCCCTGTTTAGGGTGCACTTCTTGACAAAATATGCAGCATCTCCAGTTCATAATTTCATGCTACTGGACTGTCTTGTATTACAGACACTATCTCTTTATTGGGATCACTATAGATTGCCGCACATGATATAGCAGATGCAGTGATATGTGCAATGCAGTGATGCAGTGATATGTGCAATGCAGTGACATGATATAGCAGATGCTTTCTATAATCTCTGGATTTTGCTTCTGTCAGTGTTATTGGGCATAGAAGTTTCTGTGCCACATGACTGATGCTGTCTGTTCTGAATGAAAGATGGACTCATTTCTATCAGTGGCCTCTCTGTATTTGACATCTTGCAGTTTTTTTGCCATGGGGTGTTGCCTTCCTCATTCTTTGCAATCCTTGTTCACCTGCTTCATGCACATCTTCTTTACTTGATTCTTGGCAAATAATGGAGAAACTGTAGGAAACTGGTATGGATCTCTTGAGACTTACTACTAGTTCCATGGTTTGCTACAGCTGTAACAATATGAGTGCCATAAACCATCACTCATTTAAGTACTGTTGTTCCCTCTTTTTGTGTATTTTTTTTTTAAAACATCTCCAACACTTCTATGTTAATTCTACTCTAAAGCACTGTGTACTATAAAACACATATGAAGCATGCAAGAAAATCATTCAACACATTACAGGAAAAAAAACTTCTGCGTTTCACTTATTTCTTAAAATCTAGAATATGGATGACTAAGTACTACAAAAGTTGCATATTAGGATGCAATAGGTATTAACCATGATGTGTGTCCTCTCATTTCTTTAGTTAGACTGAAAAGGAATTACTGCAAAACCTCAGAGTTACAAGCTCTTTAGGAACGGAAATTGTTCATAACTCTGGAATGTTTGTAACTCTGGATAAAACATTATGGTTGTTCTTTCAAAAGTTTACAACTGAACATAAATGTAAACTACTAAAAAATAAACAGAAAGCCAACCTTTTCTTCTCCATAGAAAGCCAACCTTTTCTTCTCCATAGTAGTGTTTCAAAGCTGGATTAAGTTTAACACAGTACTGTACTGTATTTGCTTTTTTTTTTTTTTTTCTTTTTCTGTGGCTGCCTGATTGCATACTTCTGGTTCCAAACGAGGTGTGTGGTTTACTGGTCAGTTTGTAATGTTGGTGTTTGTAATGTTGAGGTTCTACTGTATGCCAAACAGTTTGATTTTGCTGACAAGTTCATGCACATGCTGTTGATGTTTCAAACATATCTGCTGAATTTTGGTAGTCAGATTCCTTCGCAAGTCTAAGAGTCTAATTCAGCGTGGAAATACGATTTTTCTAAATCAGCATGTTCAAGTTATTTGAAAAATTGTTAGCAACTTTTAACAAAAAGTGCATTTGAATCTGAGATTTCCATCTTATCTCTAAATATATCATTATTATGGATTGTGCACCATGGAAATCCTCTAGTAGGGTTCTCAAATTTTGGTAGTATTTGTACTACAGTTAAATAGCAAAGGTATTTTGTGCCATTTCCAGAAGCAGTTGTGCGCACCATCTCTTCTATCACTCGTGATCCTATAGCATCTTCGTAGCAACTGCTTACATTGGGATTGTATTGAGTGTGGCTTCACCTCTCGATATAATTTAGCAGCTGGAAACGGAGTCAATGCCACTGACTAACCAGCCAGTTGTCCTGTGATCAGTCAGTACCAGTCTTCCATTGAGGGTGTCTCTATTCTCAGTGCTGTAAGCCACCTGCTCCAGCTTACTGCCAGCACACTTCAGAAACAATAACCATTCAAGGACATTTGGTTTTTATTTTTGGACCTTTGTAAGATACGTTGTTCCATATATCACTGCCTAATGGCAATTGTCTGTGCTGCTTTTGTTTGTTAATAATTTCCCTTTTTCAGCTCTGATCCATCATATACAGTTTTAGCTCTGCACCACAAGCCCTGTGAGCCCCAGTCAGCTGACCCAGGCCAGCCATGGCAATGCTATGGACCTTTCCTCCCTGTGTAGATGTACCCCTAGTAGGGGTGGGGGGGTTATTTTGCTTTTTGGGGGGCCAGAGTCCACTGCACATATGGTCCAATATCCATCCTAATGGGCCTGGGCAGCTGTGGAAAACGTCTACCGGTCACAGAGCATTTACTGATCCAGAATGGAGCAGAATGTATCCTTGAAGAACACATACTGCCGGCCTGCTAAAATGCTATGTGCTAAAATGCTAAGTAGAAACCCTCGCCATCCTCCAGGCAGATGTCCTTGGTTGGAAAGAGTCTCCCTTCTCTCTAACCCCCAGTGCACCTATGTAATGTATATAAAGTGCCATTTGGCAGTAACTGCATATTCAGATAAAGTTTTTCAAATGTGACTCCAGAGAAGTTGCTTGGGTTTATTTCTTAAATACATATTTGCATAAATACTTTGACAGACATATGCTTTATGTAATTGCTACTCCTGTGTGATTACTTCTGAATTGACACCTGCTTTGAAAATTCTTGGAAACTATTTAATATCTGTGACTATAACAGGCTTTTTAAATGCGAAAAGCAAGTAAACCAGAACGCATGAGCTCCTGTAGCAAATTTTAGCTCAGAATAAAGTTTTCTTTTTTCCCTATTATGAGCTTTGGCATGAAAAGGTTTACTATGGGATTCCTTCTCGCATGAATGTTTTCTCTGCACCCATAATGGTCTTTCCATTTGAATGACAGATCAGTCACAAAATGCATAGACCCCGTGGCCTTTTTGTGTTTTAGAAAGGGGAGTAGTATCCAGAATATAACACTATAGTCTTGTAAGTCTGAAACAGTTCATATTCAGGCTTGGGATAGAGTGCTTACACTAGAGCAAAATTCTGTTTTACTAGAATGTGTAATGTACTCAGGGGAGATACTATGTACATGTAAGGCTTTGAAGAGAAACCAGGTTCAGTGTCAAGATAAAACTTAATAAATCAGGCATTGTTATTGTTTTCCTCTACATTGCACAAAACTCAACTCTAGCTTTACAGCATCTCAAAGATATGCAAAACCCCCAGAACTGGACGAAGCAACTCATTTTAACTTGATCTTATCAGGGGGGGCAGATCAAAGAGAGCTCAAGGAAAATAAAAGAAGGCAGAGGCAAGTGGTACTGTGCGATTTCATAATTTTTATATGTAGGATATAATTTATCAGTAAAACTGTTTAAAATGAATATGATTAGGAGACATTGACTTGCAAAGAAAAGTTTCCTAGTACGGTCACTGGGGGATTTGGTCCAGTGGCCCCAGCAAAAGCCAGACGGAAGACACTGCCGATCACGGTTAGTAAGAAGTTGCTCTGTCTGTTATTTCTGAGGAAACTAGCTCCAGCAATTGCCGTAATCTAAAGAGTCCCTTGGACTCACGAAAGCATAATGATTGCTACTTTCCAGTCCCCAGGCATGGACACAGGCAAGATACCTAGTAACCCTTCTCTCCACATTGTGTGCTTGCATAAGGCTGGGCAAAATGAAACTCCAGATGAACAGGATTTATTTTCATAAATAAACTGCAGCTGATCAAATTGATGAGCCAGAGAGCCCCAGGAAACTAGTGAGTCTGGCTCAAGAAACTATACATGCATTTCTGCTGCAAAATACAGCACATTTCTTAGGGACTGTGGAGAAAGGGGATCTTGGAAAATGAAACAGTAGGGTGGGGTGATCTGTAAGTGAGCCAAAGGGCTTGAGAAATCCAGTGCCTTTCTGAAAAGCAGCAAAATGCGTTCAACAAGGCTGTTGTACATATGGTAGTCCATACTTCAGTGAATAGATTTACAGACACGGGCTCCAAGTATAAACGTTCAGCATCATTAATCAAAAAACTTAAATAGCTGGATGATAAAGTTGAAAGCATGGATCAGATAGGGAAAAGAGGGGCTCTAAGAGATTCATCCATCACTACAATAAATACCCCCATACATTTTTTGGTGCTCATCTGCTTGCTTCATTGTTGTGTTTTTCTCTTTCCAAAAATGATTCCTCTTTATTACTTAGCTCTGGCATGTTATAAATGCAAAGGAATGTCCTTCTCAGGCCAAAGACATAAGCTTTTCATCTATGACTTCAATAAAACCATGAATTCACCACTGGATTTTTGTTGTTGTTGTTTACAACCAGGACTGAGCAATTCTTTAGCATTACCACAGGGCTTGGCACAAATCAGTGTGATTGGAAGCATGCAGTGGAGATAGGGCCCAGAGCTGAATGTGAGTGCACCTCAATTTTGACTTGCAACAAATTCTTATCAGATATGGATGAGAAAACAGAAAAATGCATAGTGCATGCTTTTGCTCTGGCTGGCTTATGTCAGTGCTCTCTGTCACTCCCTTTCATGAGCACCACAGTTTTTATTCCTAACTTAAATTTTTTCCTCTCTATTCTGTATTCAAAATGGTTATTGTAAAGGCCCAAGATTGATGCTGATTTGTAAGAACACAATATTACTCTAAACATTTTGCTAGTAAGACTCAACAATGTCCTATGTATGCTGTTGACTTTGGCATGGTTTTATATAAGTTATTCTTTTGTCTTGGCTAAGACTTCTCTATCTACTTGCATAAAAGGCCCTGTCAGGAAAATTTCTTAAAAAAAATAGTTCTTCTGAGGAAAAAGAATATGTAATTCTTTACAGGGTACAAAAGCATGTGGGATTTGTACAAAAGAAAGGGCGTGAATAATTGCTGTGCACTCTAAGCAGATGGCTGTGTACTTGAAGCAGAAGTTCAACACTGTTCTGTGCAGACGACAGCAAATAAAGGACAAAATACAAATAATATCCTCCAAAGAAAGAGAACCCTCTTTGTTAGAATGCTGCCGGTTTCTGAACTCTCACCAACTATCAACTCAGTATAACAAATTGTATGGTATTGTTGGTTTATTTTAGTTTTCTTAGCTATGGTTTCTTTCTTTCTTTCTAAAAGCTTTGGGATCTGCTTCTAAAATACATACAAGTATCACTTTAACCCCATATAATGTTTAATTTGTGCACTGTACTTGCTATCTCTAATGGCAAGGCACAGGAGAATAGTGTGAATAGCACCACCTTTTATGAAGTAAGGACTGATTCTCCAAATGCTTACACGAGTAACATGATGCAGGTGAATAGTTGAGTTCAGTGGGACCATTCATGTGTGTGCTTGGAGCACTGGGCCCTATACTTACCTTGGTGTTTTAATGTGATATTTTAAGAAATGTAAAATGAAGTGTTACCAGGCCAGCAAAACAGGAATAAAAAGATAAAACTATTGTCACAAGGGAAGGGGTCACAGACACAATTGGACTGTGTGGTGATTAATTGCTATCATTATGAGATTCAAACTTCCTTGAATTTTTGTGGTGCCTCCAATTCTATCCCACCACAGCATTTGAAGGTGACTCTGGATCCAGTCCGTCCTTTAAGGCCAGAAGCTAGGAATAAGAGATAAGACCCAGTGCAACCCTTTTCAGGCAAACACTTATCGATGGTGGTCTTGTTTCCCAGCCCATCTTTCCCTTGCTAGGAGTCTTTATTCTTCTGTGCCCTAATTATAGTAGGATTGGGAAACCATGATTTCCCACCCCCTATAGTGCCTTAAGTAGGCCAGATGCCCTAAATCCCTTTCAAGGGTTAAAAGTCCTAACTCACATTACAAACCCAGTCAAAACCAGAAAAAACCCATATTAACTTTACCAACAAGCAAATAGAAATAAAACAAAATCACATGAGAGAATCCTTCCCTCTTTTCCCACCAGCATGTTCCACTTCCTTATGCTCAGTAACTGTAACACAAAGCTGTCTCTGACCCTGTCCTAATCCCATTAACTCCAGGATGTATAGGATCAAGCATGTTATGAGGTTCTTTATAGTTCCTGGGTTTCCGCTGTGGGCTAGTCTTCACTGATAGCGGCAAAATCGCTGCCGTCAGATCGATTATCCCGATCGACTGAGCGAGTCTGTGAAGACCAATCCAGTCAATCAGGAAGTCCATCTTTGACCATCACCCACACAACTCAATGAAGTGGATGTGCCGGGCACAGAGCAGTCTTACTGAGGTACACAAATTATTTTAAGTAACTTGCGTATCTCTGATCGACTGCTGCCGAAAATGGCAGGCAGTGTAGACCTGCCTTGTAACTGTCTCTGTTCCAGACAATGAAAATTCCTCATGCTGGGCCCCAGGACTGGTCACTGCCCACAGGATAGCCCACCTGTACTCTGTATCTGGGTGACGGGTGTGAGAAGGGCGCAAGAAATGTTATCCGGCTGTGTTGTGTTTCTGTAGTTTCCAGTGATGTCATTGTCAGCCAAACGGTGAAGTACTCATCAGTCTCGGAGGTCTGGAAAAGTGAGTTTCTGTGACTTCCCTTGCAAGAACCCCTGCAGAGGCAGAAGACCTCTCTTGGGTTGCCTCTCTAAGGGTGCGTCTACACTTACAAGTTAGGTCAACTTAAGGAGGCTTAAGTTGACCTAAACTACTCCACGTCCACACTGGGCTTTCCTTAGGTCAACTTAAGCATTTCCTTAAGTCACCTTAAGGAAAAGTTAAGTTAACTTAATAACACCTCATTTTAGGTCAACTTGACACTTAAATCGACCTTATTAGGTCAGCTTAAGTCAGTGTGGATGGGGTTTAGCACCTAAGTCGGCCTTATTAAATTGACTTAAAGTGTTACGTCGACTTAATAAGGTCGAAAAGGGGCTATGTCTACACTAGAAAAGTTAAATCGACTTTTAAGTCGACTTAATAAGGTCAACTTTAAATTGACTTAAAGTCGACCTTATTAAGTTGACTTAATAAAGTCGACTTAATGTTTCTAATGTAGAAATAACATAAGACCCATGAAAGAGTATGTCCCAGGGGCGTTGTTAAGATAGCAAATAAAACGTACAGATATACTAAAAAAAAGAACACAGACAGATTATATGGAGTCCATCTATGCTATCACTTACCTCATTTGAAATTATTCTAGTTTTGGCTGCAGGTTAATGATAGTGTCAGAAATTCTGCTTGTTGGGTCTAACCCCTTAGCCAACAATATCCTGCTATGTACCATATTTCATGTCATTTACTTGGGTATTTTTTACACTAGCTTTGTCCCCTGCCCTTCTAAACTACCCTGATCTTAAGGGCCAGATCGTGATAGATCTTTTCATGAAGAGAGATGCTGTTTCCCTTTTCTCACATTATCGACCTCTGTTCCAAGATTATTTTTAGTTAAATTCAGCCTATTTGTTACTGGAAATTGTCTGTGTCTTTTCTAAGGGCCAACCTCTGACAATCATACAAGGACTTCATTGGGACTCTGTGGGGAGCAAGCCTTACTGAAGTTGAATAACTTCTATAAGAATCTGGCTTTAAACGTCTGAAGAACTCTGCCCCATTGGAGCAACATGTATGTTGAAGTTCAAAATTCTTCTTATACTCTCATCTAAACTGATTTACCTTTCAGCTCTCTTCCGGCTGAGGTCAAAAGTGCAGAAACTGGCTCCCTGCAATGGCAGGCCGAATACCCCTGTACTTCCTGAATTAAAAAACTCTCTCACACTTAATCAGACCTATCTAAGCCAGATATTCCCAATTATATGTGCCTGTGTAGATTAGTGATGTTTCCGTGTTGCTACTAAAGTTAAAATAGGAAATGAAACAATTATGGCAAGTCTTAAGCAAGATTACTTCAATTCAAACTGAAAGCTGCAAGAACAGTTTTTAATAAAGATTCTGACAGAGGAAGCCAAGCCAGGCAAATTTTTGACACAATACATTCTGTAAGAAAAAAGCATGCAGTTTTTAAACAGTTTGCCACCACAAAAAAACCAATCAACCAACCAACCAAACAAAAAAAACCCCTACCCCTAAAATCACAGATTCTTTGGGGGATTTTAGTGCAAGGGATATGGAGGGCATGTTGATGTATGTTCACAGAGAAGTATCAGTAATTCTTTATGCTTCTAGAAGTTGTCAGCTATGGAAAATGAATACATCTATTCTATTTTTTTAAAAGGAAAAATGTAGAAGCCAGACAGAGACAGACAGTTGAAGTGCATCTCCCTGTAACAACACAGCATAGACAGAAAATGTGAAAAATCAGGATGGAAGGCGATGGGGTAATAGGTGCCTATATAAGACAAAACCCCAAATATCTGGACTGTCCCTATAAAATTGATACACCTGGTCACACTGCCCACCACTGACCTCCACTTTGACCTAGATTATTTTCTTTAGGGGTAAGTAGTGCAGCCTGTTAGATGTGCTCATATAGATCATACAGACACTAGTCACACATTGACTTGGTCAGCTCTCTTAATCTATGACCCTCCACTTGCTATAAAAAGTTTTAGTATAGCTTTTGAAAGAGAAAGAAATCAAATGTATCAGAATTGATCTTAACAGAAACCTGACTGCAAAAAGTACTCCAAATATTTCATGGGATCATTGCTTTAGTAGTAGATTTCATGGCTCCAATCCTTGGGTCTGCTTGAACTCAACTCAAAGTTGAAGGATGGTTCTTTTCAGAACTGTAAAGCCCTGCACGGCTACAAATATGTGGATCCGCATCTGATCTGCATCCACAAGAAATGGTCTGCAGATATCCGCATCGCATCCACAGATGTGGATATAATGTGGATATCCACAGATTTGCAGGGCTCTACTCATCTGTGGATCCATCCACAAGAAATAGTCTGTGGATATCCACATTGTATGCATGCATGTGGATATAATGCGGATATCCGCAGATTTGTAGGGTTCTACAGAGCTGGTCAAATATTTTCCCATGGAACTATTTTCAGTTGGGGGCAAGTGTGATTCAATAAAACTGAAACATATAATGGAAATATATCAATTTTGTTGAAATGTATTCTGGGAAATTATTGAAATGTTTTAATAGTGTCAAAATGTTCAGTTTCAACTTTGTTTTAATTTCTGTTGTATTATAAAATTCAAAATGAAGTGAAATGTTTTGACTTAGACAAAACAAAACTTTTTGGATTATTTTGTTTCATGAAAAAATTTAAGATTCTGACTTTTTGTCCCAATTGTGAAGAAATAAAATTTTAACATCTCAGAATCTGCTTTTGGATAGCAATTCTGGCTTTTGCTAGCTTTAATACACAGTAAATGATACTTGCATTACATTAGTAGTTCTTAAGGAATAACTGCAGTGAAAATATGTTGTCATACGAAGGTCTCTTAAATTGGCAGCTTAGTTAGTGTCATAGTTAATGGTCTTATTTCCTAAATTTCACCTAAGGAAAGAGATGCTGATGAGTAGGAAGAAGTGTAGACCAGAGGTTCTCAACCTTTTGAGGGCTGCAACATGGCTGGGAGTATTACCATTCATGCGTAACAAACCAAGGCTCCCCTGTCACTGAGACTCTCCCCAACATATCTGATTCAAGTGGCCCCTGCCGCCACAAGAAAACTATCTTCAAAGACAGTTCTGGCGGTGGGGGCAAAATAGCCCCCTGCCCCACTGCTTTCACCCAAGCGCTATGGAAAAGCTGGCAGCTTTAAAGGGCCAGCAGGAAAAAAGCAGTGCCCCAGTGCTTTTGGCTAAGCTCTGCCACTAAAAGCGGCACCGGACAGCTTTCGGTGGAAGTGCTTTGATGAATGCACTGCTGCTGAAAGTTCTCCAGGGCCGCTTTTTTGCTGCTAGCCCTTTAAAAGGTGCTAAAACAGCAGCAGCTTCTGAAGTGCCACAGCAATGGTGGGATGCTTTCCCACTGTGACACACTAACCACTGTGCGGCAAAACACTCTTGTGTCGCAACATAACGGTTGAGAACTGCTGGTGTAGAGTACATGAGGGTTGACAAATGTCTAAATATTGTAGGGATAAAAAGCTGTCATATGAAAACCACTGTAAGCGAAATGACTGACATTAATTTTACTAATCCTTAACTAGACTCCTTAGGTTGACCTAAGCACAGTGTGGATGTTTAAGTCCACTTTATTAGGTCAACCTAAGGGCAGTTAGGTTGACTTACTAAGTCCCAGTTCAGGGCAACCACTTTGTTAAGTCAACTTAATAAGGTCGACATTAGGTCAACTTAAAGTCGACCTTATTAACTCAACTTAACAAAGTCGACCTAACTTTATCTAGTGTAGACATAGCTTATGAATCTATGATGCATAAGGTGGTGTTGGACCATCTCGTTTCACTAATTAGACCCCTTTCCAATGTTAGGCTCTCCTAGCTTGACTTTAATGCATTTTACCAATAGGAAAGGTAGTTTACATTGGCGTATCTTTATCACACGTCATCTTTTGGTTCCTAGATGTTAACACAGAATGAGGACTTGTGCTTCCCATATGAGCAACCCAGTTTTGGCTGTCCCATGTTGTAGGCTGGCTGGGGTTGGTCCAGGGCACTCAGGCCCTTCTTTGGGCCCAGGCTCCGAGTGAGGCCATAGTTCCAACAGATTTGGCCCCGGACCAAACCAGCCATTGCGAACAGTCACCTGTTATTGGCTCTTGTCAGTACGCCAACAGTCAGCTTGCTGGCTAGATTGGGCAGCACCTGTACACAAAACAGTCAGTAGCCCCCTGGCCCCTAGGCAGGGTGGGGCAGGCCCAAGAGTCAGTAGCCCTCAGTCTGAGATGTGCGGCTGGTTCAGATGGGGCAGAGACAACACTCAAAACCCCAAGCAGCTCTGGAAGGAGAGGTCAAGCACTCTGAGTGGTTGGGAAAAGTGGGGTGGGAGATGCAGGCCCACCCAACTCCATTGCATCCCAGCCCAAGGTCCTGGCAGTGGCAGATGAGTCTGCCACTGGGTTAGTGGGGCTCCAGCTGCAACGCGCTGACACTGGTTTGCTCTGGGTCTCAGCTGAAGTATGGTCAGCTGCCCCTGGGCTACTTCCTCCCACCCTGAGCCCAGGTACCTATCTCCAAAGGGGCTCCTCTGGATCTGGAGGATAGACAGCCCGTGGGATCCCTGTTAGGCCCTCGGTGTCCAGGGGCGGCAGGTCTGGGAACTCCTCAGGTCCATTGGCAGAGGGCAGCTCATCCAGGTCGTAGGGTCTCTCCACTGCTGTTGCTCCTCCTGGGGACAGGGGTCCTCAGCCGATGGAAGCTCCTCTAGGTCGCAAGAGCTCAACGGCTCCTCAATGTCCTCGGCTTCCCCCTGCTCTGGAGCGTCCCTGGTGGGGGGGCCACCTGTCAGGGCTCCAGAGGGCCCTGGGTCGTCTCCCCCAGTCCACAGTCTCTGGTATACCCTCCCAGTCCCTAGGTCCAGGTAGGCTGGGTAGGCCATCGGGCTTCCTACCAGGAGAGGACAGGGGCAGCTCCATGGTAGGGGCCTGGTCTCGTCCAGCTCACGGTCTCAGAGGAGACGTACCCTTCCCCTGCAGCCACTTAGCCTCTACTGAGCTGCCAGGATGGTTTTTATACTTCCCCTTCCTGTTCGGGCTCCACCCCTCCACTTCTGGGGCCTGAGCCCTGCAATTCCAGAGTCTGTTCAGGAGGGGTGTTCAGATCTTTTCTTGGGCCCAGGCTCCGAGGGAGGCTACAGTTCCTTGTTACACACACTCCTGCTCAAGTCCAGCTCCTGGTCTTTGGAGCTGGGCTGCGTCCCGTCCTCTAGGCGGGATAGAGTGTCCACATTGGCAATGGTCTTTCCCTGCACGGCACTGGACTGTAAAGGAAAAAGGTTGTAAAGCCAAGTACTATTGTATTGCTCGAGTGTTGGTGTCTTTCATCTGCTGAAGCCAGGTTATGGGTACCGGCCTGAATGCACCGTCTTCAACTGGCAGCGGTATCACATAAATAGGTGCCCCCCACCCTCTGGAGAAGGGGGTTGTGCCAGCATTCTCCACAACATGTAGGCTGGCTGGGGTTGGTCCGGGGCGTTCAGGCCCTTCCTCAGGCTCAGGCTCCAAGGGAGGTCACAATTCCTTGCTACATATGTGTTGCTCATTCTGCCTCTCACCCCTCCTGTGTCCAACATCTGGCCCTACCTTTTTATAAAAGACTATATACTGTCAACATTTGTCAAGAATTGCATTACTGCTCTGGCGAATGGTTTTATTGCTACATTTTTAGATGACTATCGTAGTGATGTGCTAATGGCATTATATTTATGGTTGAGAAGGCACTTCCATTAGAAGTACTTGTGACATACAAGAAAAAAAATTGATTGGGGAATGAGAATTATAGCTAAACACTAGAGTACAGAAGAACTGTATATTATTGTTAACTTTTAAACAATCCATCAAGGTATGATGCTTTGTATTTTACTGTTACTAACATTTTCATCCACTTCACTTTCAGATAGCCAGTTCTATGGTCTTCTTGAGTTTTTAAATGAACAATTGTACCATAAATCTGAGGCAATTTCATGCATATGAAAAAAGTCACAGTGATTGAATTTCAGTATTCATTCCAATTGGTTTTTGGGGCCCTATTTGAATAATTCATAATCAGATTGCACAGAATACAGAAAGGGGGGAGGAAAACCTTAGACTGATATTGATGATTTTTAAAGAGAAGCAGTAGAAACAGTTGATTAGAACGGTTTAAAAACTGTTGATCAGTCCTAATTGCAAAATATCTAGCTTTTTAATTGTGACTAACATGTGACATTAGCGATATAAACTGTCTGGAATCTGATTTGTTTTGTGATACCTAAAGTGTAAAATAAGATAGGAAGAAATATTCCAGATTAGTTAAATTAAAAGCCAATTTCAGTGCAGTGCTAAGAGAACCCATTTATCAACATTGCTAATTGAAAAACTCAGTCATCTCTGCAGTCCAAGAAACACATTACAGTTCTGTGATGCCGAGTTCATTAACTCACTTTCCTTCAGTTTGTGGAAGAAAAAGAGTGCCAGATTGTCACCTATTTGGCCTATCTGGGGTATATCTGACTGATAATTTTGTTACTATAAAACAAGCGATATTTGAAGTTGTTGAGCTGATGCTGGTCCTCCCCTTAGTATTGCTCTAACAGTCTGATGGCTTGTCTACTTGAACACTTAATTTGTGGAAAGCTGGGTGTAAATGTGCCTTGCTTTAGCCTACTGCACACTAAAAGTTCCACAGTGTTCTTTGCTCTAGTCTGCTTTGAAAGAGTAGATTAAAACACACTAGGGAACTTTTAGTGCATGATGGCAGGGTCCACACAGACACACAGTACACATCAGGTTAGCGCAGGGTAGATTTAGACCCTGGATTGCTGCAAACTAAGTAGTCATATAGACAGGTGCTAACTTTCCTGCACAGGATAATTCCACTGGAACTTGGTTGAGTTCCAAGGAATTTCCTTCAAATGAAGTGCAGAAAATGAACTTTGAGTTTGACTTCACATACTATAGTTTAATCATGTGCCTTTCAAACTTGTGTTTAAGATGGTGAGACTATTACAGCTTTTAGTTTCCTGTAGCTCTCCCCAACAGAAAGAGAAATTAAACAGTAGATTGCCTGTAGGAATAAATGTCCCAACTTAGAGATGGTCATGCCCTTGGGAACTTCTCCATAAAGATCTTCCTCTCTTTGAGAAGGTTACCATGCCAAAAACCTTCTTGGGAGCAAAGTGTGAGAATTGGACTTGGAAAATATTACCAGCAATGTGTATGTTTGCATGGGAAGAGGCTACAATGAGCTATCCCTTCTATTACATTGCATCCTCAGCACTAAGGCCACCCACAGTTTCAAACCTCACACTTTGTACACATCAAAAATGGTCTGTGATACTAGACTCCCCAGAAGGGGGTGGGGGTGGGGAGATGAGTGGGGTATGACCCCGTCCCCTCTGCACCAGGCCACAGGGTTGACTGGATGATGCGGGATCATATGTGTGCAATACAAAAGGTTGCTGAGCTCCTGCTGTGGCGTTTGCTCTCATGGAGGAACCAGGATGCTTTAGGGGATGACCCCTGCTGTGTGGCCCTTCTCACCCTCTCCTCCTAGTACAGATTGTGGTTTACAGCCAAAGTGCAACCTAATATCTTCAAAATCAGAAACTGGATTAGACATTTTCCAGAAAACCTCCCGTAATCTGACAGACTTCATGTATGATCAGGAATATAAAAGAAAGAAGTAGATTTCCTTTTCAAGCCACCCAAGGAATTATTGTATGAGTAAGACTCTGTAAGGAGGGAGACAGAGAAGTATTTTACTTTAACGTATTTAAGTCAATCATGGAGTTTCTTATCCCACATAAATATCTGAAAAAAAATTAACTTTTGCATTTTAAATCTTCATGCTTATTGCTTTTTCATGCTTTGTAGGTATCTTATTAGCTCTTGGGACTTAACTGCTCCGATGATTTGTACAAATAAAGACCAATAAGAAGCAGCAATTCACAAAAACTCATAATCTCTCTGCTTTATCTTAAAATGTTAACTCTTAACATTTCATCTGTGTAAATCCAACCACAGACAAAACATGGCTGCTTTAGGAATGCTAATGGCTGGGTGTGTTTAAATTCAATTATTATAAATAATTAGATTTTTGGTTGAATATGCACAGCACTGAAATAATGTGACTCAAAGAGCCATGGAATCTGACCTGGCTAATAAAAACAACCTGCTTGATGGGGTTTGACTAATCTACTCCAAACTAATTCTGAAAGGAGTAGATGGGACTCAGGTTTCACCTAAGCTCTTGTTCCACCAATAGCAATACAGTCTTTAACCTTTCTTGCAAGCCTTGATTTAATTTGAATGTGGGGTTCAGATGAATCAATGTTTAAAAGCGAATTTTGTGCTGAGAAAAGTTTACATTAAATGCAACGTACCGTTCACCCAGCAAGGCCATATTTCTGGTGTTCTACGGGTTTACAGCCTGCTTACAGAAAAAGCTTTGCTTTGCCTAGAATAGCCTTGTGAACAACTGAGGTGGATCTAATTCAGTGCCAGGCCTGTACCAGCATTATACAGCAGAATGGGAGAGACACTAGAATACTCAGTAATGGGATAATCTGCCCACCAAAGGAAAGTTTCCTGTTAATTTATAGAAGTTGACTGGTGCCCAGATTAGGAGAGCAAAGTCTTACTTGCTGTTTTAATATTTAGCTATCACTCTGGATAATTTTAATAACCATATAAATGCCTAAACTCTTTTTAAAGTATTGCTCTACTTATGTCCTTATAGCAATATCCAATAGCAATGAATTTCCCAAGCTAATAGCATGGTGTGTCATTCGATCTTGACTGGGGGCAAGGCATTTTATTCAAGGTACAAGCAAGAGCAGGGAAGCTGAAATGTGAGTCCCAAGGAAGATCTGTCTCCTGACAACTTGACATATCAGGTTTAACTTCCTGCATTTTAGAGCCTGGAAAGAACCCGCGATATTACAGCCATTCCACTGGAAGCACTTTGAGCTCTATGCCACCTCTGAGGACAGAGACCTGAAGATGATGTATGCTAGATACAGAACATGGTATTCACCTGAAGTTTTGTACAGGAAAACTTGTGGGGGCTTGTTAAATGATCAAAAATCACACAGTGAAACCACAGCCCTCCCCAAATTAAAAATATACCCCATCAGACACACATACCTGGGCACCTACCCATACTACAATATAAAAACATCCTAAAACCCTGCATCTCCATTGTGGAGAAAAAAAGATGAAATTTTATTCTAAATCAAAAAATGTTCCCCCTTCCTCCTAAAGCAGGTTACCTCCTATGTATAAGAATAAAGAAGCTCTCATCCCCACCTCACATCCACAGCTATATATTTCACGCTCTTAGACAGTTACTCTGACATCTCAAAATAATTTGTACACAATCAAGCATTTCTTTACCAATTTTTTTTGGCTTGCTGTGATATGGTTTATTAAACCAGTGGTTTTTAAAACCAGGTTAAACAAATGTCTATAGAGGTGGTCCAAGTATACTTAATACTGCCTGAGCACAGCGGGGATGGACTAGATAACCTCTTAAGGTCCCTTTCAGTCCAACTTTTCTATGATTTCATGATATTGGGGTACCGCGCTCTGTCTTTGTTGTGCTCTTTTTTGAGTGGTTGCAGATGCATATACCCGTCAGGTGTGCATGTACCCTGTGCACTGAGACTGGGCAGCTTGTTTGGCAGTATCCATTGGGGAAGTGCTTATACCCTCTGCCCCTTGTAGCATCTCTCAAGGCTATATAAGGATGGTGGTGCTGTCCTCATCCCCACTCAGTTCCTTCTCACCACCCATCACTAGAGTCAGAATGTTTGGTACAGTATTTACTGCCTGACTTTTTAATCTTAGCTTGAGATTTTATTGTAAATAGTTTATAGTTTACTTAGTTAGTAGTACCCTCCGTATTAGTTCAGAGTAGTTAGTTGAAATAGTTATCCTCCTGGAAAGACCTTGCCAGGGTTGAAAAACTGTCCTGTGGGGTGGCTATTGCCAATAGTGATCCCTATACATGGTGTTTATTATGCCAAGGAGAAGAGCACATTATAGAAAGTGCTTCATCTGAATTTTTTTTTTTAGAAAATAATACAGTGTGCAGGGACTTGAGTCAAGCAAGACTTCCTGGAACTAGCCAGGAGGCACACTTCAGCACCAGGGACTGCCACATTGAACATATGACTCCTCAGTCAACTTCAGCAGACAAGTGACTTATTGATCTTGAGCCAGACTTCGATGGTTCCCCCAGGAGGAAGAGAGGTTGTTCTCCATACTCAGGTCCTCGAAGGAAAAGCTGAGGGAGATTCATTTTCCTTTTCTAGGAAAAGTACAGATTGGCACTGTGATTCTTTGGGTATGTAAGATGAAGCTGGGCTTTCTACCTGATCTCCGGTACTGAGGCAACATTTGTTTGAGACTGTCATTGACTTTGGTACCATCTGGGGGATGCCTGATGAGTCTGGTACCAGCTACATTGGCACTAAATGTTTCCATGCCTTTGGTACACCAAAGGGGTAGCCGTGTTAGTCTATTGTAGAAAGACAACAGAGTCCTGTGGCACTTTTAAAGACTAACAGATTTATTTATCACATGAGCTTTCGTGGGAGAAAATCCCACTTCGTCAGACACTTTCCTATCTTCAAAGCGTCTGACGAAGTGGGATTTTCTCCCACGAAAGCTCATGCGATAAATAAATCTGTTAGTCTTTAAAAGTGCCACAGGACTCGGTTGTCTTTGTTACACCAGGCAGTGTCAGACTTACTTTGTCTCTCTGTTGCTGACTCTCCAATTATTCATGAGCATTCCGTTTCTAGGACTACTTTAGTGTTGTCTTTGGCACTATATGGACTGACTATAGATTTGTGTCTGTGGTTGGCCCTGTTTTTGGCACCACCTAAGACTAAAAGTGCTCAGTCAAGATCACTCTTCTTATTGGTACCAAGGGCTCCATTGGCACAGTTGCTACCTTTTGGTACTGACAATGACCGTGGTACAGACCTCATCTTGAAGTTCAATACCGACCCTAGTGTCAGTGTTTTCTTTGGTTTTGGTGTTGAACAGGACTGCGATGCCCCTGCCAGTCCTCCAGGTGATGACTTCTTTACCAGTCTTGTCACCAAGGAAACAGGCATATTTATCCTGGTTGGCTCCCCATTACCTTTGGATGACTTGGGGGAGGCGGGTGAAGTGGGGGAATGTCACTGAGATTGAGCTAGAGGACATCTTCCCATTTCCCTCATCTCTGGAACACAAGTCTAAGAGATTGTTGAGATTGGCCATGGATCATAATCAGTACTGGGATCCGCACTTTCATGCAGTAGAGACAGGCTCTTGGTCGAGTACCCACTAGCCATCAATGCCATATCTCTATTCCCAGTGGTCTCTGTGGAATCCATGCAGTGTTCCTCATTTTGTCAAGTCCGGACTGGTGTTCCACTCCAGGACACGATTGCCCAACCAGCTCATGCTCTTACTTCTTCAGCCACCTAACTTGCAGACTCAGAGGGGTTCCACTTCCTTGGAACAGGTTCAGCTGGAGCTGCTTATGCAGACACTTGTACTGCAGCAGGAGGTTCCAAAGGCTACACTTCCTTCAGCCTTCTCATTACTGGATGACTTTATAGTACCAGCATCATCTCCTCCAGGGCCTAAGGATTTTGAGGTGCATCAGGAACTCTTCAGGTGAATGGCTTCAGCCTTGGGTACTCAGGCTCAGTTTGTGCAGGAAAATATTCACAATTTGGTGGAAATTCTTCAATCTTTGACCCCAGAAAGAGTAGCCCTTTCTATAAGTGAAGCACTGTTAGAACCTGCTAAGGCTTTGTGGAATATCCCAGATTCCTTGCCATGTTCAGAAAACATGCTGACAAGTGACATTATGTTCCTATATAGTGATTTACTGTTTCTATTCTCATCCTACCCCCAATGCACTCATAACAACCACTAATGAGAGTGAGTGATAAAGAAGAAACAAGTCCATGCCCAAGGACTAAGGCAGGATTTCCTGGTGAAAAAAATTATTCATCCTCATCCTTGCAAGCGCACATTGCAATTCAGCAGGTGCTGATACTTACAGATGAGTGATTTTCTTTTTTTCTTTGAGTGGTTTCAGATACGTATTCTGCTCAGATGATTCACAATGGTGGGGCTTAGAGCCTAGGGAAACAATGACTGCAGAACTGGCTGCCTTTCCCAAGTTTGTATCTGCTGTGGCAATAGCAAAATGTTTCATAAACATCTGCACCAAAGACTGGGTAGCAGTCCTGCAAATGTCCAATATTGAAAGTTCACTGAGAAACCTCTCAAATGAATCTGCAATGTCTGTGGAGGCAAAGCCTGAGCTACTTCCAAAATCATGGTAATACAGGAAATTAGCTGCCTGGAAGTGGTCTGCACAGAGACCAGCTGACCTTCATTCTATCCACGTAGGAGACATAAAAGTCAAGATGATGAAGGAAATGTCTTAGTCCTTTCCAGAGAGAACAGCCAAGCATCACCTCACATTAATATGTGAAGACACTGCTCATCTGTATATGTGTGGTTTTAGAAATAATACAGACAAGTAAATAACCTGGTTGAGGTGAAACTGTGAGGCAACTTTGAACAAAATCTTCAGATGTCTCCTCAAGGGCATGTTTTTTTCTTTGAAGAATTGAATATATGAAGAGCCTGCTATTACAGGTTTGGAATTCACTGACTCTTCTTGCAGATGTTATAGCCACAGGAAAGGCTGTATTTTGGGCAAGAGGAGACAAAGAGCAGATTGCTATTATATTGTATGAAGGACCCATCAGGGTGGCCAGCACAATATTAAGGTCCCACAGTGGGATCATTTCCTTCACAAGTGGACAATGCCTTTCAGAAATCTCACCACCATGGAGTTTGAAAAGATCAGTTTACCCTGGATTGAAGAATGTAATGCTGAGATTGCCACCCGTATGCATCTGTAAACTGCAGTGATTCATAATGTTGGATTTTTTTTTTCTATAGAGACCACTTGTTTTACTGGAAACCCATAGGAATCTTGATTTGCGACTAAAATATATTTTATGAAGCTGCATTTATATTCCTTGATTACTTCAAAGTTTTGATAGTTTAGTAAACAAAGTAAGAAATTAAAGAACTGTAGCAGAGTCCTTTGCTGCTTTGTCACTTGGTAGAACAGGCAATCATTTAAATTTTGAAGTGTGAACTCAGTGTTATGCGAATATGGAAGTGACATGCTTTAGAATTAGTAATGATTTAAAAAGCAAAGCTAGTGAAATTATCGGTTTCTCTAAGGAGCCTGACACTAGGGTTCAACTGGTCTGTTTCAGACTCATGCCACAAAGATTTATCTGTGTTTCATCAAGTATGAAAAATATATGAACCACAGGGACTTCCGGTTGATCTTCCAAAAAACTATCAAGCCACCTCCATTAATATCAGCACACTCATAAATTTCCAGAATGCACTGAAGTAGGCAACTTTTGCCACTGAACAGAAGCTTCCAAAGTGTCTCCTGCTACCTGTAAATTCAGCGACACCTTATAAAACAGGTTTAACTACACATGGCCTTAATTACACATGATACTCTTTTTGGAACTAGAGGGGTTCACACTTTTTAAAATTGGACAAGGTGGAGAGGGGCATCCAAGCAATCAGAGAAGACAACTAAATTTGTCATTGTTTAAATTGCTAACAAATCCAAGATGTTAACTCCAACCAGTGGGAAATAGCTTTTAGAATCGCCTGCTGAGAAAGTGATGTATTTGCATTCCATTCTTTTTAATCTTTCCAGTCCTAAATATTTCTACCAAAATTAATATATGTAATAGCTAGATATACAATGGAAGCTTATGAGACAAGTGGGGGGAGGCCCAAAAGCATTGTTCATTATTGCTCACATTTCCCCTATCATAAAATAATCTTAGTTTTAATCTTCCTTATATGAAGAAAAATTCCATCCATGTTTCAGCTTAGCAGGCTGCAAGCTCAAGTATTAAGTAGTTCATACCAAAAATAAATTGTCAAACTATATTTGGAAAATATATTACTGCTGATCCTTCAAAACCTGTTCCTGGTACTATTCAGTATCTCTAGAATTAAGTCCTGTGGTAGAAAGGCCATTGCTCTGATATAGTTGAGGATGGCTCCTGTGAAAGTTACCTCATGGCTTAATATGAATGTCTGATTCAAAGATGCAGGGAATGAAATGGGAAGCAGGCACCCAAAGTGACCAAGCTGGTCCCCTGAATTGAATTCAAGGGGATGTGACAGATGCCTGCTGAAGGTTTTATGGGTGCTACAGATAGGCCAAAGGAGCGCACTTTGTACTAGTTGTGGTTCTTGCTTGTACAAACATTTTAGTTTGTTACCCTCTTCTATCTGAAAATATACATGAATCAGTTGAGACTTAATCAAGTCAAAATGCAATCAATTTCCCTGGGACTCTTTTGGGAATAAAGAAGTAGCAGGAATAAAGCTGTCTTTGCTCATTAATGATGATCCCACTGGGAAAAGGCAAGTTTACTTAATCTCTCAGCACTTTCTACTGGGAAGGATCTTGAAAAAAGATAGAACTGACTGCATTAACCTCTTTGTTTTTTCTGGTCTCTATGGAATACAATTATTACAGGTACAAAGGTTTCAGAAATTATCCAGGCCAAAACCAAAGGGGAACACTATAAATCCACAAAGGAGGTGTGTTGCAGGCTTCCAGGTGTATCTTCTAATTCACTGGGGTTTGGTCAACACTTACTTTGAAATTTGATGGCAGTTGATGGGAGTTACGCAAGCTACAAAGAGATGCTTGCATAATTCCCATCGACTTTGTAACTTCTCTTCTACGTGGCATCCTCATTGTGTTGCATCAATGGGAAATGTGTTCCTGTTGACGCAGCACTACACCATTTGAGGAGGTGGTTTTAATGCATTGACATCCAGATTGATTTGAGTGAATCTTCACCGACCGCTCAATTGATCCGGAAAGATTGGTCTGACAGCGGCAAATTTGCTGTTTTCAGTAAAGATATACCCTGGGTGGCTGAAGCAGAAGCAAAGGATGTGTCTGGTTCAGGGAACCGGCAACATCTTCTGGTGTGTGGATCTGTACTTCTCTAAAACAGGCAGTTCATGGAAAGGCTGTTCAGGGTGATCAGAAGACTTCTGCTATGGGTGTTGCTCCTGTACTAGCCTTCCTACAAGAAAAATCTGATCCAGTTTTAAGGTCAGTGAGGAATTTTCCAACTTCTACTTAAACAGGGCGAGTGCCTTGAATGGAAGGTCCTCAGCTCTTCTATAAGCCTCCTGTCATAGATCATAATCATGGAGCCACAATAATCTCTGCATTGCAGTTGCTTTTGTCTTGCTACAGTTGTAGTAACTGACATCAGAGGTTGCCAAGACAGCAAGCTTTCTTTCTGAAAATTGATAGAAGGGACTAAGAGATTTGTCCTCATTACCTGCAGTGACGGAACACTTCTGAGATGATATGGCAGTGGCTCCTTCTGTAGCCTTGGTCTGAATTTGGGATTGTGTGTGAGAGGGCACAAGCATGTGGTACCAACAATCTGTAGGTGTGTGGTACTGTTCCTCAATAAGATAGAGGGAAAGGCATATCAGGAATACTTACAAGCTGGAGGAGGGGGACGTGGTGGCTTCTTTGGGGATTCAAAGAAAATCCCAGAGATGAACAGGCTGACATCCAACTTTATTTGATGGCAAGACATCCCCAGGATTTCCCTGGTGGAGTCTGTCTCATCAGAGAAGCTATTTTGATATCTGCAGCTTGCTGCTTTTTGTATACTACCAACCCTTTGAATGGTCATCTGTAGAAAGAGCATCCCAACCATGGCTGACGGGTGTGTGTGTTCCACAAAGTCAGGGTTTTTTGCAGACTGTGCTTGAAAGAATGTAAGTCCCTTTGGACCCACAGAAGCAGTTCCTTCACATCAAGGCTGAGGTACAGTGATGGGGCCACTGCTCAGTGCTATGGCGCAAGCTAGATCTGTCCTATAGGCAGGACCTCAGTTGCTGAAGCTGTCATCCTGCACCTTCTGCAAGCAGTAAAATTACCTTTAGAAAGAGTAATGAGTATAGAATGTGAAATGTAATACGGCAGCCCCAGCCTTACACAAATAAATCCTTCCCCTCTTCTGTTGACTTTCAGCATGAAAAAAACTATTCCTCCATTCATCTTCCTCCCACCTCTTTCCCTCCCTCTTTGCTTTCCATGGAGACCTGTGAACAAGCATCTTGGCATTAATCTCAGTCCAACAAAACAGTCTTATGAAAAAGGAAAATATAACGTGATCACCTCCTGTTTCTTTTCTGCTTCCCTCCTGATCAAAGGCTGAGCTGGCAGACAGGAATGTTTAAAATGAACCAATAAAGGACAGGAACCCCCTTCCTTTAGAATGAATCTCATTCACTCACCATGAAGCTCAGATGGTTCTTTTTGACAGTACTCAAGTCAGCAGGCTGAGCAAGAGGACCTTTGAAAACTAATCAGTAAAGTTTAAGCCTATTATGAGAGCACATTTATCCCTTGCTGCCTCCTTCCTTCAGAAAACCAATCCTCCCACCTGTGGGAATAACACATAACATGTACATAAAAGTTGCTATTACTTAGATCCCCTGTTATTAGGTCACCAATGCCACTGATGAAATGTTCCCTAGAGCTGTGAGTAGACCCATGTAAATCCTCCAAGAAATTCACAACATTTGTTACAACTAGAGGGTATATGATACATTACAGCAAATTCTGTATCTTAGACTCTCCCCTGTGACTTTTGAAGCTATCTCAAGTAATAAAAAACCTCATCTTGATTTCTGGTTTTTCATCTTGACTTCTGTCCAAAATGCACCTAAATTCATTATCCCAAGAAATTTGACAAAGGTTTTTATTCAAAGTACACAGGGGCTCTTTCGTGTCTTTTGACTGTTTAGTGTGACGATAGCCTGGGTTTGTAGTTATGGCATACTAAGAAGTAGTTTCTTTGAAGAGTTACAAGCAAGTGGTGCTATTGTGTTCAGAGTTGTGGTTTTAGGTTTAAACTGTCAATAAAAAGCATGTAAGAAACACTATTTTTCATGCTGCTTCTGCTCTCCACGCCCTTTTACAAGCATTCCAATGGAGGGAGAAGAATGGCAGTTAGTTCACAGTGCATAGCCCTGTGAAACCCCAAAAAGGATTCAATTTGCAGAAAAATGCCTCTGACATATTGAAAAAAGCCTAAGCCCCTAGTTATGTAACTTCTAATTTCTACAACAACACAAACCTCTGCATTGTCTTTGTGGTGTGTGTGTGTGGGGGGAGCTTTCCTGGGAGTTGTGTGATTGAAAGCTGGAAAAACTGGGAGGTATTTAATTACAGGTGCTATTAAATTTGGAATGTTTTTATTCTTGTTCCACAAATCATAGGGGCACTCGTGATAAATGAGAGACCTTTATGCACACTGCATTTTCTTTAATGTGAATGGCTATATTTCTTTAAATGATTTTAAGCTTTTAACAATTACGCTTATTTTCAAGGGTGGTGCACAGAGATCAGACAAAATAGAAGCTTGGAAATTTTCAAGTAAACAATTCACCTGGCAGATAGGTAGCGATTCAGGCAAATAAGCACACAGATAACCAGAATGATGCATAGTGCGGCGATAACCAGGATCATGAAAAGTGGGAGTTAACAAAAAACAAAAGTAGAATTTTCCAGTCAGACTCCAGACAGTGCTACAATAAAATTACCACCCTTTTCATTGAATTTATTTGTTGGGAAGGTTTTTTTTTTTTTTTTTTAAAGAACATCTATTCCCATAGACACAGTCTTGGATTTAAGAAGAACTGAAGTTTTGCTTGGTCTTTTCTGCAATGAAAGGGGAGTAAATATCCGTAGCAGGCCTGCCTTTTACTAGTGGGGAAATTCAATATCTGCCCATTGTTTTTTATGCTATGATAACAGCTGTCTTGAAAGACATCTGCTAATTATATTTGCTGTGCCACATTCTTTCCAATTGAATATTAGGTATGGGAAGAACAAATAAGTTGGTTTTATTTTTTTAGTATATGCAGCATAACTTATCAGAGGGAAAAGGAATTTTATACACCGTCTCCAGTTATTGGAGTTCAATAGACTATGGAAGATCATGAAACTAATCAAAAATTCTAGTTAAAGGACAATTTATAGGCTCCAGTTAAAAGTTTATCTTTCTTAATTTTAAAGAGATCAAAATATATCCGTGCATGTAATCAGAAATGTAAATCTTGGCACATAAATGTTCAGCCTCTGTCCAGTGAAGCATGCAAGGAACAAGACACAGCAATTCTTCTTGCATTAAGAAGGTTCCTCATGCATCATGCTAGCTGTTTAGTTCTACATGTTATACTTACACGTCCTTTCCATGTTTAGAAATCTGCAGATTCTCTTCTGACATTCTTTTCTATCTGAATAGGTATCTGCAGGAAGCTTGTTTTGGTCAGTTACATGGAACCCACTCACAGAGTGAAAAGGAGGGCAGATAATTCATTATGACTTGTGTCACTGTCAGGCTGTGTGGAGCAGCTCATGACTGTGAGTGCCAACTTCAGAGCAGTCTGTCAAGAAACAGGGCACGAACCCCAAACTTGTGGAGTGTTCTATACTTAGATTTCATCAACCAAGCATCAAGTGTGAACTCCTCAAGCATTATAACAGTCTTAACATAGAATCATAGATAGTCAGTCCCATTTGGCACTCTGTTCTATCTTGCCACTTGGGCAAATTTGCCCTTTGTGATAGAGGCTCCCTTTCGCCAAAAATCACATCACATCAGTATTCAGATTATTTACCAGTTCCAAAGGACCAGTCACTTACCACTGGTCAATTGCACCCTAGATCTCTCACCAAATACTTGCAGCCAATCCTATAATACATTAACTTAAGGTTTATTAACCATGAAAAGATGTGTGTGTATTTTTACCTGGTTTAACTTTGTAAATAACACTCGATTGAGATATAATTTTAGGTTCCAAAAGAGGATAGTAGCTGCAAGGTTTATATGTCCTTTAGGGTTCTCAAACTTTTTTGGACCAGGACTTATTTGTAAACAATGACAGCTAGTAAATAAATTAAGTAGAAAATACACAAGTATTTTGGCCCCAAAATACTTATTACCCACTACATGTAATATTAATTAATAACAATAACAACAATGATAAGTCAAAGCAGCTTGTCAGAAAGTTAAAGACAGAAATCAACATCAAGTGGAACACATTAAATGGACCCTAGGATTTATGATAGTGTTATTAATGAGAAACCTGAGCTTGCTTCTCTTTGACAAGTTTATCAAAGTTCAGTGTATTGTAGTCAATGCAATCTGAATGTTGTTTTCAACATCCAGGCTATTCTTGCTTTTATTCTTCAGTTGAGTCAAGCCAGAAAATCGAGTTTTGTGCAGGTATTTTGTACTGAAAGGCAAAATGACTCTAACAGCAAGGGAAGCAAATGAAGGATCTTGTCCAGCAGCACTGCATCAAAACCAGGGAAGGCTCAGTACATTTTTAAGTACATTTTTTTCTGTAGACTGAGTTTGCAACATAACTCGACTAGCTGAGATTCTTTTTGCACAGGTAGACTCATGTTTTCCAGCACAACTGCAAATGGAGCCTGTATTTATTCTTCACTCTTCAGATGTCTGTCTGAAAGTAATTGTAGACTCTTATGTGCAATTTAGTTAAATGATTACTGATTAGTTTTCTTCAGTACTTCCTGGCTAGCGGAATCTTTCCAATGTTTCTCTCCTGGAGGCACATTACAAAACATGTTCGTACTATCCTTTGAAACATGTTTGTTCTGCAGTGACAGATTAATGCAGCAATTTTGTCAGTTTACTTAATGTGACTGCGCCCTCTCCTCTATTAAAAAAAAAAAGATTCAAATAATTCATCTGATCAAATATATCTTCCAGATATGCAATATGAGCAAGCCACGTCATTGCTGCATAGCTCAGCTGCGTGAGGCTTTTTTCTTCAAGAAAAATTGCCAACTTACTTTTAAGTTTATATACATGAGACAAGACTTTTGCCATGGGACAACCACTGACCTTCATCCAGGTAAAGCACACTGTCCATTTCCTGATGGAAAACTTGAAACCCAGTAAATTCTTGGCATTGTGTTTGACGTAGTTCACAATTTTGACAACATCTTAAAGAGTTTTGTGAAACTCAGTACAATGTCTTTAGCTGCTAACGTCTCCCTGTGCAGAAAACAGTGGTTCCACATTACACTGGGTGCTTTCGAAAGGATTCTTTAAACATATCCTGAATGTTTCTGTCATTGAAGTGGAATGTCATTCTGTTATTCCATCAACTGTAACCCAATGCATTTTGACCACCTGAATCCCACCAACTCCAAGAAATTATCCAGGGCAATAAATAGATCATCAGCAGTAATAGAAATACTCAAATCTACCCCAAATAAGTACTGTTCGTGGAAATCACTTTCCCATACATACCTCATATGAATTACTGAGACAGCATGGTTTGATATCTCTGAACATTCATCTAATTATAAAGCAAAAAAGTTTCTTAATGAAAGGTTATCATTCTTCTGAGATACTAGATTCTTCTCTGTATTACGTTGTTGGAGACAGAGATTGATTTTAATTTTTTTGCAGCTGACTTGGCAAACAATTAATGCACATGGCAATAGCAGAAGGTAAAATTAACTCCTCAGTGACAGGGTGAGCTTTTTACATTTTCGCAATGTGACATGCAACAAGGTAAGAGGCAGATAATGCTCATTCCCAGACAGCAGATACACATTCAAGTGTTTTATGTGACGTTTCCAAATCCTTGCTTTTTCACTTAAAAAAAATCAAGAGGCTCCTCTTTATAACTAGAGTGATTTTTCTCCAAACGTCTGTGTAACTCTGTGTGGTTTTAGGCTTTCATTTTCTAACAGTTCACTGCAGATGATACACTCTAGACTGGATTCACCATTTTGGTCCTCAATAAATGAAAACCCCAAACTTTAAGTAAGCAGGTTCATTTCTATGACTATTTTTCTTCTCAGGCTGTGATGAATTCCTCCTGTCACTGGTACTTGAAGTTGCAAAGGGACAACTTAAAAATTCATCCATTTCACTGACTAAAGAGTTGCTTCACAATTAATATACAAACTCTTCACTGGAAGTTTTATGGAACATGCTTTCTCCATATCGCTTCTCATGTTCCATGAGTGGATCATGGAGGTCATGGATTCTGATTTTTTTAACTTGATCTCTGATACTGGGTGGTAACAGGGCTTGGGTGGTAACGACCCACAGTTTGCAAAATGCTGTTTTGGGGCTAACACAAGTTAAACACCTGAGGACCCCTTGCATAGGCTTAGAAAGCTTTTCCCCTCAGAGTTCAAGCAGCATAGGGATCCAATTTCTCCTTAACAGGGATTTTTATTCCCTTCCCCGAGCATTCAAGCAGTGATGAGACCAGGGCTTATGCACATACCCTTTTTACAGGTGTGGAGGAAGCAACCAACAAATCTTTTTTCTACTGGTGTTCCACAGTGGCTTGTCTGGTGTCTATAGACCTTCCTTTCTGTGGTAAACTTCACAGTTGGTAATGCTTCTCCCTCACCTGAAAGTCTTAGCAAACATTTTTATAGTTACAGAGCAAACACTTGCACATTATCTTATAACATGGGATATGAACATTAGTAAGGTGAATATATGCAGCATCCTACAAGCATGTCATAAATTCTAAACACTAAAGACAGTCATATCACTCTAATACCTATTTTAACAGTATGAACACAGAGATATGCCAGAATGGTTTCCAGTGCTGCACTTGTCAGTGTTCAGTGAGGCCCAAGGGAGTTGGCTTGAGCTGGTACCTGGTCTACCAGCATCAGTCATTACCACAACCCTTATATCACTGGGTGCGTCTACACTGGCAACTTAGGTCGACTTAAGGAGGCTTAAGTCGACCTAAACAAAGCCACGCCCATACCGGGCTTTTATTAAGTCGACTTAAGGAAAGCTTAAGTCGACTTAATAATACCTCGTTTTAGTTCAACTTAAGCCTTAAGTCGACTCCTTAAGTCGACTTAAAGGCAGTGTGGACGGGGATTAGCACCTAAATCGACTTTACTAAATCAGCTTAAAGCATTAAGTCAACTTAATAAAGTCAACAAGGGGCTATGTCTACACTAGAAAAGTTATCAACTTTGTTAAGTAGACTTAAAGTCGCCTTATTAAGTCGACTTAAAGTCGACTTTACTTTTCTAGTGTAGACATAGCCACTGAGGCAGATTCAGATTAACTAAAATATTGGATGAAATCCTGGCTGCCTTGAAGTTTGTGGCAAAACTCCCATTTGTTTTAGTAGGGCCAGAATGTCACCCATTGTGTCTAAAGAGTCTGTTTTTTAGCATTAATACATCTGTATGGTTCAGTAATGGACCCCCTTAATGACACTGTCATTTCTTTTCCCCTTTTATAGTTGTTTCCTTTTCCTTTTTATATCCTTAAAACTCAGCAGGTACATACATACAGAAACAAGTCTTTTAGGGCCTGCTTCAGTGCCCACTGAAGTCTATGTAAAATCTCACTGTAGCTTCAGCGGATTTTGGACCAGACCCCTAACACTATTTTGCTGAGATAATATTCAGAGTAATGCAGAAAATAATGTTCTTGAAGTCCTCCACGTCTTCCATTCATTGTTCAGATTCCACATACTTACAACTTAATTTTTTTAGACCTGTCTTTTTGAAGACTATCATCTGAATATTTTTGCCTTCACTCTTGCACATTCTTATGGTCAAACTCTACCATTCTTGCTATCAGTGAGTAATACTTCAATCCACCAGCAGCCCCATTGTTCTTAAAGGGTGCGTCTACACTTACAAATTAAGTTGATTTAAGGAGGCTTAAGTCGACTGAAACTACTCCGCGTCCACATTGGGCTTTCCTTAAGTCGACTTAAGCATTTCCTTAAGTCAACTTAGGGAAAAGTTGTCAACTTAATAACACCTCGTTTTAGTCGATTTAACGCTTAAATCAACCTTATTAAGTCGACTTAAGCCAGTGTATACAGGGATTAGAGCCTAAATTGACCTTATTAAGTCGATTTAAAGTGTTAAGCCAACTTAATAAGGACGAAAAGGGGCTATGTCTACACTAGAAAACTTAAGTTGACTTTTGTTAAGTCGACTTAACTTTTCTAGTGTAGACATAGCCAAAGGTACTACTCATTGTAAGTAAGGGTGGAAGAATTGCTCCATAATATAATGCAAGGATCGTTGGCACTGTTATCAACAACTTCCAGGCTTTCAATAATTCATGTATACTCATACTTCCTGGTATGACTTAGACAGAAGCTAAAGGAAGTTATGGAGCATGTAGACACAAGCAGTGCAGGATTTATCAGAATGTGTATCTTAGAAACACATGAAGACTCACTGGGGATGTCAATATATTTGTGCCAGTTGAGTACCACATGGAGTCACATGGTAGGCATGTACAACCAAAAGATCAAAAGGCAAACGAGGAAGGTAGATGACACAGTTCCTGAAGTCAGAATAATATCTGATATGTAAATTGGGTAACCAGTTGAAATGACAAAGCACATATAGTGCTCATGAACAGGTGTGCAGAGCAGTTGAAACTTGACTGATAAATCACTGGATTTGCCATCTGAATCTCCATTTTCTTTTCATTAATAACATATCTCACAGGTTGGTACTGGAGATTTGTAGCAGGTCACAAACAATATCTACTTTCTTATTATGCTACTTTACAACAATAATACTACATTAGAGCTGAAAATCTAGAATTTGATCAACAAAAGAATACTAAGGTGAATTGCTCAGTAGTCTGTATGCGTTAGTGATCTGAGCTTGCCCACACTTACATAGGTGCTTAACTTCACTCATGCAAAGTTCCACTAAAATCCCTAAAAATGCACACAAGTAAAATTATACATATACTTATGTGTTTGGAGGCTCGGGCTCCATGTAGGGCTACCTACTGGGTGCTGCCAGTGGCAGGAAAAGGGGCCTAAGTACCAATTATTCGATATACTATGGCAAATCTATGTTTCTTTATCTGATAGGAGGCTTGACAATACCACCCCAGACCTATACATTCTAAAAGGAAGCAGAACCTCAAAGCCTGTAAGCTTTCAAATGTAGACACAAAGCTAGGACACAAACTAATGTGGAGTTTAAATGGGCCCTGAATTTTAATTCCTGCCTAATTTTGTGCTCCTTACTTAGTCTGAGTAGTCCTTTCTCTGTGAGCAGTCCATCTGGAACTACAAGTGCTTCTTAGAATAATGCTGGCAGTATCTGGCCCTTTAACTCAAATACAATTTCTATAGCACAAGTATTTTCTCTCCTCTCACCGGCACTCAATGAACCACTGGCGGATCTGCTCCTGGAGACTTTCCTTGATGTCAAGACCTTCCATTTCTCTCAGATGGGACTTGATGGATACCAGAGCTTCCTGGTACTCACTCTCATGCTTCCTCTGGACCTCACACCTCTTGGCTTCCACATTCTGGGCACGTACTAATGAAGCACTAATCCTTTGGAACTGAGGAGGTGGGTTCTGAAAATGAAAAGGGAGAATGAGGGTCAAATGAAAGAAACATTATATTGGAATGCTAGGTTGATGCTCATATTCTCTATGCTTTTTTTTTTTAATGTGTGAGCAATTTTAAAAAAATAGGCAAAAGAAAACTTACTCATAAAAAGTGCCTGGATACACACAATGGTCTATTGTTAGTGTTTCAACCTTAATTAGCAAAAATTGCTGTGTACAAAAAACAATCTTTCCAGCGTGGGATACTAGGATCTCAATGAGACAGGTGAGAAGACTGCTGTGCAGCCATTGCCAACTTTATCCATGTCAGAAGGGTGCCAGAGATTTTTTTAATTGAACTTTCAAATGTTTGGAATTCCCAGTGGTTCCTTTTTAATTAGACAGTATTGTTTTTAATTTGTGTCGTTAAATTTTTTTATATGCATTGTTTGGTCAGTTGTTTCCTGGTATTCTGCTGCAGCTGGTAAAACTCCTTTAGGGAATCTACTTCCCTTGAGTAAAACATAAATTAATAAATAAAAACTCAAACATTGTCATAAAAAAGGAGCTCCCTAAATTTTCCATGATTAGATAAACCTGCCACAAAGCACTTTAGGTGCTCAGAAGTCAGAATAAAGTGTTACAAAAATAAATAAGCTCAGCTTATTTTATGTATGCATTTTAGGGTTGATACAAATGAGTGTCTTTCACATGTGCAATCACAGAAGTGTGACAAACATCAGCTGTGTGCTTGAGGTAAAACTTTTCTAGGCTGGATTTTCCATTTTGTGATCATTTATAAATTTAAAATGTATCCTATTGTGTTAATAAATGTTTCCCATTCTGGAGGATAAAAACAATATGTTTAAAACTGACTTATTGATTTAGTTAATCTTATTTTCTAATTTCAGAAAATAAAGCAACACATTGATAGTTTCTCACTTATTTGGAAGTATTTAATTCACTATATACCAGTGTTACCAATAAAAGCTGAACAGAAGAATGAAGTCGGGGGTCGGGGAGACTAGATCATTTCTTGGGATTCATTCAATAAATTATATTCTCCCAAGTGAAGGTGATTGCCTCATAGACAAATAAGACTGTGACTATAACAGTCTGAAGGCAGGTCTACACTGCCTGCTGTTTTCGGCGGCAGACAAATGGAGATATGCAAGTTACTTAAAATTGCATATCTGTGTTTGACTTCCCTAGTCCCAGCACATCCACTGCACTGAGTCAAAGAGAGGAGGCCTCCTTTCGACTCAGCACTACCCTAGTTGCTGTGGTGGCATTCAGGGATCAACTTCCTGATCAGCTGAGTGGTCTTCAGAGACCCAATCAGTTGCTTGGGAAGTTCGAACTGATGGCAGCAAATTTACTGCCATTGGTGAAGAGAAGCCCTGAGTAAATATAAATTCTGTACTTCCCTTCACGTAATTTATAAATTGAACCCACACTTAAGTTCAAAAAGGACCATCATGGTCAGCTCTTCTGACCTCCTGCACATCACAGGCCACAGAACTTCACCCATTCACTGCTGTAATAAGCTCATAACCTCTGGCTGAGTTACTGATAGTCTCAAATCATGATTTAAAGTCATAGTGCCTCCACCACTTACTCTAGTTCAAACTAGCAGGTGACCCGTGCTCCACTCTCCCAGGCAAACAGCACCCACAGGGTCTCTCTTTCAGTCAGACCTGAAGTGAATGGGAATCTTTTCATTGACTTAGACTGGGGAGTCTGATCCTAAAATTCCTCTGTTTGGTGTATTTCCTAATATCACTTAATTGAGAGCCACAGTACTGGAGAATATCTATAAGGAATAAAGGGAGAGGTATTTACCAAAGAACTGGTGAGCTTCTATTTTGAATCATTTATATGGCTCTCTTCAGTTTTGGACTAGATTCCAATGATTACTGACACGTATCAAACAGGAAAGATGACCAATGAGTGCCAAGTAAACTTCAGTTTCAGCTGTATCAGAACTGTGATCATCTTAGGCCCTGATTTGGAAAAGCAGTTCACATTTTTTTTCCTGTAGGTGGACCACACTCACCTGACTTACAGTAATATGATGCATAAAAGAAATGGACAAGCCTTGTCAAAATGCACTATATAGTAGAGCAGGAGAATGCTTTTGGGATGCAGTTCCATGGACCTGATCGTGTTACCAGAACATACTGCCTTGGGTTAATTCTCAGAGGTTCCATAGAAGCGAAGACTTTCAATTCTACATTCAGGAAGCCTCAGAAAATACTTTGCAATAAATATTAACAATTATTTACACTTATAATTAAGAATCTCAATGTCCTTTAGAAATTTTAAACACAAGAGAGCCCAAGGCCGGATGTACACCTTACAGGCTCCTAGTCACGGTATCTTCAGTGGTGCCCTCCTGCCCACTGCTGACCTTTGTGTTTTCCAGCATGGGGGTGAGGGAGCAAGATGGGGAAAGAGAGACAGGCTGGGACAGTTCTGCAGAGGGGTGAGGTAGGGAATAGAGGAGCTGGGGTGAATGGCTCAGTCAGCTCCAGGCAGAAGGAATATGTTCATCCCTGGGCTCTGGATTAAGTCCTAGCCAGGGAACAGGGCCTCAGGGGCAAGAGGAGGAACAGGGTCCCAGGGCCCCTGGAAAGAGGGGGAGGAGCGGGGACAGGGCTTCCAAATTGGCCAGGGCCTTTTGGCATGGGTGCCATTGGCCTCTCTGGTAATCTGCCACTGTTTAAGCACCTCTAGAATGCTGGCGCCCCTGGGCCTACTGTGCCCATTTGGAAATCATGCCTGAGAGTACCCTTTACAGTAGATAGTATGTCATTTTCTCATTACTTGCCCATTTATAGCACCAACTGGAGAACTCAGGAGTCCTATTTCTGAGATCTTGCTCTGACTAGAGAAGTATCAGCACTTTTCTATCTGCTTGAATTTAAAGAAATTCCAGGAAGAGATTCTTTCTTAGACACTCCTATCAGATCAGTTCCCCATGCTACTCTCAAAAGAAACCTTCATGAGTAGAAGTACTGGCCAGGGTACTAACATCAAGCCTGATATTGCATAGTGAGGCCAGCAAAACACTATCCTGCTATACCCTGTGGTTTACTGACACAATAATTTCTGTGAATAGATAGGCTTCCAGATACTGTTGTGGACAACAGAGTGGGTATCCTATTGGAAAGTTTCTTTCGAAAGGAAGATTCTGGTTGGATCCTCACTAGAGGTAACTTTATTTAGAATCATTGCTTACGTCTCAAAGTCCTCGCTATTTGTGAGTTGTGAGAAGGAAGTTGTGAAGAAAGGAACTGGGAGTGTGACTGGAAAAGAGGTGGGTGGTGTGAACCCCAGGGAAAGAGGATCTGGGGCTACAGTTGAATATTTCCCAATGAACAGAAAGGACTTCTCTTCTGATCCCTCTCACCATAGGTAATTGAGAGGTGAGAGAGGGAAAGAGAATCACACATGCAATTTTTTCTGATCTGGGACAGTTTAATGTTTCTCTTTATAAGGAATGTGTATTAGTATATAGTCTAAAGCAGCTGGCCAGGCCTTGGTAGGCCCAGTGGGGAAGTTAGTCCATGAGCTGGTCTAGAGAAGCAAGAGGCAGCCAATGGCATAGAGATCGACTATGGCTGCTTATTGCTGCATTAACTATTCTGTGTTTTCCCTTGTTAATTATTAGAGTACTCTTTTGTTACAAAGTAACAATATCTGCCACATAGCAAGGAATGTGTGATCATCTTCTGTATGGCTCAATAATAAGTGAAAGTAAAAAGGGAAAAATGTATAAAACTTGCTTTCATTAGATTTATGGTATAATTTATGCCCATCAAACCAGATTTCTTTTTCTTTTAATATTTTCTAAATTAAGTTACAGTAATTACACACATGGAAATAATGTATTTAAATAGGGAAAGAGGAAGCTGTTGATAAGAAATGTTGCTGCTTGATTGTTTCCATTATGGGAAAGATGGAGCTAGCTCAAATATGACAGGTCAGATAAGCAAGAATTAGAGACGAGGAGTGGGAGAGAGAGTCTGAAATAAGAAGCAGCAGCAGCTGTAATAAATGACTAGTGAAGGATTCATGGCGGTCTGATGTGGAACACACATTATGATTCTGCTTGTGAGAGAAAACTACAAGGTTTATACATGTAAGAAATACAAGCTGGCTTCTGTTCTCAAGGAAAAGGAAAGGGATAAACTGCAGTTTAAAAATCATGTGATGCCTATTTGGCATTTAGTAGAACATTTACATACATACATGCAATAGACCTGCTTCACCATTGGGTTATTCCCATTGAAACCAATGGAATTACAGAGACAAAAAACCCCCGCGGGGGGGGGGGGCCAAAAGTACATGGTGAATTAGGCCCGATAGTGTCCTTTGGGATTTTTCAAAATGAATTCAGATTGGCTTAAATATGGAAACTAGCAGAAGGGCCACGGAGAATATTCATACAGAGCAAAACATAAACTTAGGTCGATGGTGGCAGGGAAACGGATTGACATGGAAGGGAAGGTGAAAAGGGCTTGTTATGTACACCTTGGCTAAGCAACAACTACAATTGAAATAATCTAACTATCTAAAGTATTAATTTAATCTTGGTGTTGAAGTACTTGACACAATGAGAAGTTTATAAAGAGGGGAAGGACATAAACAATGATGAAAAGAAATTAATAGATAGGGAATAATAAAGGATGAGGGATGAAATAGAAGAAGAAAATTAAGGTGCAACAGGGAGGAGAAAACTCTTGGTAGCAGGAATTATTAAGCTATGAATAGTCTCCCAAGGGAAGTTTTAGAAACCCCACTACTTGGGTCAATTGAAATAAACAGTGTCAACTTGATATTAGTGAGTTTTAAAAAAATAAATCTGCTATAGTTTTATAAACGACCCTGGTTCCTGAGTTCAGCTACCAATTTCTGTATATTTACAGTCATAGGCTATGTCTACACTACAAAAAGTTAGGTCGACTTTGTTAAGTCGACCTAATAAGGTTGACTTTAAGTCAACCTAAAGTTGACCTTATTAGATTGACTTAACAAAGTGGTTTCCCTGAATGGTGACTTAGTAAGTTGACCTAACAGCCCTTAGGTCACCCTAATAAAGTGGACTTAAGAGTCCACACTGTGCTTAGATTGACTTAAGGAGTTGACTTAAGGGTTAGGTCGACTTAACCGGCGGTTCTTATTAAGTTGACCTAACCTTTCATTAGGTCAACTTAAGGAATTTCTTAAGTCGACTTAATGAAAGTGATGTTGACAGGGACTAAGCCTCCTTAAGTCGACCTAACTTGTAAGTGTAGACATAGCCATATTTCCCTACCTTCTTAAAAAAGGGTTTTTCTGCTACTCTTGTTTTGTGAAAGACTCAGACAATTAACAGAGGAAAATAACAAACTACCCAAAGAAACAGTGCTTCTTGTGTACAAAAGTATGTTACTTTTTAAAAATAGTTACAAAAATGTAATCAACCTTTGAAACAAAATCTTTAAATAAGACTTCCAGTCTTGTCAAACTGAAATGAAATGTAATGAAAAATGAATTGAATGTTGCCAATGCTGGTACAGTTGTGAATTAGAGAATAATTTTGCTGTCCTCTTGATTTACAAAAGAACAAAGTAAAAAAGATGTTACCTCAGTGGAGTGCTGTTTTGGTGGACCTTAGGCTGTTTTCTTTGAAAGTTGACAAAAAAAAATGGTATCTTAAATTTAATCTATTTGAGGTTGTATTAAGAACCCAATTTTCAGGCTTTTGGGTCTGCATATGGCAACTAAATGCCACTTTAAGGACATCTCTGACCTTTGGGGTTGACACAGAACCTAAAGAACCCAGCAGGGTGAACCCCACTGAGTTTTCTTTGCATACTCCTTTCAAAGAGGGAGATGTTCAGGGGACTACAAACGAGATAAGAGTCATGACCTACAAACTTGGAGCATGCAAGGGTATAGGAAGAGAGAAAAAGTAACCTGGTGGACTGGTTGCCCCTTTTTGGTGGTGACTGTACCCCAGGACAACATGGCTTCAACCAATTGCAGCTACCAGAGCATCCAGATGACATGTCATTGATTTCTATCAAACAATATTCCAGATCAATATTCCATGGACAGTCCCCAGAGCTCTTAACAGTACCCACCATGTTGTTGTGTATTTTCATAGATATCATCTATATACTTAATGTACATGTTTAAAAAAAGAGCCAATTTCTTTTCTATGGTGTTTCTCTGTATGCTTTTAATGTGGCTGCTTTTGACTCCGAGGGAGGTACTCTGCAGTCAGACACTAATAAATAGCTTTTCCTTGGGGGCAGAAATGTTTTCCCCATTTTAAAGAAATTTCTCTGGCCATGCAAAATTCAAATTTGTTAACTCGCCTTATAAACAGCAACTCATTTAAAAACAAATTACAAATATTAGACAGAGACAGTGAACTCAATAATGCACCATTGCCACATCAGCTATAGAATAATGCATCTTAATGAAGGCTTCCCATGTGAATAAACCATTATATTTACAAGCTCTCCATAGTTAATGACCCAGAACTGGATAACGAAACTCACATTTTTAGCGAGGTCCTCTGTCAGCAAAAGAATACATATTAATAATTGATGCTGCTGTAAAAATAGGACATAATATGAAGCTTCCTGAGTTTGTGGGGAAAATAGGACTACATGGTCCATTAACTTAAAATGCTTATCTAATGTTTGATGGGCTTTGTCTTTAAAATCCTTGTTTAAATTAATAAGGCAAAATGGACATTTGTCTAAAAGAATGTTTTTCCAACTCATCAGTCACAAGTAGGCTACGAGAGCTGCTTGCTGTTGTGTTCTTTGTGTTTTCTCAAAAGAATTTAGGTTTTATGAAAAGAAAAAGCCTAGCCATAGAAGCAGCAGATGTTCCTGGCACTTTTTAAGGTAAGCCAACATGATGAAAGCTCCCACAATGTTATGTTGTTCATGTAAGAGCTCCCTTATACAGACCACCCGCTCAAGGTGGAAAAGTCTCAATCTTTATGCTTAGTCAGCTCAACTTCTCTTTCTAGCACAGACTGCTTTATTGTTCATTATAAAGCACTTAAGAGGTGTACAGGGGGGCTGAACATGCCTGAGGCCATAGCTCTGCATATAGGATGCCCCTTGCTGTGGAACTAACTGCTCTTCAATTGTTCCATTAAGATCACATTTAAGATGGAAAATGGTTTTAATTTCAATAAATAAATACATTTTATTTTATTTCATATTCTAGGACTAACACAGTCATGTGGTGCCTGAAAGGTAAGTTCACTGTACTTTTATTATCAGGTATTTAGCTCAGGGCAGAGTAGGATGACCAGATGTCTTGATTTGATAGGTTCAATGCCTATATATGGGGCTTTTGCTTATATAGGTACCTATTTCTCCCCATCCCAGGTCCTGACTTTTCACACTTGCTTTCTGGTCACCCTAGGATGAAGCATCTTTTTGAAGACCCATTGCTCAAACCCAAACCACACATTTTATTGGAATTTATGTAGTATAGATTCACTTTTGGATAATTTTCTTAAATTTTATTCTTTAAACAGAGCTCTGTACAACACATATCTATTAAACGAGTAACTCTGTTTCAGTGTTTTATAATACACTTCTGCAGCAGAAGATATAGTGTTCAGAGCTAGATTATAAATACCTATACTCACATGAGTAGTTCCACTAAATAAATGAGACTCTATGTGCAGCTGCTTACTATCTGGAGTAAAGGAGTTCACAATCTGACCCTCTAGAAGTCTATTCTTTTCTCATGTCAGTTTTTCTATTGAATTCTAGATGTTGATTATCTGGAAATTATTTTAATAAGCTTACTGTGTTATTGGTTATGTAAGATATTTTATATTTCTTAATATATTTTGT
Organism: Pelusios castaneus; assembly: GCA_007922175.1. Classification (NCBI taxonomy): domain Eukaryota; kingdom Metazoa; phylum Chordata; order Testudines; family Pelomedusidae; genus Pelusios; species Pelusios castaneus. The sequence continues at coordinate 1,786,647 of ML685877.1, forward strand.
TTGGCAGAATGATAAATAGATTTTAAACAAGTCTCTTACTTTATGAAGCATCTGTTCATAGATCTTCCAATATAATACAAAACAAATAGTGGTAGCTTTGATGTACCATACCAATTTATATGGCCGAAGTCCCAAATTAGGTGCAAAAAGGAATCGTAAAGTGAAATGTATTACATTAATTAAAGTTTCCCACTCTGTGATCCACTCCAATAGCTTTGCCAATTAAAGTCATTGTCACATGCTTTCAAACAATGGTATTTATTTGTAGTTGGAGGCCTTGGTAAAAAATTGACTTAGTTTCTATCATTATGAAACTTATAAAAAAAAATAAAGGGAACATTAAATGTGGTGTGGAATTTAAAAATAAAACTTATTTTTATTCATAATGATATCGTGTACAGTCCTGGTTGTATTTATTTCAGATATTAATCCTGGGCATGCTGCCAAACATCTTTTACTAAAGATGGTAATGCACGTTTTTTATTGTAAAAAGCCAATTGTTTATATATTAGCACAGTTTCATAAAAAGAAGGTACAATAGCAGAGAATAATGGAGATGCCTGTATTACTGTAATATCTTACAAATTTGACACTTTATAAAAAAATCATTAAAAATAGGACAGATTAGTTAACACTGCTCAGATTTTGCAAACATGTACCTATGGGGAAATAATACAAACCCCTCTTTGTGCTATCTTCTCAAATATAATGGAGCCTATAAATTAAGAGAAATTTGCATTTTAAATTTGTTTAATAAAAAACGACTTTTGAGCATCCTTCAGCTGTTTGCGCACTTTAGGAGATGATGAATTATTTTATGCTCTCTTATTTACAGATTTTGCAGTTTGTTATATCCAATCTAATTATTTATTTAACTACAGCCTCTGATGTTTACTCAGACGGCTAGTCTGGGGAATACTGAATTGATTTTTTTTTTTAGACTGGCTAAAATGTAATATATTTGTTAGGAATTCAAAGAGAAAAATGTTTGGCAAATGCAGTCTCTTTCATCAGATATAAATATAACACTTACACAAGGCAACGTGCCTAAATTAGGATATGTTTAGAAGAGGTAAGAATGGCAGAACATGGTTATTTATTGAAGAGCACATGATGTCTTTTAATTGAAAATCCACATGAAAGGAAGAAAAAAAATCTTCCAAAAACTGTATTTAAAAGTTGTGTGTTAGCACAGATTGTGCTTCAGATTCCCTTTGCATAGAAACATAAATCATTGTATAAAAACACAGTGTCAAAGTTGCCTAGCAGTGCACAACAGTACCTATCAATATGTACATGACCAACAAATGGGTCCTCAGTTCCGTAAATCACTACGGCATATGAAACTCTTAACTTCAGTGGGACTGATGCCTTGTGCTCTAAGTTAAAAATGTGTTGAAGAATTTTGTCAGATTGGGACCAGAAGATTGAGCCCTACATCTCATGCACTACATAATGAAACCAATACATCAAAACTGGTCACAAATAGTTCCTAGGGGAATGTCTACACTGGCAATTTAGGTCTACTTAATGAAAGCTTAAGTCGACTTAATAAGAACCACCCATTAGGTCGACTTAAGCCTTAAGTCGACTTATGGACGGTGTGGACGTGGAGTAACCCTTAAGTCAACTTTATTAAAGTTAGGTTGACTTAGTCCACTTTGTTAAGTCGACTTAACAAAGTCGACTTAGCTTTTTCTAGTGTAGACATAGCCTAGGTGCTTATACAGCTACTCGACACATATTTTGCATAAAAAAGATGCATAGGTTATTGAGCACTGGTTGTTGCTACCAAGGACAGATCAAATTTTGGTATGGAAGTTTGTTGAGTTTCCAGGGTGTGAAGAGCTTTGACTTTACTTCCTGCCCTATTCTTCTCTAACTCCTGCCTTCTTCCCATGGACCAGATTTGTGTAGACTCGATCAATTTGCAAATAATTTTAAATAATTTTTATGCTAACAGGTTTTCCTCTAAGCTAGCTTGTATATTGAGACTATTAAATAGAATGGGAGCCCCATACTACCCTCACTTCAGGTGATGAGAATCTCTGCAGACATGCTGGACCCTCAACTTGCACTGGCTTTAAGACACGCTCAGCACCTTACAGGATCTGACTCTATTCTGAGCACAGCTCCAATTGATTTCAGTGAAAGGAGAACCTGGGTTAGCAAAACAACTGAGTCCAGGTTCATCATTATGCTCTAGCTGCTTTGTACCTCTCTAGTGAAACAAGCTAGCTACAAACCTGGCTTAGCCAGCCCTCTAAGCTAGGTTCATCACTGGACCATGCAAACCAACCACAGCACACGGTGAATCTGGCGCCTTAATGATGGAAGTCTTAACACCACACTGTCCTTGAGTTATAGGTAAACAAGAGAAGTTAGATACTATTTTTAAAAATATCAGAAACATGGCATAGGATTGGTCTTTACTTTAACATGCCTGGAGGAGGAAAATAAAAGTTTCCTGTGGATGAGACATTCACATTTTTCAGGGAAATCTAATTATCATGATTATCATGCCAAAATCAGAGTGGGTTAAACATAGATTTTCGAATGGAATGGTGGCTGCTGAATTAGCATTGGAGCTGCTAGTACACTGCTCCATGGCAGGAATATAAGGAAGACCAGGAAGCAGGTCAGGAGACAGTTATAAAGATATATGTTTTCCTGGTCAGGCTTGCTTCTTTTTACAAATGAAGCAGGTTTTTCAGATCATGATTTATCTGAGATTTAGAAAAATGTGCTGAGGGAATCATGCTGTTTCTGTAATTAAGCTCTAATAAATAATAATAACAACAACCAGACTTTGTACTAGAGCCAAGAAAAAAAATCCCTGGAACACGGCCTTGTCTTCAAGTTAAATAAGAAATAGAATCAACCTCCAGAAAATTGACAAAAAGTGTTTCTGTCAGTGAGGAGACATAAATGCTGATAGCAAATTGCAGGAGCACCATTAATTCAGAGGCTGATAAGATAGCTCTTGGATGATCTTCTTTGTGTGTATTCATTGTTAGGTCAATATATCTGAATAGTCCAGAAGTCTTTATTAATAATTTAAAGGTTTCTAACTCCTTCTCCAAAGCCCCATGTAAATTATAGCGCTTTATACATAATTTAAAAATAATAATTTAAAGTGAATTTATATTTCTTGCAGTACCAGTCCTGACTCCTTTGTGATGGGCTTAAAATAATGGATGATCATGTCTTCTAATTTGTCTAAGTCTTAACGAATTAGAAAAGCAAATTCAATGTGTTTACACATGAAGACCTATGGTCATTTTTTAGAGAGCTGACATGATCATACATCAAAAAGACTTGACCCATGGGAGTTCTCCGCTGATCCATTAATGTGAACTGATGCCTGTTTGCCACTTGTTTCCTGCAGAGGCCATAGATGGGAATGTGGCATTAAAAATATAGGAAAAACACAGTGAAATACGTAAAAATTGAAAGAAAAAAGTAGCTTTCATTTTCCCCATATCCTTTTATTAGATATTTGATATTGAGTAATAGCTCTACTGAGCTCAGAGTTGCAAACATCAGGTCTCTTACAGTGAACAAACTAGATGTTATATTTGGTTTTAAGCACTCTCATCCCCATGAAGGTATAATTTTCCCCCATAGGGTACAACACATTGCTGTCTTCATGCCCATTAGCAGTGTGCGGGCCACAGTGAAAAGAGGGTGAAGCTGTTTATTCAGTCACATCTGTGATTGCCATTCCTCTGTCACCTTCTAGAGCAGGGGTGTCCAACCTTTTAGTATGAGGGGCCACATTGCAATATTTTTTCTCACTCAGAGGGCCAGTGAGCAAATTTTGGATAGGTAAGGGATAGAAATTGAACTTATTTTTCATTAAAATTAAACAGTCAAAAAATAAAAAAACAGTTTACAAACTCAATTTGGTTCTATAAAAGCAGAAACTTATATTTCATACCTAAACACAATTTCCAGAAAGTATAATTTGATGGGCCCCGGAACCCTTCCCGTGTTGTCCAGGCCCCCTACATGCATGTGTGGGTCCCAGCCCAAGTAGGCATTTGCAACCACTTTTCACTACCGTATTCCTCGGTTATCACTCCATAAACATATTTATAATTTTATATGGCATTTATATCTATATCAATTATTGTCACAAACTAGCAAACACTGCATAACACAATAAGTATTGTGATCTTTCTAGTCCTGATGTGCACATTTCACTTCATTAAACACAATGCCAAACTTGGAACACAAAAATTTCATGTCACTTTCACCAAATTTCGGTGACAGCTCTATAGTGAAACATGATGGGTCAAGTGCTTCAACAGCACTGCTTAGACATTTCTCTGAGTTTGGCAACAATTTAGCATCCATAGAGTCTGCTAAGGCCTGGTAAAACTGACATTTAGAAATTTCAATTTGCTTGCCAGCATTCAGAGACATGTTTACACATACACCTTTAAAGCAACCTCAGCAATCGCCTCACAAGCCTCTTGGCAGAACTCCGAATCTCACTCTCTGTGAGCTATAAACACCTGAACTTGTCGACTTATCAACTTACTTGCTGTAGATAAGGTTACATCAGATTTTTGCAACACCAAGGACAGGTCGGCAAGTTCCTCCAAAGCATCAAGCATGAGATGCAAGTTTTTAACAAAAACTGGATTCTCCAGGTTTTTTGCCATGGCAGCAAACTTTGCTTTATCTTTCCCTTCTAGTGAAAAATCAGTTGATTTTTTTCAAGAAGTGACTATGGAGGGCTGCATATGACTGCCAAACAACTCATACAGTGTGGCAGCTAGAGGTAACCCAACATACATCAAGTACACATCCAATCCTATGAAGCTGGACTTCCAGACCACGTGCACAGTCAGCCAGCTCTCTCAAGCACTTCCGCAACTGACTGTACAGAGCATACAATAAATCCACAAATGATTTAAAGTGATTAACTTCACTGTAGCATTTGATAATATCAGCTGCGGCCAAATCCAACCAGTGATTAAAACAATGGCAACTTATCAAAAGTGGAAATCGTGTTTTTAGTTTTGCAGCAACACCAGCCTTACTGCCTAACATGACAGAGGCTCAATCTACACCTCAACCAATCCAATTATCTTTGAGAAATTCCTCCATGAACCCATGTATTGTCAAATGCTGCAGCAAAGCTAATACTACACCATCAGCATCATTGCTGTCTAATTCAACCAGATCAAGAGAAAATGTAACAGGACCAATTTTTGCATCAAAAGTTAGGTGCAAGTCAATTACAAGACAAGAAAGTTTACTTAAACATTTACTCATCAATTAAAACAGAAATTTGATATTGCTAAGAAATGACACTAAAACAAAAACTATGTTTCATCTCCACAGACATGTGATCTATTATGTCAGCACAAACAATATTGGTATGCAAAACACGACCCATATCAACACCATTTAACTGCTGTAAAGTAATACGGTCTGGATGGTGAGTGACCACCACCCAAATAAAAGATGTAAAATGCATGCTAACCCAATAACACTATCTAGGACAGGGGTCTCAAATTCAAATCTCCACGAAGGCCAAATGAGGACTAGGATATTGGCCTGAGGGCCACGTCACTGAAACCTTTTCAAACAAGGAATTATTAGAACTAGAGACAGCACTGCTGGATAGCATTAGGACATCTTTCTAGGGGCCTGAACAAAACACACATTTACTTTTAGAATTATTTCCATTCAAGATCCAAAGGGGGAGCTGTGTTAGTGTAGGTCAGCCAAACAAACAAGGGCTGCATCTACACTGGTAAATTAAGTCGACTTAAGCTAGGCTTAAGTCGACTTAATGTGCCCTGCGTCTACACTACACTTTGCTTAAGTCGACTTAAGGAAAATAAAGTTGACTTAATGAAAATGAAGTTGACTTTATTAAACCACCTTTCTGCTCGACCTAAGGCTTAATTCAACTTTTTAAAGTCAAATTAAGCCAGTGTAGCCCTGGGGTAGCCCTAAGTCGACTTAGGGCTACCCCAGGACTACACCAATGCCCTCCCTGCTGGGGGGGGCACAGGGGGAGCCTGGCATCACTGACTTCAACAGAAAGCAGAATCATCATTTACTCTTCATCTGTCACAATTGTACTGGACAGGAGGAAGGTAAGAAAATAATTCAAGATGGAGGAATTTCCCAATCATCTTGATATAGCTCAGGGCAATTTAGATTTCTTTCTGTTGGTCGGATTTTGAGAAACATTCTTAAGAAATGCTCCTTTTCTGTATGTTGTTGGAATAGAATTAGTTTGCATAAAACAGTGACCTGGCTAAGAATAAGATTGCTGTTGAATAAGAAAATTTCCCAACCTATATTTGGTGGAAACAGAAAGAATGTTTCAATTATGGAATATTGATTTTGGTATTTTAGAATTTAAATTTGAATAGCTCAAAAAGTCATTCATAAATCTACAAAAATACAAGATGACAATGAATATTAACGTAAGGCAGTATTGTAAAAGACTGTTATTTGAACACAGTACTGACAGCACATTGTTGTAATAAGTGAGGGGGGTGGAGGGTTTGTCCCTCAAAGAGTGTTATACAAAATACATTCTACAGAATGGTGAGGATCAGAACTAAGCATCTGAGGGAATAGGTGACAGTTGGAAAGGCATGGAGAGAGTTTATCCCCCTCTCAGCTTGCTGCTGGAAGTACTATAATTAATCCACATATATTCTGCACCAACAAGATGTGCGATCAAAGACAAATTTGTGATATGGAAGTTTGTTGAGTTTCCAAGGTGTGAAGGACTTTGGCTTTCCTTCCTGCCCTTTCTTTTTCTGACTCTTCCCATCTTCCCACAGATCAGATTCATGTAGAAAGAGCTGCTAGTTGCTGGGAGAAGCTCTATGTCCTAGGCATGGAGAGGCTGTGGGAAACATAGACCCTCCAGGTCCTGCAGAGAAGAGACGGTTTACCTTCCCTAATTGTGGGAAAGGGGGGAACTTCATTTCTATCAATCCAGGGGCTTTCCTTCAATTCCCCACCACTCTTGGTCTAAAGGATTACTATTTCTTTCTTTTGCCTCCCAATGCCAGGTGCTTTTGCCTCTTCCCTCCCACCTGGGCCTACAGGATATATTTATTTGGCAGCTTCAACTCTGCTTCAGAAATAAGACATCTTCAGTGCTGAGGCATTGTCAGAAGAAGACCAATTAACACAAGCACCTTGCTGCTCTGCCATGACAAGACTGAATTCTCCAAAGCCTGTAGCAAAGTCTATGGCAGGTCTACACTGCCTGCCATTTTTGGCAGTAGTCGAATTGAAATATATGCAAGTTACTTAAAATAACTTACATAATATCTCAGTTTGTCTGCCATACGCCCAGCATAACCAGTCCACTGAATCAAAGGCAGGGGCCTCCCTTTGACTCAGTGCTATTTCAGTTGCCGAGATGGTCTTAATAGATTGGCTTCCAGATTGACTGAGTGGGCCTTCACAGACCCAATCAGTCGATTGGGAAGATCGATTTGATGGCAGTGATTTTGCTGCCATCAATGGAGACAAGTCTTTGTCTGTTTTCAAATGTGCAGTAGATATGGCATAAATGTACAGCACAAGAGTTTCTATGAGAAGTGAAATTGTCCTACTGCCACTTCATCAATCATTCCATTTGAGTTCTTTGGACTGAAGGACCCCTTTAAAATATATGGCAACTTTTAGAAAATGAATTTCTTGTTTGCCCTTACTGTTAAATTACAGAAATCCAAAGGGAAAACAGAGTACAATCTTGAATGCATTTTGTATTATTTGGCAAGCAAAACTTACCATCCCCAGAAATATCATTTCCTCTTCTCTCATTTTCTCTGTTTTCTTCCAGTGGGTAAATCTGCGCCAAACCTGAATAGTAAACATGACTCTAATGAGATAAATGGACCTTGTTACAGCTTCCTTTACTGCAGCAAGCACAGGAAAAAACAAATTGAGGAAGGAAAAACAAAATATACAATTGAAGCAATTACTCCTGAACAGGTTGCCATGTGCTGTATTTTTTTTAAAACAAATTCTGAAGTCTGCTCTTCCCCCTCCTCCCAACACATGTTAAAAGCATAACTGTTGAAAGCTTGTTTAGATCTAGGATCTGGTCCTGCTTCCATTAAACTTGGTGATTCTGCAAATGCTGAGTATTTGCATAAAGCTGCTCATGTGGTACTTAGCTAGCAATGGTATCTTTCTCAAGTCCACACCGACTATACTGTCTCACTTTTTACAGTTACTTCTTTCTATTTAGCAACAACCCTTTTGCCTCAGAGAGAGCAGCAAATAACGCATGAATCACCTATGATATACTTGGATCTTGGGGCAAGAATCAGGGGGGACAATGTGGGACACAGAAATCAGAGATGAAACACTAATTATGCTACCTAGTCCAGTGATTCCCAACCTTTTTGGCTTGATGGCCACAAATAAATTTTTTACAACCCTGCAGGGCCACCAGTCTATTTAATTAAATTTAAATTAAAATTTAAATTAAACAAACTGATGGCCCTTCTTGGTTGCAAAAAATATATTTGTGGCCCTTGAGCCAAAAAGGTTCTTTAAAGATTTAAAAATTTTAAAAACGTTTAAAAAAGGTTTTCGCCCATCCTCCAAAAAAGGGCTAGATGCCCATGAACAGGCCGAAACCTGGTGGGGAACTGAGCAGCTGCAGCCCAGCTCCCAGCTGCGCACCAGGATCAGGCGGGGGGCGGGTGGCTGCAGCCCTGTAGTGCCCAAGAACATGTGTGGGCCGATTTTGTTACCGTCAGAACAAGCAAGGTAATAAAATCTGCACACACACGGTTTTGGGCGTGGCCCGAACCCTGGCTCCCAGCTGGTGGCAGGGGAGTGTGTGGCACTTTAAAAAGCCCCATGAACCACTTTTGGCCTGCGGGCCAGGTGTCGGGAACTCCTGATCTAGTCCATCCCTTGCCACTGCAGGATTGTTCCCTTCAGTTTCATTTCTAGTTCTTTGTCCAATCTTATTTGGAAATGGCCCATATGATGGGATTTGAGATAGCCGCACAACCAGGCTGATGCCAATTCAGAATGCTCTGCTTCATGAGCTTCATTTCTGTTCATGCTGCTCTTGTGAACAAAACACATTGTCCATTTTGCCAACCCTGTTCGGACAGAAACGAGATTCACCTTTTGAATACGAAGTGCAGCAGCATTCATATTCTGCCCTTTTCCACCCTGAAGTCTGGCTTGTCTCTCTCTCTTTTCTTCAAGGTAGATTTGCTTCATGAATGTAGCCCTTAAGCGGCCCTGCCGAGCCCTCTCTGAAATCTGGATTACTCTGATGGCCTCTTCGAGAGGCAAGGGCTTTACATATTTCTTCTGTGCACAGTGAAAAATAAGCAGATAAACAGGCCTGTTATCAGAATAAGTAGCTCTTAAGAGTTATTGTCTTGAATCATTATGAAATTTCAGATGTCTTTTGTTAATTCTATTTTAGTCGGTAAATTGAATAACTGATGATATTTTAGTGGAAACCATCAAAGTTAAAAGTAGTCCCACTTCAGAGAGGGTGAAACCCATACCTTGAGACCGACCAATTTTGGTTTGGACAATTGGGCATTTTGGTGATTATACCAGAATTTTAATTTTAGCCTGAAAAGAATTTTAAGGAGAAAGTGAACCAGACATGTCATTTTAATAACCCTTATACCCTGTAGTAAGGTAGGATTTTGGTAGGGACAAGGAATTCCTGATGACAGGGCATTAAGCAATCAGAATTGTTCTGTAGGCATTATCCAGAGAGGTAGCTGTGTTAGTCTGTGTACAGCAAAAACAACGAGAGTCCTGTGGTACCTTAAAGACTAACAGATTCCTTCGAGTATAAGTTTCATGGGCTCCAACCCACTTCGTCAGATGCAGGACTCTCGTTTTTTCTGTAGGCATTATGTAACAAGGAAGTTAATTTTTATTTTGTTTGAGAAATAAACCTAAATATTAGAATGGTTACATTCTATTAAACTAATAGTTGTGTTGACTTCCTCTTATTTTCTGCCTACATTTTGAAGATAGGGGCTTCTGCATGTGCCCATGAGGCATAGAGTTTACCAGCCAAAGAGGCAGAACTTTTTTTCTGTGCCTGCTGTTGACACTCCCATTTGGGTACAGTTCAGATTTGATGCTTCTGTATACAAATACGGTGTTGAGCTCACTATACTAAATTTTAAACTGGGTTCCCTACAAGGAAACATTCATAATTCACAACTACACAAAAGTGATATGCATAAAAAGTCCTGAACTATTTAATTTTTAATGCAGTGTTCCTCAACCGCTGTGTGGGGACACAGTACTGTGTCACCACACAGCAATAAGGGTGTCGTGGAGAGCCGGGTGGGTGGCTGGATTCAGATGGGGCAGAGGGAGGGGGAGGGCTGGTGTGTCGTATAAGGTCACGCATGCCACCAAGCGTGTTGCGACCTGCAAAAGGTTGGGAACCACTGTTTTAATGTATGCTCTATAACAGGTTTTTGTTACATGCATATGGGACTACAGCAGCCTGTTAGCAGCCAGCCAGAATTTCTTGAACGTATATGGCTCACTACGATGAATACTAAAGTGCAGAAAACTTGACTGTGATTTAAATGACTGTAGTTGACATATAGGAAATCAATAGATAGAATGAACTCGAAGTAGAGCACAGAGCAGCATATTCCATCCGTGTTATTAAAAAGATTACTTATTCAGCTTTACATGGTTCACATGGTGGTAGCATGTCAAGAGAGAACTACCCATGGTTCAGGATGTGTAAAGTCCTCACTCCCATGTAAGCTGGCTCCACACCAGGCAGACTCATCCTTAACAGATGGTTCCTGGTGATGGAGGTAGGCAAATAGACTTTAAGATGTGCAGGGATTGAGACAAAGGATCTGCATATGAATGTTTTTGTTAGCTCATTATGAAATGCACAGAAGCCCTTGCTTCACTATCCTGATTAGTTCAACCACAAGTTATTGGGGCTGATAGTTTCAGAAACATAGCAGGGAAGAATAATTCCCTACATTGCAGAAATTACTGGGTGCAATTCTATGACCTAGGTGTTGGAGGAAGGCAGACTAGACTATTGTAGTGATCTCTTATGGCCATAAAGTCTATGAATCTGTTAGCTTGACATGTATGCACAGCTGTGCACTTTAGGATTTTAGTGGGGAGGAAAGCATCCAAAGAGTACTGCCAATGAGTCTTAACTCCGTCAGATCACAGTTTTCACCAGACTGTTCAAAGACACCTCTTCTCTCTAAGGATTAGTTCCGCGTCAAATTTCAGTTTTCTTCTCCTAGCTACTGTAGCATAGCGGTACAAAAAAGATCACAGGCATTTTCCAGAATGCTATAAACAATTGAAAATGGAAGGTTATAATACTAATAGTTAGGCAACCTTTACTATCATTTCTGTTCTTGCTATGGATGCTGACTCAGCACAGTACTTAAGTATGTGCCTAACTTATGGGACTACTTGTGTGATTAAAGTTAGTTGCATGCTTAAGTGCCCTGTTGAACTGGGGCCATAATGCTGTCCTTCTGTTACTTTCACAGCATAAAATGAAGCCAAATTATTTTGCAGAGTTACCATTGTTAATATTGCTCAGATTGAAGACATTCTTTCCTGGGGGCGGAGTGAAATGTGCATTATGTTTCCTTTCCAGTTGTGATTCACCCATCAATGCTGTTTGATTAAATATATACTACAGAAATATTTCTCACTTCACTGTCCCATTATAGATTGGTATGGAAAAATGTATCTGCTTTATTCATACATGTGAAAACATACTGAGTGACAAGGTAAAAAAGGTATGCAGATGATTGGGTAATTACAGTACTCATGGATACTGACCGGTTCGATGTCTTGCAATCCAGCATTAATTAAAATCTGAGCAAGGATTTTCTCCCTCTCTCTCAGCACCTTCAGCTTCTCCTTAACAAAATACCTTGGGATAGGGATTTCTATGTGTTCCTAAGGGAGAGAAATATTCATGGGATACTGTTAGAGCTGTGTTTAAAACCATGTTGCTTATTACCTTAACACATTTCCTTCACAGACTAATTAAATTGGCCTAAAGAGTCTTGAATTTCTAGGAGTGTTGTATGACTTGACCTGTGTAACAGCTGCTGTTCTATTACTTTGCAATTACTCAGGGTCTAATTCAACAACAAAAAATTAGTCAAGTTTCTGAAGCATGAAAACCCTATTTTGAACATTTGGGGTTTGCTGGTAGTTGAAAAATGTATAGACAGTGATTTCAGTGAATTTAATAAACTCATTAGTATGATCCTCCCACTTTACTTATTCAACATCTTGGAAAAAGAAATCAGCTCTATTATATTGTTGTTATTAAAATAAATTAATATCAGATTATTCATTTAGCTTCTTTGGTACTTCTAAGGTGCCTATCATTGTGGTTTCTAGCCACCTCTCAGAATCAAGAATGACTGGAAGTGTCTACCCAAGACTTTGCCTTTACTCTCTTGAATCATAAAAGGTACAACGGTCTCACATTTTCATTCATAGTTTTCCTGTGGGATTATTCGCTGATGCCAAGAAAGAAGTGGGTCTCTTTGAGAGAAATGCAACCACCCCCACCCCATAAAGACCTATGGATTGTTAGAACCTTGCTTATGAATAGAATGAATTCTTCCAAGAGTACGCTATCAGTAGCAATCCTTAATGGCAAGCACAAATTTAATGAAAAGTCATTAGAAAGACAAGGAAGGTGAAGAAATATCTTTTTTTGGCCCAAGTATTTTTGTTGAGAGATACAGACTTTCGAGTTTACACAGAGGTGAAAAAGAGCTCTGTGTAAGTTTGAAAGCCTAACTTTTTCACCAATAGAAGTTGGTCCAATAAAATATAGTATCTCATCCACATTGTCTCTCTAATATCCTGGTACTAACACAACTACTACATCACTGCAAACATGAAAACATGTTGATAGCTGTGTCTGTTTTGGACGTCTGATAGGCCATGAACATAATGTTGCCATTAACAAAGATTTTATTAAGGAAATTATTCAAATATTTACTCAAGCAATGGATTTGTTGTTTTTACAGAACCCTGGCTGCACTTCAGATGTGGGCAAGAGTCTGGTGCACAACCCCCCAGGTGAAAAGGAACTGGATGCTGACAGAAATAGCACCAGTGTCTAGCTAAAGACCCTGGGATATGTATGTATGTTTCTATGTTTTGTGTGAGAGTGTGATAGAAAGTTCAGATGCTAAGGAAAACTGGTTTCTGGAAATTCACAGCTTACCAGATGTGAATGGCAATCCCATCTATTGCCTGCCTTACAGTTTGCAGCTCCAGTCCTGGAGCCCATGGCTCCCCTATTATGGTAGTATATGTAAGGGAAGACCATGAAACGGGTTTGTGTCATGGCACAGAGTTTTTGCCCCATTTACATAATTGTCTTTATCACAGCAGAGGCCTGGTCTGAGAGTTTTCCTGATTGTTTCTGGCCAGGTTTTCTGCTTCTTCCATTGTAATATTTTACTGCTGTTAGTAGCATGCTGTGCCACAAGTTGTTCTGATTTTCCTCAGCTGTTCCTATACAACTATCTCACTTATGCTCTTTTTCTCCCCACAGAAGGAAACTACATACTCTCGTTTCCAAGTTTGCAGATTTCTGTCCTGGTGGCCCCAGCAATGATAAGACGAGCCTGTTCTATATAGCAGTTTCAGGTAGGGTGAGCAGATAGCAAGTGTGAAAAATCAGGGCAGCAGAGGGTAATAGGCACCTATATAAGACAAAACCCCAAATATCAGGTCTTTCCCTTTAAATTGGAACATCTGGTCACATTAGTTAAGGGAGCAGTTTCTGCTTCAGCCATGAAAGAATTTTTGGCTATGTCTACGCTGGCAAGTTAGTTCGAATTAAGGAGGCTTAATTCGAACGAACTAAAGCCAAGGCTACACTAGACTTTAGTTAGTTCGAATTAAGGGCTTCCTTAATTCGAACTAATAAGTTCGAATAGGGTATTCGAACTAAAGGGTAAATTCGAACTAACTAGTTCGAATTAACCAATGTGGCCATGTTAATTCGAACTAATTTCTTAGTTCGAATTAACCGGCCATTGAAATGAATGGGGATCACTAATTCGAACTAAGCAAGTGCTTGCTTAGTTTGAATTAACGTTCCAGTGTAGCCATGCTAGTTCAAATTAAGCTAATTCGAACTAACTAAAATTAGTTCAAATTAGTTAGTTCGAACTAACTAATTCGAACTAATTTTAGCAAGTGTAGATATAGCCTATGGATGTAGTTTTCTGGAAGGAGATATGCTCTCCATCTCTATGCTGGGAATGATGAGCTACACCCTATAATGATCAAGAGATCAATCCTTTTACAATATTCCAAGGTACAAGACTCATTATGGTTGATTTATAGATAAATCTCACAGCCTAATTGACTTCAATCTAGCATGGGTAGGTAAAGGCCTAGCATAAAGCGATAGGCCCCCACAAAAAGGACAACCTTAGTTCTTAACCACTTTGTAGGACACAACATTGTGAAACAACAGACTTGTGATGTTTGCCCACAAAAATCAAGTAACAGACGCAGCCTTTTAACCATTTCCTACCTCACATAAGTGGTGTGAGGATAAATACATTAAAAGTATCTATATAATTACCACAGATAGACAGATTCCATGTCTGAAGGCAAACTAGAGAAAGGTGGCGCACAGATAATGGGAGAAAGATAAAATTCAAACTTTTGAGTGATATATTAATAATAAAACCAGTGTTCCTCAGTACCATTCATGAGATCAACATGCTTGGGTTTTAGTAATTCTCTATATTCCTCAACATTACCATCACTATGCTGGATTACAAGCCCTTCATAGCTGATGAAAGCAAGGGCCATGGTGCAAAGATGGGGAGCTGTCATCTAGATATATCACTGGAGGGACTGGAGTTTTTTATGTGCATTGACCAGGACCTTAGTACTGGAGCCAAGGATGATACAGACAAAAATATAATCAAGTCTGCATTGTCCTTCATTGGTGAGAACAGTTCTAACCTCCTGCACCAGTCTACACCATGCTTTGTTAGTCATAAGGTGGGGTAAAGGGACAAGGGCTATGTCTACACTTGCAAGTTAGGCTGACTTAAGGAGGCTTAAGTCGACCTAATTTAGTCCCTGTCCACACCAGGCTTTCATTAAGACGACTTAAGAAATTCCTTAAGTCGACTTAATAAGAACATCCGGGTAGGTCGACCTAACTCTCCTTAAGTCGACCTAACCATTCTTTAGGTCGACCTAAGCACAGTGTGGACACTTAAGTCCACTTTGTTAAGTCGACCTAAGGACAGTTAGGTCAACTTAACAGAGTGGACTAAGTCCCCGTCCATGGACACCACTTTAAGTTGACTTCATAAGGTCAACTTGAAGTCGACTTAAAGTCGACCTTATTAAGTCAACTTAACAAAGTCGACCTAACTTTTTGTAGTGTAGACATAGCCAAGAATTCGTCTTTAATTTTTTTAACAACCAATGTTAAAAATGTTACAATTCAAACTCACCAACTTTTTTCCCTTGGTTGTTTTACCTATAAATCATGAAAACACAGTAATGTTTGTAATGGTGGGTTTAAAAAATAAAAACAAAACCGTAATAATACTAATAATACATTTTGAGTTATCAGTTTCTGAATGATGCCTTTATATTCTCCAGTATGTCTTCTGATGGCCAAAAGAGTTCTCTGCTATGAATAAAATATCCACTTATTTCAATCACTGTACTATACATATCTATAGAGTAAAATAATCCGTTAAAAGCTATAACATGTTTCATATCTAAAAACTGAAGAACCAATTCTATAAAATGTAAAGATATCATTAGGCAATTTCTTTCATATTATAACCAGAATCCAGAAAATAATAATCTTTAAACAATACCCAATGCTGACAACAGATAACTGTTAGAAACCAAATGAAATTATCAAATAAATCACAATTACTTCTCATCTGTTTTTTATACTCTCAACCTTCAAGGCTCCATATTATGCCCATACTCACTGGGGTTAAGGTTAAGTTGAGATGTCATTCAGACAACTGCTCCTAAATTGGATAGAGGGGTCATTACAAGGCAATCTTTTTCCCTAAACATTGAATGTGGTACCAGATCCTGTCTGCTTTGTAATTAGAAGCCAGACTAAAGTTTCTCATATGGCAGTTTGGAGAATTAACCACAGGAACAGTCTATTCTTTATAGTGTTTTATTTGTAACCTTTGAGAGGGCCATGAGGTCAAATTGATTCACTGGAGGCAAAGGCCAAACCAAACTGAAGTCTGACATTGGCTCTGGCTTGGTCCTGCGTGACCCATCCTATGTGATCCTACAGGAAAATCAGCTGAATTTGTGATGTTACTAGTATGAACATAGAAACTGACTTATTGTAACATGAGTTTGCTATAGGACCAAGTAGAACCAAGTCAGACATGGAGGAAGATCACCTTTATTAAAAATGATACATCTCTGGTAATATTACAGACATATGGAAATATAACATTGATCAAACAGATTCAGTTTTAAAAGCTTGTTCCAGTGAAAAACTCAGTGTAGAAAGAATATATTCTGGATAGTTATTTTTAACAGAAATGCCATAAATAGCAACTACACAGTAAATTAGTGAGTATATAGTAGGCCAAGTTTTCTTTTGATATAAAATGGTGCAGCTTCATTGAAATAAATAGTGTTGTTCCAGTTTACACCAACAGAGAATTTAGCCCAGTACAACTAAATAATATTGACTTATACGTACTAGGCTAGATCTTCAGATAGTGTAAATCAGCATAGCTTCATTGACCTCAGCCGATTTACCTTAGAATATAGAATATATTCCTAACTTGTTTATGATAAAGTATACCTACAGGGGACAGCTTAAGATCTTGCAGGATATCATCAAAGTAATGAAACTCCGAGTTCTCCAGCTCCACCATTTCATTCTTCAGCTCCAGGATACGGCCCATCACGCCCTCCAGCACTTGTCGAATCACTAATCTTTTCTGTGGGTGAACAATCTGGTCATAGGCAGTCTCCAAGTTACGGAAAATTTGCACATATTTGATGTAGAAGGTGGCTAACGTCTGGAACACGGTCACACGATCCTTCTGTGGCTTTACAGGCTTATCATCTGTTTCCCTCTGAAGCAGGCTGTTGAGGGCTTCTTGGGCTTCTGCCCACATCTTATTATAAGTGCTAATTGAAAGGAGAAAAGAATAGCTTAGCTGCAGATATATGTATTGGTTAGCACACAACCGGATGCACAGTTGTTGAGTGTCTCCAGGACTCCAGAAGTGTGGATCTCTCATAAAAGCAAACCCTAAAGTGCATTTTAATTCCGAAAGGATTAAAAAAGAACTTAGGTAAAATGTATTTTAAAGCAGAGTTTATGTATTTTAGCAAAGAGTTACTTAATTAAACTAAAGCTCCTTTTTATTGGATTTACTAGTAAAGCAGTTTTAGAAACAGGCATTTTAAGATTCTGCTTTAATAACATAAAAAAGTCAAAAACTGTTGGAGTTCATCACAAAATACAGTTGTAACCACAGTCCCAGGCTGGCAACAAAGTCTGCTGAGGCAGAACCCTGTACCTATGTGCAGCCTCATTGAAGGCAATTCAGGATCAGAATCCATGGCATGTACTTCAGCTGTCACAACCCCGACTGCATGATTCAATATCCAGTAGCTGCAATTTAAAAAAATAAATATTAGATTCCCCCCAACCCCCTTTAAGCATCAAAAAGGCATTTAAAGGTTATAATGGTGGTGGTGGTTTATTAAATTGACATTATGATGCAAAATGTGGACAGTTGAATTTACATCACCTCAGCTTGGGAATTATAGGGAATGTCTACACTGGCAATTTAGGTCGACTTAAGTAGTCTTAAGTCGACTTAAATTACTCCCTGTCCACACCGGACTTTCATTAAGTCGACTTAAGGAATCTCTTAAGTCGACTTAATAACTACCCCACCTTAGGTCGACTTAAGCCTCAGGTTGACTCCTTAGGTTGATTTAAGCACAGTGTGGACATGGATTAACCCTTAAATCGACTTGATTAAATTGACTTAAGAGCAGTTAAGTTGACTTACTAAGTCCACGTTCAGAGTAACCACTTTAAGTCGACTTTAAGTCGACTTAAAGTCAACCTCATTAAGTCGACTTAACAAAGTCGACCTAACTTTTTCTAGTGTAGACATACCCATAGATTCTGTAAGGAGTTGCTGGTATTACTACCGGCTATGGCAATATCATCAGGCTTTTCTTCTAATTGAGTCTTTCCAGGATGGCTGCAACAATGATTGTGGGGGAACAAGAGAGGTAGTTTGGCCTAGATTCAGAAGATATAGCATTGTGACTGTGATGACCATTCAGACTCACAGATGGGTTGGAAATCCTGAACTATGAAAGGAACTGCCATGTCACAAAGGGTTGGAACTCTGCTTTCACCATGCACCTTCAATCCCTCAGATGAAGATAGTAAGGAAGGAAAACAATGTGAGAACCAACCTCAGATGACAGAATGTATAGACCACGTTAAGACCCTGGGTTGGGACTCAAGGGATATATGTCAATTTCTGGCTCTGTCATAGACTTGCTGTGTGGCCTTGGTCTAGTCATTTAAGCTCTCTGTGCTTCTGTTTCCAATATGCAAAATGGGGTTATTAATACTGTTTTTATCTGTCTTGTCTATTTAGATTCTGTTTTCTTCAAGGCAAAAACTTCATCTTATTGGATGCTGCAGCATCTAGTAGAGTGTGGCATCTTAGCTATTGTAATAGAAATAAATAACAAGGTTTAAATCTGTTATATAAATACCAGCTGCAATAAAAAAACCAGACCTAACTTCCTCAGAATCCTGGGGAGAGCTGTATTGAAAGCTGGCTTTGCAGCTGAGTCACCAGTCTACTGAAAGCACTGTTTTATTTTATCCAAAAACTAAGGCAAGCACCCTGTCTAGAAAACTGAGTGTGTTGGAGCATTCTGCTCCCTTTGTAGGGGAGAAGTGGAAAATCCAGCTCTGGCCAACTTCATTTACATGAATTATAATATTGCTTATCCATAATTCCACCTACTGAGTTTTTGCTGTTTTGTTTGGAACTGGTTTTATATTTCCATATATAAAGGTGATAAGAAGTTTTTGCTAGTACTGTGGTCAAGAAAGGACATAGAACTGTTCAGGATATGCCACCATGTGACAGGAATCACCCTGACTGAACAAGAAACTGACTTTGGTTGGATAATAAAGTTTGGCCTGGGCAAAGACATAAGAGGAATGGGTTTTGTCATGAAGAACTCTGAACTAGAGAGTAGGGATTTTGTCCTAGGGTTCTGTCCTGCTCTTTTCTGTGCTTCCTGTGTGGTGAAGAACTCTATAGAGAGGACTGTCTGGCTCAATAGTGATGAATAAGAAGAGCTGTGGAAACATCTCACTAGGAGCAGTGGAGTTGAGTTGGTTCTATGGGAAGCTTTGAGCAGACAAGTGGTGGCCATAGTGAGCTGATGTCACATTGTCCCAGTCTCCTCGACTGGTGGAATCACTGGACTGGACTAGGCTGATGCTCACTGGCACCAGATCTGGCAGAATATCTCTCTGGGGTCTAGAGCTGACAAGCAGGGGAGAACCAGCCCTGGATGTCCTTTGGTTACCACTGACATTAACTCAACTGTGATTGGGGTTTTTGGTGGGTGGAGTTTGTGCTGATACAGAGTTCTGGGGCTCCATAAGCTGGACATTTATTTTCTAGGAACTGGGAGATGACCAAACTCTTAGTATATTAATTAGGGTTGTTCAGTTTCTCATATTTAAACATATATCATTTTTTGTTTAATGTTTCTTTCAGTTACGTTCCTTTTTCTCCCCATATTAAAAATTCTTATGTTCCATATTTCTGAATGACTTTTGAGTGCTTGTGATTAGGGGGGAAAACTTCCTGTCAGGCTGTCTAGTGAAGCTTTATTTTTATTTCCCAGATCCAGAAATAAAAGTACTGCTCTGGGGGAAGTTTGAGCCATATATCTGTCTTAGAGAAGGACCCCAAGATACGTTGAACCTAGCTCTAGTTGCTGTTATTGGCACCTGGGAGAAAGATAATGCTAACATATTCCAGAGTAAAGGAGCTGGACATGGATGCAATTGAAATATGTCTGTTACATTTTATAGAGCCATTTTTGGAACAGTTATCTCGCTAGTCTGATTGGACTGAGAGTGCAGTTGTGTATTAATTTTCTGTTGTGATGATGAGGCTAAGCAGCTGCAACCTATGCATAGATTGGAACCTTTGTAAGCCAATCAATTTTTCCCTCATGCCTATGCATTTTATAATACTGGATGAGAGTAATGAGGCTATGGAGATAACAGAATAATATTGCAGTAAGGGTTCTTGTACATAGTGGCTTGAGCTCTCTGTATTTGTTTATTTCTTCAGGTTATTGATGGGTATGTTGTGACTCACTAGAGTGCTTAGCAAAAATATTAACAATCTGAGCCCTGCTATTGAGTTTACATGATTTCATTTTTAAAGGGTATACTATACTTTTCAACTTCAGCAGGACGCAGCTGGCCTTGCTCTTTTTAATGTATTTGCAGCCCACCCACATCTTTCCTTTCCTCCTGATTCATTTATATCCCACTGCACCAAATTAATCAGTAGATCACAGCAATTAACCCAGGTGCAAGAGATAAACAAAATAAAACTACTAGCATAGGAAAGATTGGCACAAACAAGAGTACCATTAGTTGTCCCTGACAGCTCAGCCAATTGATCAATGGGGGTTTTGTATACTGTCTTGGAACTGGGGACTCACATGAATGGAAACCAATGAGATTGTGGTGTACTCCAGCACAGATGAACACAATACAGTATTGTACTTTCCTAGCAATGTGTATCCAGAATCGATTTTGCAGTGGGGAAGTTATAAATCTTTGAAGATGTCTGGCCCTCTAGCCTATACCCCAACTACAAGCCTGATTCATAAACAGTGGGTATCCTCAGGCTAGACCATTTCAAATGCATGTGGTCTCAGAGCTGACAATAGGAACCAAAATTGCCCATACAACTGTCCACTCCGCTTCACAGAAGCCTCTTTCTCTCTGCCCAGACTGGGGAGAATGCCAAGTCTTCCCCCATTATGTCAGCTATATTCATAGTTTCTTTTTATATTTTTTAATTATTTTTTTAAATTAAAGCATGTTAACGTAAGGCAAAACACACTGGAAATAACTGTATAAACCATACAGCATTAAGTATCTGATAAGTGTAAGATAATTAGAAATTATTGTAAGCATGTTGTTAGATTGGTTTCTTTTCTGTGGAGACCATGACATATTTGTTTTTCCAGCATTACCATTCAGTCTAAATCAAGGGAGGGAAAGGAGGAAAAATAAAGAATAAAACATCAAGTAAGAAAAACAGGAGGGAAAAGAGAGACATCAAAACAACCAGGGCCAGATCCTCCAATGGTGTAGAATGACTTACGCCATTTAAGAATCTGACTCTGCCAACGCTGAAGATGGTGAGCTAGCTGAGGCATAACCAAAATAGGCAGTAGGCAGTTGTCCAGACTGTGATGATGGAAGGATATTTGGAGTGTCTCACAAGACATTGCCAGATCTGATCATAGTTGTGCAAATCCTCATGTGAATAATCAGTGACTAAAGCAGGGCTGGTCCATATGCACAGTAACATTGAAGTTCACATGTGCCTGATCAAGTGACCCTGACTGGCCTGCTGAACACACGGACAGCTCCAGAAGCAGGTGTGCTTCAGAGAGGCACAGTCTCTTCCTGAGCTTGTAGGGGCACATGCGTAGCAAACTTGCAGCAGTCTCTCTTCATTTCCACAGACTCTGCTTCTCTTTCAGTGTAGCTAATGCACTCTTTGTGCCAGAGGGAACAATCTCTGTCAACAGGGGAACAAACAAGGAGTCCTGTGGCACTTTTAAAGACTAACAAATTTATTAGACTCATAGACTTTAAGGTCAGAAGGGACCAGTACGATCATCTAGTCTGACCTCCTGCAAAATGCAGGCCTCAAGACCTCACCCACCCACTCCTGCAATAGGCCACCAACCTATGACTGAGTTATTTACCTCCTTAAATCATGATTTAAGGACTTTAAGATACAGAGAATTCACCGGTAGGTGAACCATGCCCTGTGCTACAGAGGAAGTCGAAAAACCCCCAAAGCCCAGGCCAATCAAAAATTCCTTCCCGACCCCAAATATGGCGATCAGTTAAACCCTGAGCACGTGGGCAAGTCTCAACAGCCAGTTACCCAAGAAACAATTCTCTGTAATAACTCGGAACCCACCCCACGTACTCTCCCCTCTTAGGCCACTTGTAAATACACCACACGTAGCCAAATATCAGTCAATTTCCAAAATAGGCTAATCATACCATCCCCTCCATAAATTTATCAAGCTCAGATTTGAAAGCAGTTATGGTTTTTGCCCCCACAACTCCCCTTGGAAGCTTATTCCAGAACTTTACACCTCTAATGGTTAGAAACCTGCGTCTAATTTCAAGCCTAAATTTCTTGATGGACAGTTTATAACCATTTGTTCTGGTGTCCACATTGGTGCTGTACTCAAATAATTCCTCTCTCTCCCTAATGTTAATCCGTCTGATGTATTTCTAGAGAGCAATCATATCCCCCCTCAGCCTTCTTTTGGTTAAGCTAAACAAGCCAAGCTTCTTGAGTCTTCATTCATAAGGCAGGTTTTCCACTCCACAGACCATCCTTGTAGCCCTTCTCTGCACCTGTTCCAATTTGAATCCATCCTTTTTAAACATCGGGGACCAGAACTGCACACAATATTCCAGATGGGGTCTCACCAGTGCCTTGTACAGTGGCACTAACACCTCCCTGTCTCTACTTGAAATACCTCTCCTGATACATCCTAGAACCGCATTAGCTTTTTTCATGGCCACATCACATTGGCAGCTCATAGTCATTCTATGGTCAACCATTACTCTCAGATCCTTCTCCTCCTCAGTCCGTTCCAACTGATGCGTCCCCAACTTATAGGAAAAATACTTGTTATTTTTCCCTAAATGCATGACCTTGCACTTCCCATTATTAAATTTCATCCTGTTCCTGATACTCCAGTTTACAAGGTCATCCAGATCTTTCTGTATGGTATCCCGATCCTTCTCCGTATCGGCAATACCTCCCAACTTGGTGTCATCCGCAAACTTTATTAGCACATTCCCGCTTTTTGTGCCAAGGTCAGTAACAAAAAGGTTGAACAATATCGGTACCAAGACAGATCCCTGAGGGACTCCACTGGTAACCTCCCTCCAGCTTGACAGTTCACCCTTCAATATGACCCGCTGTAGTCTCCCTTTTAACCAGTTCCTTATCCACCTTACTATATTCATATTAATCCCCATCTTCTGTAACTTAACTAATAACTCCCTGTGTGGAACTGTATCAAATGCCTTGCTGAAATCTAAGTAAATTAAGTCCGCCGCATTCCCTTTATCTAAAAAATCTGTTATCCTTTCAAAAAAGGAGATCAAGTTGGTCTGGCATGATCTCCCTTTTGTAAAGCCATGTTGTATTTTATCACAGTTACCATTATCCTCTATAGCCTTAAGTACTTTCTCCTTCAAAATTTTCTCCAAGACTTGGCATACTACCGAGGTCAAACTGACAGGCCGGTAGTTACCCAGATCATTTGTATTCCCTTTCTTGAAAATAGGAACTACATTAGCAATTCTCCAGTCATACGGTACAACCCCCGAGTTTACAGATTCATTAAAAATCCTCGTTAAAGGGCTGGCAATTTCATGAGCCAGTTCCTTTAGTATCCTCGGATGGAGATTGTCCGGGCCCCCCGATGTAGTCACATCCAACAGCTCAAGTTTGGCTTCTACCTCAGGTATGGTAATTTCCACATTCATGATCTCATTCCCATTAGCTTCCCTACCTCTATCCCCCAGCTCAACTTCACTCTCATTGAAAACAGAGGCAAAGTACTTATTTAGACATTGAGCCATGCCTAGATTATCCTTGACCTCCACCCCATCCTCAGTTTTTAGCGGTCCCACTTCTTCTTTCTTTGTTTTTTTCCCATTTATATGGCTAAAGAACCTTTTACTATTGGTTTTAATTCCCTTCGCAAGGTCCAGCTCAGCTTGACTTTTCGCCTTTCTCACTCTCTCTCTACATGTTCTGACCTCCAAAAGGTAGCTTTCCTTGCTGATCTCTCCCCTTTTCCACTCCTTGTAGGCTTTGTGCTTCCTCCTAATCGCCTTTCTGAGAAGCTTACACATCCAGCTTGGTCCACAGTTCTTGCCTATGAATTTTTTCCTCTTCCTCGGAATGTAGGCTTCAGATAGTTCATGCAACTTTGATTTGAGGTGATTCCAAGCCTCTTCTACATTTACATTCCTGAGTTCTTCTATCCAGTCCACTTCCCCAACTAATTCCCTTAATTTTCTAAAGTTAGCCTTTTTAAAGTCAAAGATCCTGGTCGCTGATTTATTTTTGTTTATCCTTCCAATTAGTTTGAACTGAATTAGCTCATGGTCACTTGAACCTAAGTTGTCCCCTACAACCAGTTCATCTATGAGGTCCTCACTACTCACCAGTACTAAATCTAAGATGGCATCCCCTCTCGTTGGTTCGGTAACCATTTGGAGAAGGAATTCATCAGCTATCACATCCAGGAAAAACTGGGCCCTCTTATTACTACTAGCACACGTCCTCCAGTCTATATCTGGGAAGTTAAAGTCTCCCATAATCACATAGTTCCCAGAAGTATTAACTTCCTTAAAGGCCTTAAAGAGGTCCCTATCCAAGTCTAGATCAGATCCCGGTGGTCTGTAACACACTCCAAGCACCATTCCAGGAGAAACTTTAGTAGCTTTTTTCCCTAACATGATTTTTACCCAGATTGATTCTGTTTTGTTAACTCCATCACTTTGAATTTCCCTGCAGTCTATCTCCTCATTGACATACAATGCCACTACCCCACCTTTGCCTTTATATCTATCTTTCCTAAAGAGCACATAGCCTTCAATACCGGTACACCAGTCATGACTACTATTCCACCATGTTTCAGTTATCCCTATAATATCTGGTCTCACTTCCTCTACCAGTAGCTCCAGCTCCTCCATTTTGTTACCCAGGCTTCTTGCATTAGTATATAAACATTTTAGTTTGTGCTGCTTGGCCTCACTCACGTTCTTTGCCTGATTTGGCACAGTCGTTCCACAGACAATATCACTCACTAGACTGGCATTTACACTACTCCTCCTTCTCATAACCCTCATGCCACTCCCTGTTTCTGTGTCCTTTCTTATTTCATTTTCCTCCTTCTCAACACTAATATCAGGCGCGGAGATTATTCGGGCATCTCCCAATCATCTCCCCCAGCTCTCTAGTTTAAAGCTCTCTTGATTAGTTGTGCTAATCTCCCTCCCAGAAGTCTGTTTCCCTCCCTACTCAGGTGCAATCCATCCCAGGAGAACAGTCTTCTGTCCATGAATGCCTCCCAGTGACCATACATGCCAAAGCCCTCCTTATAGCACCACTGCCTGAGCCATCTGTTTATCATCAGGGTCTTCTCACACCTTTGTTGTCCTCCTCTAGGGACAGGCAGAATCCCACTAAAGATCACCTGAGCTTCTATTTCCTTGAGAGTCCTCCCCAGCCTGGCATAGTCACCTTTGATACTTTCCAGTGAGAATCTATCTACATCATTTCTACCCATATGGAGGACAATCAAAGGATTCTTTCCAGCTCCCGTTAAGATCCTCTTCAGTCTCAGATCAACATCCCCTATCTTTGCATCAGGCAAGCAGCATACCCTTCTGTTCTCAGGATCAGCTCTGGTTATAGGCCTGTCTGTCCTTCTCAACAAGGAGTCCCCAATCACATACACTTGCCTTTTCCTGGCACCAGTGCTATTCACTAGCCTATCCCCACTGCGTTCCGGTCGCAAGTCCTCAGTCCTCCTGTTTTTCTCTGCAATCCTTTGCATCCGCTCCCGAGTCCTTCTAGGGCTCTTACTGGGAGGAATCTCCATTGGCTCATCCCCTCTTTGGGTAGGACTAGCTGCTCTTCTCTTTTTCCTTGCACTCCCAACATCAGTCACTACACGCTCTGCTCCTTCATTCGCTAACCCAGCAAACCTGTTTCTGAGCTCTATTTCTCCTTTGCTAGCCCGTCTTTTGCTCTGCCGCCTTCTCACAGTCACATGCTTCCACCGGCCACTTTCATCTCCTGGTATTCTGGCCTCACAGTTTGATGGTCCTGCTTCCACCTGCAGGTCTGGCGTTTCTCTTAAAACGTCCTCACCTGTCTGCTCCATCAGTTGTTCGAAACCCCTTCTAAACACAATGAGAGTTTTCACCTGCATCTCTAATCCCCGAACCTTCTCCTCCATCAACCCAATGAGGCGGCACTTCATGCACACATAGGTCCTTGGAGGCAATCCCTCCAAAATCAAGTACATTCCACAGCTTCCACATCCTGCCATTCTTGCTGTTGCTTCCCCAGCTTGAGTGTCCACTACGGTTGCCTCTGTATCTGCCATAGCTCTTGTCTTAATCCCAGTCAGCACAAAATAAACCCCACCACCGCAAGACAAGCAATACAAGAAACCCACCCTCCCCCAACACTCCCCCTCCAAAGTCCCACTTAAACTCCTCTGTTCACAGCCCCTATGTGCTGCTGCCTGCTGGAGTGGCTGCCTTTATAGCTCCCTCAGCAGGGAAGCCCCACCCCTAACTGGGGTCAGCTGATCTCTCTCCACCAATCAGCCCCTGAAATCTGAACAAGAGAAAAGAAAAGAAAAGAAAAGAAAAAAAACCCCACATACAAAAATACAAATAACAAGCACTATAACTCCCCCAGGACTCCTCCACAACCCTAAAAGCTCACTCAAACCCTAAAGGCTCACTCCAACTCCTCTGTTCACATTTATTTATCGCATTTATAAATTTGTTAGTCTTTAAAAGTGCCACAGGACTCCTTGTTTGTTTTGCTGACCTAGACTAACACAGCTATCCCTCTGGAACGAGTCCTCTGGGGAGTGCCTGGCCACACCCCAGGAACCATAGGAGGAGAGTAAGGCCCCTTAGGTATATCTACACTGGAGGCTCTGTTAAGTCAACTTAACAAGGTCAACTTTAAGTCGACTTAAAGTCGACCTTACTAAGTTGACTTAGAATGTCCACACTGAAAACTACAGTCGAATGCCTATGTCCATACTGGCAGGTTCTAGGTCGATGGAGAAGCGGCCAGTGTTCCCTCTAAACTGATGATGCAGCTGAGCAAGATATTGTACTTGTTGAGCGGCAATTTGTGAGGCATGGTGCCTTATGGGCAATATTTTTTGGTGCTGGAAGCATCAGCAAACCTAAGTACCTTAAGTCAAAAGAAATGCATAAATGTCTTTTCATTTGAACTTTAATAAAAATGTTAAAATGAAATATTGTAGTTTTATTAATTTACTATGGGTTGGGCTGGAGAGAAGAAAAAGAGCTGCAGCCATTGGGCTGTGGAGAGCCGCGGCTGGGGAGGTCGGGCTGGGGAAAGCCGCAGCTGGGGAGATTGGGCTGGGGAGAAGGGGAAAGCTGCAGCTCCACGGCTCTCCCCTTCTCCCCAGCCCAATCTCCCCAGCCATGGCTCTCCCCTTCTCCCCAGCCCGATCTCCCCAGTCGTGGCTCTCCCCAGCCCGATGGCCACAGCTCTTTTTCTTTTCTCCAGCCCAACCCATAGTAAATTAATATCAAATTAATTAGTGAATTAATTAATTTCACATTAATTTAATTACTTAGCAAATTAATTAATTAATAAATTAGTATTGGAGGCCAATTAGGTCAACTTAGGGGCTATCCCCCATCTACACTGGCTTAAGTTGACTTAATAACGTTGATTTAAGCCTTAAGTCGACCTTCAGAGGTGGTGGTATTAAGTTGACGTAAGGCACCACTTAAGTTGACTTAATAAGCGCCCAGTGTGGACGCAGTGGTCTGTAGGTCGACTTAAGCGTCCTTGAGTCGACCTAAGGCTCCTGTGTAGACGTACCCCTTGAGCACTCCCCACCTTAATAATCACACAGAATATGGCCCTGTAGCCCAATTCTACTACAGATACAAAAATACACAGCTTTGCATAGCTTTGCATCAAACAAAAAGACCTCCAAAGATCCTTTATACTCTTTAATACGTTCCTAAAAGGGTGTCTTGTTGGGTCACCAAAATCTGTAGCCAAATTCTGCAGTTACTTTGGAATTCGGATAATTAATATGAATATTTATTAAGTTGTTTTAAGAATGTGGGTTCTAGTCTGAAGTTGACCACAGACTAAACCAAAATTAAACCAAGTTACCATGGACTTCCCCAAGGAACGATTAGAGTTACAAAGATTTTGAGGTATTTTATAATTCTTCATTGCCAACAGTATAAAGCATAGAAATGATGAGTATTACCTGGTAAATGTACAACAAAATAACGTGTGTGTGTGTGTGTGTGTGTGTGTGTGTGTGTGTGTGTGTGTGTG
>ML685877.1:1815182-1921394 GCA_007922175.1 Pelusios castaneus
GTGTGTGTGTGTGTGTGTGTGTGTGTGTGTGTGTGTGTGTGTGTGTGTTCAGGCAATCTTATACAGTTGATGACAGGCTATAACAAGCTATGCATTCTATGAAACAATTTACAAGTTGCTCATACTTACATTCCCCTGGAGTAAGGGTGTTGAGATATGGAGTGCAGGATCTAGTAACCTTAATAAACTTGACTAAAATAAAACTAAGAACAAGCGGATAGGTCTGTGAAGATTCTTTCTTGAGAAAGTTGAATTCAGAGTTGAGGATTGGAAGTTTCATTGCTCACCAAATCCTAGGGCAGGGCTCAGCAACCTTTGATGATCCCCGTGGCAGCCCCTCCTCCCCAACCTTCAGCTGGTGTCGGCAGCCAACCAAAAATTCGGTGGCGGCCACAGCTCGTGTTGTGGGGTGGACACCTCCTAGTCATTCCACTGAAAGGAGCCGCTTGTAGAAAGAAGTCGCCCAGAGTGGCTCCTCTTGGTGGTATGCCTAGGGCAGGGGTCCCCAGGCATGCCACAGAAAGAAGCTGCCTGGAGCAGTGCTTCTTGGGGGTCCCCAGGTATGCCACGGAAAGAAGCTGCCTGGAATGGCTCCTTTTGGTGGCAGCATACTGTAGAGAGAGCTACCATGGGCAGTTTCTT
The DNA here is from genome assembly GCA_007922175.1 of Pelusios castaneus. Lineage (NCBI taxonomy): Eukaryota > Metazoa > Chordata > Testudines > Pelomedusidae > Pelusios > Pelusios castaneus. The sequence goes on from ML685877.1 coordinate 1,815,825, forward strand.
TATGTGGGATCCTCCATGTCCCAGCTGCCCCCAAAAGAAGCTGTCCTGAGTCGCTTTTGATGGCAGGAGCGACAGTTTCTGTGGTGTCGCAGAGGGTGCCACGTGCTACTCCAAATGGGCTCAAGTGCCACTGTCGGCACGCGTGCCGGGGGTTGCCTACCCCTGTCCTAGGGCCTTAAATCCTTCTTTCTCACACATAACAAACTCCATACCTTTATACCCTCCTAAAAATAAACTTGATGATTTCCTTCTTCCTTACCCAAATATGGGTCCTCACCCCAGATATTGTTGGGGTAGCTTCAGGTTATTGGTTAAGGGGTTCATGCGTATAATTGACGTATTTTCCCTACTAGAATTATTCTATATCACCGTTTCCCTTTTCTTGTTTATGAATTTTATGGGTTTTGCGGTTTGTCAAAAGTCTTGCCTAAAGTTGTTATTCACCTATTGACACATAGATATCAGGATCTGAAAAATGTCTTATCAAAGTGAAACAAGACCCACCCTGATATTTTTAACTTAACAGCTACTCCTACTATACCCTTTTGCAAAGCTATTGCATATGGACTCATTTTGTAATTTTACAAAAAGGCCTGTAGGTCTTTCGCATTTCAGCGGCTAGTATAAAAGTTATTCTAACTTACCCACTTATACTAAATATACTACTATAAAACCAGGATTTCTTAAACTTATAAAGAAAGATATACATATATGAGATAAGCTATATGCATACAAGCCAAGTATAGGTATAGGCAAAGGTTTAACTTAACTTAACTCACTTTGCCCATTTGTTAAAGTTTGTTCCCCCACAAGCTTTAAAGGGCATTGCACCTCTTTCTTTTAGAGGGACCTATGGGCAAAAATGGCTTCCAGTCACCCAGGAAAGAGTAAAACAAAATCTTGGCTACTGACTTCTCTTTTAATCTTAAGAAAGATCTCTGCCAGTTGTGATGTACGCTAGGAACTGTCATCAAGACATCATGCTCACTTTCCTTTGTTATAATGCAGTGGGTCATATGTACTGGTGTGAGAAGTTACATCACAAGTGGATGTAACCCAATTAGGGTGAAGAGCATAATTATGTCCCTGACCCTGCTAATACTTATGCACATGCTTAACATTATTATCATAGGTAGTCCCATTGAGTTCAAGTTGGCTATGCATGGTAGTCAAATTAAATATGTGCAGGAGTATTTTCAGGAGCTCTAACTTTGCTTGGGGCATCCAGCATACTTACTCAGCAGTGGTAGGAATAAGCAGCAGAGTAGTAGAAATTGCAGTTAACTATAAAGAGTATAAATGACTGCATTCAAATTTTGAAAGTGTGATTCAAGAGAAGAGGAGGTGCAGGAAGGAGGTGTATTTTGATGTCTAACCTACATTATATAAGGTGTGAAAGGAACTAACACAATTCAGTGTACTTTTCATACTTCAAATAGAGGATGAAGTTCAGAGGAGAGCAAGAGTCCAAGTTCTTAAATGGTGACATGTTCAGAGGGGTAGCCATGTTAGTCTATTTCAGCAAAACAAACAAGGAGTCCTGTGGCACTTTCAAGGACTAAGAATGCGTTATGCATTAAATAAATGTATTAGTCTTTAGAAGTGCCACAGGACTCCTTGTTTGTTTTTCATGTTCTTAAAGTTAACCTCTACCCGTGTATCAGGGGAGTAGCCAGCCCCCGTTTTCTGGCTGAGCCCTGAATCTGCAGGGTGGGCCTGGCCTAGGGCAGCTTCCGGTGATGTGCCTGGAAGCTGCCCGAGATGCTCCAGTTGCTAGGGAACATGAGGAGCTGAAGCACCAGCGTTCCGGCTCCGAGCTGTGGGAGGAAGAGGGAGGGGGAGAAGTGGTGCGATGAGGCTACTAGCTGACCCTGCAGTTCAAGAATTTCACGCCATTGCCAGGTGCTGCAGTAGGTGGGCTTCTTCTCATAGTGGGCGGGCCTGGGCCCACCTGCAGCTCCACCCCTGCTGTGTAGTGTGTATACACACACACACGCACACACAGAGTATAAGCAGTACTGCTGATCATGATAGCAGCTGAAAGGCAAAGTAAGTTACAGGGGAAAATAAGGAACATTAAGTAATAGGATGAGAAAAACGTACACATTGCTTAATTCCAGAGGACTTAAAGTGCTTTCTGGCAGCTCTTATGGCTTTGGGGTAGAAGTGAATCCTGCCCTTTATGTCCTTTCAACTAGCTATGCTCCCAGAGAGAGTAAACAAAGTCCAGATACTATTAGTCAATCAAGAATACTTTATTAATCAGCCAGCCTTTGTGCAATGGCATGGCTTTTTCTAGATTGAAGTTCACTTTTATTACTCAGAATAAAGTATGACCTACTCATTTAAAAGGGAGGCTTACAGATACATTTTTGTGGTCAAGCTGATACAAAATTTGTTTAAATCACTGTCAAGTTATCCCTTACATTTATTTAATATTTCTGGATCCTCTCTGTAGCCTGACAGTACATTTCTGCTTTGGCATTTCTTTTTCAATTTGGAATTATCCTTTTCAATTATGTGCTGTTTTGAACAGAGTTGAAATTAATCCATTCATTTTTGTTGCACCACTTCCACATTCATGCTACAATACTTGCAGGATTAATACTAAGCACATGAGTTGTTCCATTGACTATTTGCAGGACTGGAGATGCAGTGGTTTATGTCAACTAATTTTTGTGAAACAGGAACAATTAGTTGATTTCTGTTGCAGATCTAGCGGGGGAGATCAAAATATTTTGTGTCACACTGGCTGCGTCTACACTGGCAAATTAAGTCGACTTAAGCTTGGCTTAAGTCGACTTAATTGGCCCTGCGTCTTCATTACACTTTGCTTAAGTCGACTTAAACAAAATAAAGTCAACTTAATGAAAATTAAGTCGACTTTATTAAACCTGCTTTTTACTCGACCTAAGGCTTAATTCGACTTTCTAAAGTCGAATTAAGTCAGTGTAGCCCTGGGGTAGCCCTAAGTTGACTTAGGGCTACCCCAGGACTACACCAATGCCCTCTCTGCTGGGGGGGGCACAGGGGGAGCCTGGCATGTCCCCCAAAGGGCAGGGCATGTGGGCATGGTGTGACACTGTCTGGATTTAGGGAAGGATTTATGATATTATTTTCTATGGATATCTCATAAATGCTCTATAATCCATAGGAACTATGTCATGTTTGGTATCAATAGAAAGTAGTAATTTGCTGGGAATGATTATATAGTTTATGTCTAGGAATTCTATTTCGATTAGAAGTTAAGAATTTGATGTTATATCCATACTTTAACTTGTGTCCTTCTAGACAAATTCCTTAGGTGGGAGCGTGTGAACAACCATTGTCTCCTTAATGGCTCATCAGGATACTCCCTGGGACCATATCACCTGGCAAAGTCCTTTACATTAAGGAGACAATGGTTGTTCACACCCTTCCGTCTAAGGCATTTGTCCAGAAGGACACAAGTTAAAGTATGGATATAACATCAAATTCTTAACTTCTAATTGAAATAGAATTCCTAGACATAAATTATATAATCATTTCCAGCAAATTACTACCTTTCTATTGATACCAAACATGACATAGTTCCTATGGATTATAGCATTTATGAGATATCCATAGAAAATAATATCATAAATGCTTCCCTAAATCCAGACAGCATCACACACAGGGCTCTGCCTTGCCAGGGTCCCTGTACCCCTTTGCCCCATTGTACACAGGGGGTGCCCCCCCTGCCACCGTGGACCTGCCCAAGGTCCTCCTAGCCCCACAACTTCGACCTAGAGCATCCAGTGTGGATGCTCTAGGTTGACTTTGTAAGTTCCCCTTTAAGTCGACTTTAATTTTAAGTGTAGACACACTAAGTCGACTTAATTAAGTCGGATTTAAGTCGACTTAGCTAAGTCAACTTAGTTAAAGTCGACTTAAAAGTGCAAGTGTAGACATAGCCACTGTGAGTGACTGGAAGTTCAACCCACTTTGGGGAGGATGAGGACAGGGAAGTTGTGCTATCTCAGAAGTCACAGAAGGCATTTTGGCTGACATAAAGGAGTCCAAATTGTAATAGCTGGGCTGTTACTCCACTGCAAGGTGCAACTCACAGTGGCTATGTCTACACTTGTAATTTTAAGTCGACTTTAGCTAAGTCGACTTAGCATGTCCACACTTAAATTTAAAGTTGACTTAGGGGGGAACTTACAAAGTCGACTTAGAGCGTCCACACTGGATGCCGAGGTTGACTTCTAGGAGCTAGGGGGACCTTGGGCAGGTCCACGGTGGCAGGGGGGGAGCACCCCTTGCCCAGTGCCAGGGGACTCAGCCTTTGCCCCATTGTACCAGGGACCCTGGCAGGGCATAGGGGCAGGGTGGGCAGGGCTCTGCCCTGCACTGTGGGGGGGGCATGCCAGGCTCCCCCTGTGCCCCCCCCCCCCGGCAGGGAGGGCAGTGAGGGAGTCGTGGAGTAGCCCTAAGTCAACTTAGGGCTACTCCAGGTCTACATTGGCTTAAGTTGACTTTAGGAAGTCGACTTAAGCCTAAAGTCGAATTAAAAGTTGGTTTAATAAAGCTGACTTAATTTTCATTGTCGACTTTATTTTCTTTAAGCCGTCTTAAGCAAGCTGCTTAAGTCGACTTAAGGAAAGTGTAGTGTAGATGTGGCTTAAATTAAGTCAACTTAAACAAGCTTAAGTCGACTTAATTTCTAAGTGTAGACGCACCCAGTCTGTGCAGTGGTTGACCATTGGTTGGTATACACAAACAAAAATGTGGCTCACCACTGGGAGATTTTCACATCAGGGTACAAGGGAAAAAGGCCCCCTTAAACATGCTCACTCCATTTTGCATGTCCACAAAGGGCTGGACACTCAGGTACTGGATGGGCTGCAAATACTATAAGGACACCACTCTCTTTTTTAGGGGATATTTTTGCTTTTGATCCCAGAAAGAAGCAGAAGTTCCTGAGGCCCATGAGAATGAAAGTTTAGCTGACTTCCAAAAAAGCTATTCGAATCTTTTCTGTTAAAAAACCATTCAATTTCAGTTTTGGACAAAGTTTTGTGTCAGACTTGCTCACTGTATCCTAAAATTAAGCTTGGTTTTAAAATTCTTCCCAAGCTATTCCAGGATGATGGAGCATACAATGGAACAACATGAATTGCCATAACTATTTCCAGGCCAGCCAATGATTTTTCTATAGGTTCAACAGCAAAGGGGCAAAATAAAGGGGGATAAAACTCACTAAACTCTAGCTTTCATACACAAAGTAAACACAACACACTGGCATTGTTAACATGAAAAGCCATGCACTTCTACCTTCTCTAATTTCATTCTTCAGTAATACAACAGAGAGGGAACACAGAACAAAAGATTATGTGGCACACATGTAAGGGGAAACTACTGCAAAGGCTAGAAAGCAGGCCTCACTAAACATCAGCTGTAACATTGCACCTCCGTAGCTTTCAAGCACCTGCTCTTGCCCAAACTCACAAGGCTGATGAAAAGATACTTCTTTACTCAAAGGACATCATGCTGGTGAATTTTCATACAACAGCCAGACAAGAAACTCATGTCATTTAGGTGGGAAGGAGATTACAATATGCTGAATTTTACCTTACCATGCTCTAAGGAGCAGCCTTTTATCTAACCACTGCAGTTTACCCAGTCTGAGAGCAACATGATGCCCTCTGCTTTGAGACAAGGAGGGGAGGCAATGCATGTTTTCCATGGCAAAATCGGAAGGCTATCCCTACATTGTTTGCGGCTAGAGAAGCGTATAAGTGACGGCTCTGTGGTATGACAGTAGTACTGAGTCCCCATCACATATCATTAGTAGCTTCTCCATATCAAAGATCTTGTTCTACATTATATATGTTGAGGGGCTGGGTGGGACATGGTTAGCCAGCCAGGATCCAGAGCTAGGGAGCAGCTGTTCTCCACTGTATGCTACAGTTCCAAGACTCCTTGATTTACACTACACTGTATTGTGCACAGGAATGAAATTTATTACAACATTAAGAGAGGGAAGTAGTGTCATTCCTAGTGAAGGAAAGGGATGACTGCAGACACAGGACAGGCATTCTGCTCAGATGTCCCAAAGTCTGCAGTGGGCCAACATTCCCTGTTAAGCCTTATGGTTCATATATGTAGAAAGCTATACATCTGTAACCCCCTTCTACACTGATTAGAATATGGCCTGTTTTCTAACATAACTGTAGTTGTAAATTTCCCCCTGCCAGTGTTTTTTTTCTTTTTTCTTCCAAAACAGAACACCATCGTCCTTAATCCTGTTACTGTTGCCTAAATGGAACCTGCAAACTTTTTCAAATTCAGTAGTTCTAATAATTATACAGCACAGTCTTATAATACAAAAATTGTGTTTCCATGATCACAGAATGAGCTCTAATGTAAAAATATTTTATCTCAGGTAAGTATACTTGTGTGTAGCTTGCATAACTCCCAATAATGGCTGCTGAATTTTGCCAGCAGTATAGAACATGCCTGAATTTCCAGTGATGGAGAACTGATCATGATTCTTGATAAATTGTTCCAGTGGTTAATTACCCTCACTGTAAAAAACTTGCACTTTATTTCTAGCCTGAAATTGTCTAGCTTCTATTTCCAGTCATCTTGTTTTAACTTTTATCTATGGGATAGAAAAGCCCTGTGTTATCAAATATCTGTTCCCCATGTGGGGACTGTTATCAAGTCACCCTTTAAACTTCGCTCAGTTAAGACAAGACTGAGGTCCTTGTGTCTCTTACTATAAGGCACGTTTTCCAGTTTTGTAATCATTCTTCTGGCTCTTTTTTGAACCTTCTCCAGTTTATCAACCTTCTTCCATATTGGACAGCAGAACTGGACACAGTATTCCAGTAGTGATCACACCAATGCCAAATGCAGAGGTGGCTTCCTCCCTTCTCTTATTTGATATTATTCTATGTTTAGCCATCCTAGGATCACATTAGGCCTTTTGGTCAGAGTGGCGCTGGGAACTCATGTTCATCTGATTATCCACCATGACCCCCAACTCCTTCTCACAGTCGCAGCTTCCCACGGTAGAGTCCCCCATCCTGCAAGTATGGCCTACATTCATTTTTTCTAGAGGTATGACTTTAAATTTGGGTGTATAAAAATGCACATTGTTTAGTTGTGCCCAGTTTATCAAGTGATCCAGATTACTCTGTGTCCTGACCAGTTCTTTTCATTATTTACCACTCCCCCAATCTTTTGGTTATCTATACATTTTATCACCAATGATTTCATATTTTTCTTCCAGGTCATTTATAAAAATGTTAAGTAATGGTGTGCTAAGAACCAATCCCTATAGGAACCTACTCAAAATTCACCCGCTCAATGATGATTCTCCATTTACAATGATATTTTGAGGCCTACCAGTTAACCAGGTTTTAATTAATTTAATATGTGCCATATTGATTTAGTGTTTTCTGTTTTTTAATCAAAATGTTGTGAAATACCAAGTCAAATGCCTTACAGAAGTATATTACATCACCACTATTACCTTTGTCAATCAAACTTGTAATTCCATCAAAAAGATATTAAGTCTGACAAAGTCTGTTTTCTATAAATCCATGTTGATTTGCATGAATTATAATACTGGCCTTTAATTCTTTATTATCTTAGTTGTACAGGATGATGTGGACTCCTTGGTAAACTGGGTACAAGCTAACACTATGTATCTTAATACCACTAAATGTAAAAGTATACCTCTACATCTAGCTATAAAGAATTTAGGCCCTACTTACAGGATAGGAATTCTGTCCTGAAAAGGGGTGACTCTAAAAAAGATTTGGCCATCTTGGTGGATAATCAGATGAACATGAACTCCCAGTGCAATGTTGTGGCCAAAAGAACAAATGTAATTTCTGGATGCACAAACAGGGGAATCTCTAGTGGGAGTAGAGAACTTGAAGCTCACTCTGTTGAGCTTTACAAAGAGAAGGTTAAGGGATGACATGGCCTATAACTATTTGCACTGGGAACAGATATTTGATAATGAGCTGGAAGGTGAAGCTAGACAAATTCAGACTGGAAATAAAGGTATTATTTTTCACCACTGAAAGTAATTAACCAGTGGAATGTTTTACCAATAGTCATGGTGGAGTTTCCATAGCTGACAGCTTTTATAGTCAAGACTGGATTTTTTTAAAAAAAAGTTCTGCTCTAGTTCAAAAGAAAATATTCTGGAGAAGTACTTTGGCCAGTGTTATACAAGAGGTCAGAATAGATGATCACAATGGTCTCTTGGGGCCTTGGAATCTGAGTCCCACATCAACCATTCTTTTGTTTTGCCTGAGACTGATGTCAGGCTGAGGTGCCCATCTTTACCCGTGTCTCCCTGTTTACCCCTTTAAAATATTGGCACAATACTAGAATTTTCTATTCTCTGGAACTTCCCTTGTGTTGCACTATTTACTGAAAATCAACATTAACAGTCAAGAGAACTTCCCACTCAACTCATTTAAAACTCTTTGACGCAAGTTATTCTGACCTACCAGTTTAAAAATGGCTAGCTTTAGTAGTTGCTGTTTAACATATTCCTTAGCTGCTATTGGACTGGAAAGCATTTCATCATCAACATTTGATATGAATACAATATCTAGCTTTTTTTCCAAATATTGAACAGAAATAATAAAACCTCTGTCACCAAATTTTATTATAAATGTATGTTTGTCTCAAATAAAATATCAATTATCATTCTGAAGAAAAAAGGAAGGCACTGTTATTCCCTTTCATAAAATACAAATATCTTAAAAAACAAAAACAAAACCCCCAAACCCTCTGTAATATAGTTCACTGTATTAAAATGGACAATTTGAAGTTTACCATATTGCTAGAGGAATGACATTAGAGCTAAATAGAAAATAACAATGCTTGGATAGTCAAGATAGTTTAAATAATGTACCAAGGAATCTGATTCACTTTCACAGTAACTTCCTACATCAAGAAAACTAATTTACTAACCCAACACAAATAGTATGTGATCATGTGATTAAAGCCTGCATTATAAGGCATACGCAAAAGGGGGCCAAATTAAGATTGCAAAGGCATCCTTAAGTGTAGTATTTCCTAATTTGTAAGTCTTTTGACTTTGCAATCTTTAACCATGTTCTTTCAATGTAATATTTTGGATGGCATGTAAAATAAATGGTTGGTTTCTTTTAGTTGCTTTGTCAGAATTGGAAGGGGAGAGACCGAAAGTAGTCTTAATTTCAGTGTTTTATTTACTTTGTATAAATCCAGTATTCTCAGTTATGACAACTGGATTATGTTGAATCATGAGGAATATTTAAAAGATATTCACTATGTTTTTTCCATGGCAATGGCAGGTGCCACAAAAGAAAAAGTTAATAGTATTCATAACATGGCCCAAGATCTTTGTTTAGTAGACCTGACTTTGCACAGCTTGGGCAAGCTGAGAAGTTTCTGCTCAAGCATACACATCTGTGAAAATCTCCTGTTGTGTGCTGAACAAAAGTATATCTGTATGCAAATTCCAAAGAGGTAGCCATGTTAGTCTAGTTCAGCAAAACAAACAAGGAGCCTGGTGGCATTTTTAAATATTGACACTGTGTAACTACATTAAGTTCAATCCATTTCACAACCATATAAAAACATTTACAATAACCCACTGAGAATCAGTTCAGATGTGCTGTGATAAACTTAGGAACCGAAGTCAAAATAAGACATGCTCCGATCCCATGAATCCTGACATCACCCACAGCCCTTCAAAGCAGTAGGAGGAGTCACAAAAAATGTTTAAAAAGTGTACTAAGTGACTATACATTAAAATACATGCACTTGAGTGAATTCCTTTTGAGTTAACCTAACTTGAGTGAGAGCAGCCACAGTGCAAAATAACATTCCAACTGCAAAGAGTAATTAAATTAGTAACATAGAAGGATTGTGTTAGCAGCTGATGAGCTGTTCTAACTTGAGCTCTGGCCTGTATCCTCTGACAGGCCAGTCAACTTCAGTTTCAAGCACCCCCCATGAATTAGGGGCAACGTTTGTGTTATAACACAAATTAACGTCAGTGTAGATGAGCCTTAAGATTACTTCCTAAAAGGGTTCAAACATAGCTCTTTACTCTGGCTGATAATTATTTTAAAAGTTGAAGTTTGGATACAAATAATATTCACTACTTGTTATGCTTTCCCTGCTGTGACTTAAAAGATACTGTACCATTTGTATTGTCTAATTACTGCCAGATTCTGCCATAATAGCCAGTGGCTAAAGTAGATTGAAACAAGATGGGAACCCAAAGATGAAGGGAGAGTTGGGAGGGAACACTGTTTACTCAAGCAGGGGAGCAGAAAGGGAACTCCCCTCTCCCTTTAGCAGAGGGTGAGTTATACTCCTTCTGTTCCCCCTTTTTAAAATCCCGATTAACGCTCAGCCTTGTGTACTGTATGGTTGGATATGCACCACATCATGGAAAACTCTGAGAGGCATTGTTCTTCCTTGCAGCCTGACATCTACTGGAAGTCTTGGGAAGAACAACATGTATTGTCCTTTGCAGCCACCAGATCTGGGATGAGGAGCTGAGGATTAGCGGTGGGGAGAACGCTGAGCTGGATGAGAAGGGAGATTAGGACTGGTAACCAATGGGGATAGGAAACGTGGTTGGGTGTGAATGGAGGCCAGGATGGTATAGAGAGACAAATCATCTGATGAAATGGGATGGGGGCAGTGGAATTTCCTGGACAAGGAGACTGGGGCAAGAATGAGAAGCCTGAGGGGTGCGTCTACACTTGTAAATTAAGTCGATTTAAACTTGCTTAAGTCGACTTAATTTACTCTGAGTCTACACTACATTTTCCTTAAGTCAACTAAAGCAAGCTGCTTAAGTTGACTTAAGGAAAATTAAGTCGACTTTACTAAACCTGGTTTAAAGTCGGCTTTAGGCTTAAGTCGACTTTCTAAAGTCGACTTAAGCCAGTGTAGACATGTAGTAGTCCTAAGTCAACTCTAAGTTGACTTAGGCCTCTCCAGGACTCCCCCACTGCCCTCCCTGCTGGGGGGGGGGGGTGGCACAGGGGGAGCCTAGCATGCCCCCCCACAGGGCAGGGCAGAGCCCTGCCCACCCTGCCCCTATGCCCTGCCAGGGTCCCTGTCCCCCTTTGCCCCATTTTACCCAGGTACAATGGGGCAAAGGCTGAGCCCCCTGGTAATTGGCAAGGGGTGCCCCCCTTGCCACCGTGGACCTCTCCCAGGTCCACCTAGCCCCTAGAAGTCGACCTAGGCGTCCAGTGTGGGCGCTCTAGGTCGACTTTGTAAGTTCCCCCCTAAGTCGACTTAATTTTATAGTGTGGACATGCTAAGTCGACTTAACAAAGTCGACTTAAAGTCGACTTTGTTAAGTCAACTTAGGTAAAGTCGACCTAAATTAACAAGTGTAGAAATAGCCGAGGAGTGGAGCTAGACACTGGGCAGCGATACTAGAGGCGAATGGTATTGTGATTAGGAACCAAAGGTGACAAGAGACAGGACTGGGACAGGGATAGGTTGGAGGGGATGGAAAAAATAGAAAAAAACAGTGGAAGAAATCATGTGTTGATAGTGTAATTACAGACTTTATCATAATGCCTATATACAAGAGGCCCAATTAATTAATTCTGGCATCTCCCAGCTTTTGAGGGGTTAGTTTTCAACCTTTCCTTTTACTGTAGTCTATTTGAATGCATGCGCACGCATGCGCGTGTGCATGTGCGTGTGTGTAATAAGGTAATATTATTATGAGACATTAATATGACACCTAACAGACATTTTGATACTGTGCCATGTAGTTCCTTGTCACAAGCATGTGGATTTTGCAAGAATGCAAACTTTTAAAGTTATGTATTACAAGTGTGAGAGTTCATTGAACATATATTGTTGTCTCTGTTAACTTTGTTAAAACAAAAGACACAGTCTTTCCACTGCATGGAAGAACAGTAGCCTAGTGCATTGTGGGTTATATCAGAGTACAAATAATAATATTAGCCTAAATTTGCAAAAGTGGATGCCCAGTTTGAGATCTGTAAAGGAACTGAGTGTTCAGCTCATTCTATGGGTGTGTCTTCATTGTGAGCTAAGGTGGGGTTCCCAGCTCAAGGAGACATACTCATGCTTGTTTACTGTGAGCTAAAATGCTAAAAGTAGACGGTAGCTGCAGAAACAGGAGCAGAAGGCAGGGCCGGATTAAGATAGGGGGCTATAGGGGCTGTAGCCCCTGGCCCTGGCCTAAAGGGGGGCTCTGCCGCCTGAGTAGCAGGCTGCTGCTGTTCATTTTCAGCCTGCCAGTACATCTGCTCCAACCAGCCAGCTCAGGGGTGGGGCAGGAGTGCTGTGGACTGCAGCCTCTGGCCTGCCCCCCAGCCCCAGCAGCAACAACAGCTTGTGGGGGTCCCCCCAGCAGCATCAGCCTTCAGCCACCCTGTACCCTTTCTGCAGCAGTGCAGCCTGTGCCCCCTGCAACTCTCCCAGCAATGCCTATGTAGCGTCGGCCTGCCCCCCCCAATACCCTTTGCCCCCCTTCTGCAGTGCTGGCTGCGGCCCCACCTACTGTGCAGCACTGGGCCCCACCCCCCAGCATGGGGGGCAGCTATGGGGAGCCCCACAAGGTTGGGCAGCCCTGGGCCTCCCCGAGTCTTGATCTGGTCCTGGAGGAAGGGGCTAGCTCTCCTGTGTGCGCGCCTGTCAAAAATGTTAGACATCTGCCATTTGTGTTGTCATGGCTATACTGTATTATAGGGTTAAGATTAGGGTTGAGCTAGCACTAATACATCTCCTAGAGTCAGCAATCAACCCTCCACTTTGCAGTGTAGGCATACAGTGCAAGTCGGATCCCTTAAAGTTGGGCACCTAAAAACTTCTGCATCTGAAATCACTGGTCACTTTTGAAAACTGATCTAATAATTTTAGATGAATACACTGCCTGGACTGCTGTTACAAAACAATGCAAAATGTTTTTTCTGATTACAGAGCTATACCAGCTTGAAAACTAGTCCATTTCAATTTTTCTTTTTTTGTTTTATAATTTTTTTTAAAATGATTTTTCTCTTCTCTCTTGTTGGTCAACCCACACAAACAGGAAGGGAAAATGACTAACTGTAGAGGATAAACAGTGAAACTGACTAACCACAAGGTAAACAAACTGGGTGTGGGAGATTGTGGGGGGAACCTCAGAAGAAGTTTTTCTCTGTAGTTCCTCTCAGGTTAATTTTAGGTGTTACTTTTAATAATGGTAGGTTAAAAAAACACATGTATGATTTGCAAGTTGACAGCATCCTATTACATCAACATGGCAATATCTCCCTGCGCTCCTTGTGCTAGTAATACTGCAAAGTGTAACCATTGAGGAAGGATGGAAAGGGGACTCAAACATCCTTCTGGATCCTTGCATAGCAGGAAATGAAATTGGGTTAATTCATAAACATATTGCAACTGCTAATTTGCACACACACACAATTCAAATGGGTTCATTTACACACACACGGCACATAGAGTGACTTTACACAGCCAACCTCCCACCCAGTCCAGGTTCTTCCACAGCACTAAACTTTCTGAGCCTGGCTCTTTGCATACCCGCCTTGCATGCAAAGTACCCGCCCCTCCAGCTACCCAGATCCCTAGGGGATATCTTTACTTACCTGTGCGACATGCTTTTGGTTTTTCCTCCTGTCTTTGCCTCGCTACTTTCCCATCCAAAATACTGCAGCTCTGTTTATTGCAGGAGGAGGCTGATGGTGGGGGTGGGAGGGTGATGGAGGGGGCTGCCTGCTCCTAACTAAAAAATAAAAAAGCAAGTGCCACAAACTCTCTCTAGTGGCCCCGAAACGCCATGATTATGGGCCCTTTCTTGGGGCAGTTTGGCTCCGCACTATGGGGCCAGCCGGACGCTGCTACCGAGACCCAATTCGTTACCCCAGCAACGGTGGCTTTGCTCCTTTGCAGGTCAGACTGGCTGGGCCCCAGGGCTTCTGCTGGAGCTGCTTGTTGTGCCTCGAGCACCTAGTTACAGCAGTTGTCAGCCTCCCCTCCTTCCCTTAGCAACCGGACGCCAAGCATCCTAGCAACCTGCCCCCCCGCTGTTGCTATGGAAGCCGGTGGGCCTGCTGCTGCTGCCTGTGCTGCACTAGGGTTGCCAACCTTGTATTTCAAAAAATACAGGGCTGTTTTCGTAGCATCCCTGTGGGGGGAGGAGTAGCCTGGACCTGGGGGGCAGAGATGGGGTGCCCAGTATCACATAGGGTACTAACTGTGTGGCAGCTGAGGAAGTGAACAGGGTGGAACTGCAGGGTTGGGTCCTCAGGGGAATGGAAAAATGTGCCCCAAGTACTGGCCCCCTGATGGACAAGGTCTCCCACTGACTCCAGGCCTTGGGTGTGAACCCGTCTGTTTTCCCTGCACATGCTCCGTCAGGGGTGTGGGTCTCCTTGTACTAGGGGCTGTATGTGTTCATGAGACAGCCCTGGCTCTGAAGGGTTTACCTCCTAAATGTACAAGACAAAGGGCAGGAGAAAGGAAGTATTGTCACCTCCATTTTACAGCTGTGAAACTGAGGTACAAAAGAACAACAGAGTCCTGTGGCACTTTTAAAGACTAACAGATTTATTTATTACATGAGCTTTCGTGGGAGAAAATCCCACTTCGTCAGATGTTTTGAAGATGGGAAATTTACAATATGGGAGGAAATTAAATGCAGGGGCATGTATGACAGGCTGGAACAGCCTGACCTGATCCTATGTCATACACTCCCCTGCATTTAATTTCCTCCCATTCTGCAAGTTTCCCATCTTCAAAGCATCTGACCAAGTGGGATTTTCTCCCACGAAAGCTCATGTGCTAAATAAATCTGTTAGTCTTTAAAAGTGCCACAGGACTGCATTGTTTTTCTGCAATAGACTAACACGGCTACCCCTTTGGAACTTGAGGTACAAAAGGTATGTCTACACTGCTGTTAGGAGCAAGCAGGGTAAACAGACTCACATTAGTGCACTAAAAATAGCAGCATGGATTTTAGGGTGACCAGATGTCCTGATTTTATACAGACAGTCCCAATATTTGGGGCTTTGTTTTATATAGGAGCCTATTATTTTCTCATCTCCTGTCCTGAGTTTTCACACTTGCTCTCTGGTCACCATAATAGATTTTGTGGCGCTACTAGAGGCTTAGGGTGCATCTACACTTGTAAATTAAGTCGACTTAAGCTTCCTTAACTCGATTTAATTTACTCTGCGTCTACACTACACTTTCCTTAAGTCGACTTAAGCAAGTTGCTTAAGTCGACTTAAGGAAAATTAAGTCGACTTTGTTAAACCTAGTTTAAAGTCGACTTTAGGCTTAAGTCGACTTTCTAAAGTTGACTTAAGCCAGTGTGGATGCAGAGTAGCTCTAAGTTGACTTAGGGCTCTCCAGGACTCCCCCACTGCCCTCCCTGCCTGGGGGGGGGGTGGCACAGGGGGAGCCTGGCTTGCCTCCCCACAGGGCAGGGAAGAGCCCTGCCCCCCCCCACCCCATGCCCTGCCAGGGTCCCTGTCCCTTTTTGCCCCATTGTACCCGGTACCTCTCCCTGGTCCACCTAGCCCCTAGAAGTCGACCTAGGCATCCAGTGTGGACGCTCTAGATTGACTTTATAAGTTCCCCCCTAAGTCGATTTAAAATTTAGGTGTGGACATGCTAAGTCGACTTAGCTAAAGTCGACCTAAATTAACAAGTGTAGACATAGCCCAAGCTAGTTGTCCTTGAGAGGGAGTGGCTGCTGGCTAATGCTAACAACTGTGAGCTATAGTAGGCTTGATGCTTAGTTCAAGGCTAAGTGAAGGGGATTTGACAGTAGCCAGGTGTATTTGACTTTGATACAGTACCAGCATGTTCATCAGACCCAGACACAGCACATCGAGGAGGAGGATTGGATGAGAGTTAAAAGGTATAAAGTTCAAATTTAATTTGAAGAATTTTCCTCTGCACTTAAATGTAGGAAACTGTTCCTGTGGTTTCAAGTATAAAATGTCATACTTCATAAGGAGTGTGAGTTTTAAATCTCAGCCAGATATTAAATACCATGCCACACTCTACTACTTTTTGTTAAAAATGAAACCCCCAAATGATGGCTTATGATATCATTTACTCAATAAAATTAAAGCTTCTAAAAGATGTAGTTCATAGAATGTATACTCTGTTCCCTAGCATTAGGAAACAGCTGGTAGTGAAACAGCTATTGATTTTTATTCAGTATTGATTATTGCTTATCAGCATTCATCTGTTTAATCATCTAAGACACTGCTCCAAAAGATATCTGCGGTCATAAATCTTACAGCCAATACAGACTGTAATGAACATATATCAGATTTTTTTGGTGAGAAAGAAATAAAACTAGGGATTGATTCTAGGCTTCTGGCTATTATCCAAATAATTTGTTAGCAGAGGTTTTAGAAAAATGGCTTCA
This sequence comes from Pelusios castaneus, assembly GCA_007922175.1. Taxonomy (NCBI): domain Eukaryota; kingdom Metazoa; phylum Chordata; order Testudines; family Pelomedusidae; genus Pelusios; species Pelusios castaneus. The sequence goes on from ML685877.1 coordinate 1,832,257, forward strand.
ACATTTGGCTTGAGCCACCATATTACTAAATCAACACAAGCAAGGTGTCAGGGTTTAATCGTGTAGGAGGATAAAGGTCACTTCTGTATTATACTGGAAAAGAAATATCAGAAAATCAGAAACTAAAAAGTGCTCACTTAATATGGAAACTATATCCATCTCATTGCTCTAAATAGAGTCACCAGACAGCAGTACTGTATACTTTTTAATATTCATGCTGATTATCAACACATAGCACCAAAATCTGATTTTGCCACTCTTACTCATATTTGAGGATTATTTTACTCTGCAAGTCATCATCTGGAGTTCAGTGATAAGTGATAGTACCAGAATGACATTTCAGTTCCCTAGATATACATAGTTTAATTTATTATCAGCTAAAATATCATTTGAAATGTCCACATACATCACGTCTCTTGTCACCTTGCTTCTTAAAATAATTGTTTTGAAATCCTGCTGTCTTTTAGTTACTAACTCTCCCCAATTATTTTCTGGAATTGTACTTGCAAATATCACTTCCACTTTTTGGTAGGGTTGAGGGTGGTTAAAGATGAGGAAAACAGGTGAGAAAGATGAATGACTCTCTTCTGTGAACAGTTGTGGGAAGCAAGGAAGCTATTTACATTGTGCTGGCATTTGTGAAAGTTAGTTGAAAAGATTCAGTAGGCTCAATTCCGCTAGTGCAATTCCATTGTCTGTAATTGCACTGGTGTTACTGAGGGTAGCATTTGGTCCAATATATTACACTTTAGCACAGTATTAGAAGCAGCCTTACAATAGCATTGCTGCCAATAAGAAGTAGATTTTTGCTAGTTTGAAAGGCGCATGCTGTGACATGTCTTAGGTGAAATCCAGATTTGGGAGCACGGTGGGCATTATATTTTGCCATTCTTTGAAGCTTTTCAAATGCCCTGAGTGGCTTTGGACACAAATAACCTAATTTATCCTGAGACACGTGGATGCAGCTCCCATTGTACTCAACATGAATGCTTCACAATGGGGAAGTTGAGATGAGGTATGAATGGGATGAAGAGGGGTGTGAAAAATCCATAGTCCTTACTAGGGAAATAGATATGCCATCTTCAGCGTTGGTGCATTAGACAATCTCAGTTTGTTTTACAGTAGATTGTTGTATGCACTATGTTGCAAGCTTCTCTAGTAAAACCGTAACCACAGTAAATGTGATGTTTATGAGCAATTGATTCAGTTGAAAAAAATTGGATGTGCCGTGGAATTGTTTGTCTCATTGAAGTGTGCCATGTTACTCAAATGGGTGGTAACCCTGGGGTAGACTATGCCTAAAGTGGTTTCAAGCTATCTGTCCACACCCCTTGGCATAGTTTAGATAATCTTGGGGGGCTGTCTAACTGCAGTGCTGCTTGGAATTTCAGCAGTCATGTGTGCAGTGGTCTCACCCTAATATGTTCCTTCTACTCCAGCTCTGCTGCCTGTGCTGGGACTTCCAATCATGTCCTCAGAGGGCATCCTTATATCACTGCAGGGCTGCAGCAGAGAAATCTCTCTCCAGCTGGGAATGGGACTTTTAAGTCCCCTTTGCCATTCTGCTCCTTTTACCTGGTGTAAAGGGACTGGAAGGAAGGTAAAGATATCGCCCATTGACTCTTTGCGAAAGCCTGCAAGACAGTGAAGCCAGTGAAATATGAGGGTGCACAGCACTTCAGTGGATCTGGCTCTGGCTGTCTGATCTTGAATCACAACCAGTGTGTGCGATAGTTTACTCATTTGTGCAGTGATTCTTCCCAACCTCCTGGGCAAGTTCTGGGACTGAGGAACAGATTTGTCACTTAGCGTATGTCACCTCCTAATATGTACCCAACTAGATAGATTACATTAGTTCAGGTATGTCTACATACACTGTGATCACACCCTGTGCTTTCAGTGTTGACATACCAGTAGACTATATTTATGCTACAGACTACTGCTGGCATGTCAGTCAGTGGTAGGAAGGGGGCAGATTCCTGACTGACACAGCTGTGCTGGTGGAAGTCAGCAGTGTGTTTTTACTGGTCTAGCTTGCTTCTTGCGATACAACCGGATTTGCTCCGATCCCTCAGACAGGGACAAACACCTACAGGACCTTTACCAAACATTCCTAAAGCTACAGTACCCAGCTGGGGAAGTTAGAAAACAGATTGACCGAGCCAGATGGGTACCCAGAAGTCACCTTCTACAGGACAGACCCGGCAAAGAAAACCACAGAACACCTCTGGACATCACCTACAGCCCCCAGCTGAAATCCCTCCAACACATCATCAAAGATCTACAACCTATCCTGGAAGATGATCCCACACTCCCCAAGCCTTGGGAGGCAGGCCTCTTCTTTCTTACAGACAGCCCCCCAACCTGAAGCAAATACTTATCAGCAACTGGACACCATACTACAAGAACACCAACCCGGGTACCTATCCCTGCAACAAACCCTGTTGCCAACTCTGCCCGCACATCGACTCTAGTGATACCATCACAGGTCCCAACCACATCAGGTACACAATCAGAAACTCATTCACCTGCACATCTACTAATGTTGTTTATGCCATCATGTGCCAGCAATGCACCTCTCCAATGTACATCGGCCAAACCAGACTCTACTTACGCAAGAGAATAAATGGACACAAATCGGACATCAAAAATGGTAACATCCATAAACCGGTAGGAGAACACTTCAGTCTTCCTGGACACTCAGTAGCAGACTTGAAAGTTGCCATACTCCTGCAAAAAAACTTCAAAAGCAGACTCCAATGTGAAACTGCAGAGCTGGAGCTCCTTTGCAAACTTGACACAATCCGACTGGGTCTGAACAGGGACCTGGAATGGGTATCACACTGCAAAAAGTAGTTGTCGGTCTTCACACATTCTCACCTTCTGTTCGACTGGTGTGGATGGACCCCCATTGAATTAACTTTGTCAGCACTTGCCATTATTATGCTACTCCTCCTGGCATGTGTATATATACCTCTCAACTGTTGTTTCCATTTCATGAATCTGACGAAGTGGGTTGGAGCCCACGGAAGCTTGTGCCCGAAGAAATTTGTTAGACTTTAAGGTGCCACAGGACTCTCGTTTTTTGCTTTATTTTCTTTAAGCCATTCCAACAAAAAAGATACGTGCAAAAAGTAGAAAATCAAATAGCCATTGCAACACAGAATAATTCATTTAAAAGCAATGAATTTTATGAGCTACTGCTCTAGTGATGCTGACACTTGACTGGTGTATTTTTCTTGTGCTTGTCTAGTAATATATTAATAGAATGCCAACCTCTAGGTTTCTAAGTGCAAGCAATATTATAAAAAGCAACTTTTCTTGTAGAAAGTATTCCAATATGAGTTTGAGGGCTAGTCTTCACCGACGGTGGCAAATTCGCCACCATCACGCCACCATCACGCCATCACGCCACCAGCACACCACTGCGTGCTTAGTAAGTTTGCGGATGACACCAAGTTGGGGGGAATGGTAGATACTCTGGAGGGCAGGGACAGGATCCAGGGAGACTTGGACAAATTGGAACACTGGGCTGAAAGAAACCTCATGAGGTTCAACAAAGACAAGTGCAAAGTCCTGCACTTAGGATGGAAAAATCCCATGCACTGCTACAGGCTGGGGACCGATTGGCTAAGTAGCAGCGCTGTAGAAAAGGACCTGGGGGTTATGGTGGATGGGAAGATGAATATGAGCCAACAGTGTGCCCTTGTTGCCAAAAAGGCCAATGGCATATTAGGCTGCATCAGTAGGAGTATTGCCAGCAGATCGAGGGATGTGATAATTCCCCTCTATTCGACACTGGTGAGGCCACATCTGGAATACTGTGTCCAGTTTTGGGCTCCCCACTACAGAAAGGATGTGGAGAAATTAGAAAGAGTCCAGCGGAGGGCAACAAAAATGATTAGGGGGCTGGGGCACATGACTTATGAGGAGAGACTGAAGGAACTCGGCTTATTTAGTCTACAGAAGAGAAGACTGAGGGGAGATTTGATAGCAACCTTCAACTACTTGAAGGGTTGCTCCAAAGAGGAGGGAGCTAGGCTGTTCTCGAGGGTAACAGAGGACAGAACAAGGAGTAATGGTTTCAAATTACAGCTGGGGAGGTCAAGGTTGGATATTAGGAAAAACTTTCTCACTAGGAGGGTGGTGAAGCATTGGAATGGGCTATCTAGGGAGGTGGTAGAATCTTCATCTTTGGAGATTTTTAAGGCTCGGTTAGACAAAACCCTGGCTGGGATAGTTTAGGGGGAGTGGTCCTGCTTTTTAGCAGGGGGTTGGACTAGATGACCTCGTGAGGTCCCTTCCAACCCTATTATTCTATGATTCTATGATCAGTTTGAACTTCCTGATCAACTGCTCAGGTCTGCGAAGACCCACTCAGCCAATCAGGAAATGCGGTTCCTGAACACCCCCTTGGCAACTGGGGTAGTGCTGAATTGAAGGGAGGCTCCTCTTTTCAACTCAGCACAGTGACTTGCATATCTTCATTCAACTGCCACCGAAAAGGGCAGGCAGTGAGAGACATGCCCTCAGTGAGATCTGTTTGGATGGTTGTGATGAAAAAAACTCCTATGCCTGACTTGATAAAGATTTAAAATAACAAGTGAAAGGGTTAACATCTTCACTAATATTGGAAGAACAATACAAACTAACTACCAGGTGAAGTGCCCCATTTTACGTTGCATGTGCGTCACGTCCACATGGAAGTGAGTATGAATTTCTTTCTTCCTCCTGGTTCAACTTTATGTTCTATAAATAAAACTGTCCAGTGTGAGAAAAAAAAAAAGAATAACAAGGAACTGCAATTTCTATGTGCCAGTGACAGGATGTTTTTTTGATTATCCTGTTTCTTGTAAACACTGAGACAGCTTTTGTAGCACAGATGCAAAGAAGGCTGTTGCTCATTGTTTTAACACCTGCTGTCCTTTAAAATGGACCTGATTTCCATAAGCCATTGATAAAATTCAGACTCAGAAACTTGCAATGCCAACTGACATATCATGAATAATTTGATAAAACCCCTGAGAATCTAATATCCGCCCAACTTTCTTTATATTTGATTTAGGATGGTGGGAGGGGAAGGGAAGCCTGGGTTTGTTTGTTTGTTTTCTTCTCTTGTTCTCACAATAGTTATACAAACAATACTTTCAGGCTTCAAGGTAGTGAACTATGAGAAATAAAAGCAATAGCTATATTTACTATGCAAGCTTTCAGTCAAATTTATGAATGAAGCCACCAGTTGCATTTTTTCCAGGACTGGATCTACTGCTGAGACAAAATGAAAATATTATTTCCAAATGTTGTGATAAATGTATAGGAACACAGTTTATAATATTCGCCCATGGCAACCCCTGTTGGTGTAAATGAGAGTAAACAACGGCAAATATTTCACTTCATTGCAAATGTACCAGGGAGGTACTTGATGTTATGTTAATTCATCTTGTCCATCCCCTTGCCAGTATAGGATTGTTCCTTATAGTATAATTTACTTAGCCCAGATTGATTCAAATAACTTAAACAATAGCGTGTCCACTATATCCCTTAGGGATCTATTTTGCAATATCATAAAAGAAATAACAGCAATAATTTATATTTATGTAGATGGTTTTGTCCGGAAGCCTTCCAAGCCACTTTGAAAACTACATGTTGTATATAGAGCTCCATAAAAATTCATTCATCTCTGGGATGCACCACAACAATCCCAGTGGCACATAGGTGTTGTGGGAAGGAGGTGAAAGTTACATCAGGGACACAAGGTTAAATTTCCATTGTTCTGTGGGATCTTTAAAAAGTAGCTACACACCTTACTCATATATTTATGTTTAGTAAGACCTTGCAAGGAAAATCAGTGATATAGTCAGTATATATTTATTGTTAAAGTTAATTTTAGGACTGCATTTCTTAGGCCTTATCCACATACAGATGTTGCACTGGTTTAATTTAAATTGGTTCAGTTAAGCCAGTGCAGTTTTTATGTGTGGGCTCTCTTATATCAGTTTAAAACTGGTTATATTGCTTTAACTTCTGCCTGTAAATTTACCACAGGAAGTTAAACAGATATAAATCAAGTTTAAATGGATGAACGTCCTTGCATGAAGTTACACTAGCTTAACTAAATTGGTCTAAAATCAATCCTTTCAGTTAAACCAGTACAAATGTGTGTGCAGATCAGGCCTTAGTTTACACAGATCCTGCATTCATGTCTGACAGAAGCTGAAAACTAGGCTGTGGTATGTGATGGATAATAACCTGAGAGGGCTCTATGGATGCGTCTACACTTGTAAATTAAGTCGACTTAAGCCTGCTTAAGTCGACTTAATTTACTCTGTGTCTACACTACCATTTCCTTAAGTCTTAAGACTTAAGGAAATTTTAAGTTGGCTTTATAAAACCTAGTTTAAAGTCGACTTACTGGCTAAGTCGACTTTATTAAGTTGACTTAAGCCAGTGTAGACGGGGCTTAGCCCTAAGTCGACTTTGTGTCCCCAGGGCTCCCCCACTAACCTCCCTGCCAGGGTGCCTGGCACAGCCAGATCCTGATGTGCCCACCCACAGGGCAGGACACAGCCCTGCCCACCCCTCTCCAGTACCCTGCCCCTGTCCTGCTCATTCCCCTTGGACTTTAGTACAATGGGGAAAATGCTGAGCCCCCTGGCACTTTTAAAGGGGTGCCCCCCCTCCCACCATGGACCACTCCCAGATCCACCTAGCCCCTAGAAGTCGACTTAGGCATCCAGTGTGGATGCTCTAAGTTGATTTGTCAAGGTCGACTTATTTTGACAAGTGTAGACATAGCCTATGTTACTTAATAAAGAGGCAGTTTCATTTTGAGGAAATATTTATAAAGGTGCTGCAGTTATAGTTAGCATTCTACCCATGTGTATACAGACTGACATCCTTGTGCCTCCCCAAAGGCTTTCTTCCTACAATCTTGTGCTCCTACCTCCATGATCCTGGTAGGTTTCTGCACAGAGAAACTCTGCTGGGGCAGTCTCACAATCCACTCTTCCCTAATTGTATAGCTTCATGGATATAGAGAAGGCGCAGACTCTCCCCACTGACTGGCATTTGGGGACCAAAACCCAAGGTCAGAAAACAGAGGGGTAAAATAGTAGAACAGGGCAGTGTGAATCCTGTGATTGGGGCCATTTCCACAGCTCCACTGAGAAAAAGAGAAAGATGAGTTTTTCCGACTCTGGGACTGCTTTCCAGAGTGAGTTCCCTTGTGTTAATGCACACCTCTCCACCTCCCACCTATGTCTCTGGCTGGAAGGAGATGGGTACACTATGAAGCCTACAGCTGTTGCCAAAAGAAGAGGAAATCAGATGCTGGCCATGATTCCGGCTCAGGGTCACTTCAAATGTTTTCTTCCCTGGAGGTGAAGACTGGGACTGTATTCAAAGAACTACGCTCCTGAAATAATCACGGTGTATCTAAGTTGAGACTTTGATCTCCACACAGTGAGGGTTCAATCCTGTTCTCTCCACTGCTGTTGCAGAAAGCCTCCTGGCAGTAGAACCAGTGTGCAAAGAAGTAGTAGAGTCACTCAGTTGCACAGAAGCTACTTTCCTGACCTCAAAGTTCTAGACGTTTCCCCTGTTATTGAGTCTCATTCACAATTCACTGTAGTTGAGGGAAAGAGAAGTTGACTTCACTGACCTCTGGATTAGGCCCATTAAGCTTTGCTCACATTCAGCCCATTCCTTCTAGATATATCCCCTTGGGTTGAGGTGAATAGTCACCTTTTCTCATTGGGTGTTTGTACCCTTCCTATATTTGTAGGCATTTGTCAATCGCAAAATCCTGTGCATGGAGAGGGCAGTTACCAGAGGATATGATCATGTGACAAAGATTTACAGAATGAAAATGAAAATAAAAATAAAATGACAGCTGGGATGTTCAAAGGAGATGAAGAGAATTAAGCCCCTAAGTCCCACTGGACTTGGGGACCCTGATACCTTTAGACTCCTTTTAAACCATCAACTTACTTTATCAGTGGAAAGTCATAGATCTGCTTATATTTTTTTATTGAGTGCCCTGAAGTTTCTTTAAACTTTCTTTCCCTGGCTTCTTTCACAAACAAGACAGAGAAATTGGGAGAGACTATCATCCTCAATTTTCCTTATTTCATGTATTTCAAGAAAAATGCCCTTTGCCCATATCTTCTTTTTATGGTAAAATGTCAGTGATTTGCTATGATGTTTACCAAAAAGCTTCTAAAGAAAGCTAACAACATGAAATGGCAACTGCATTAATTTGTCTTGCCTAGTTAGATGTCCCTGATGACCTTTCACAGTAATTACACTAGGTCTGATATGTTTGTCCCAGACAGGAAGCAAATGCCCTCTTCTGATCTTTTCAGTCATGTGCAATTTATATTCTTTTCTACATGGATCATCGAGTGAGCAATCTGGCTGTATTCTGTCTGTTTGTTTCTTATAATCTATAGATTAATTCTAGGAGATGGTTTAAGTGGCCAAGTATTTTCACAAAGAATCCAATAGATCATTCTTGAAGAATCATCAGTATTACTTTTTATACTGTACATCCAGCTCTTGATACCAGAAATTCTCTATTTGGGAAAACAATTAAGTGTAAGTTAAAGTTCCATTGAAGTGGGCCTGTTGTTTTTCAAGAATTGTTTTAAAAACATAAACACCAGAAAAAGGCAAGTTTCCTTTCAAGGGATTCATAGCAGACCTGATGCCTTGTTCGAGTGGCTGCTATAAATTACAACCTGTCTTACTTCCTGTTCCTGCTCACTTCTTGGACACACTTAACCACATTTTCTGTGCAGTGTGGGAACTCAGCAGGCAAACTAGAAATGAAAAGTTTTTAAAATAGTTTTATTTTGCACACTGCTAACAAAGCTAGTTTTTCCGTAAAGGTATAATTGCAGTCCTAACGATCATTACATACTGACTTTTTTTAGTACCTGTATGAAACTAAAATAAACCTTGAAAATGAATAAAAATAGAAGATGAAATTTAGCTTCCATGTTTAATGATGGTCCACAGTCTATGCAACTCTGTGCAAGCGTATAAGGCTTGGTCTGTTCTTGGGATTCAGCAATGGGCAGCGAATAGGTAGTGTAGTGCAGTGCAAACCCCAAATATACATATGGAAGCTGCTGTGATTTCTTCTGCTTCAGTGAACCTCAGTTTCCAGCAGGAGTTGGCTCAACCAGCACAAATTACAGCTTTCCTCGTCTGCACCTGAAGTTTGCACCAGCTCAGCTGTGATACAGACAAGCATGGACGGATTAAGCCTCCTTTCCTCCCCAGAACCCCAGGCCTCCCCCGCACCATGGTGGTGGCCAGCTTGGGGGTGGGTCAGCACTCAGGTACTTTGGGGCCCAGTCTGGCAGACCTGCCAGCCATGCGGGGCAGACCAGCGCTTGGTGCTGGGGGGCCCTGACGTGCTCCCACAGCACTCCTCCCCCAGGCTGACTGGTCTGCCCCAGCTCAATAAGTGAAAGAGAGCAAAAGCAGAGAATGCTAGCTCTGAGTATAATTAATTTTCAGAAAAGCCAACATGCTGCATGTTGTAGCTTTTGCTGTGCACATGACAAAATAATGTGAAGAATCTTTACCGGCCCGGTTAGGTCCCAGGTAATAACATTTTATTGAATATACCGAAACATACTAGGTAAATCTATACTGGGTTGGCTAATCTGGGTTTGTGAGGTTTGGGCTGTGCAGCTAAAAATTGCACTGTAGACATTTGAGCTTGGGCTGGAACCTGGTCTCTGAAACCCAATGAAGCTGGAAGGTCTCAGAGCCCAGGCTTGTACCTCTCTGTGCTGCAAGTTTTAGTCCTACAGCCTGAGTCCCACAAGCCCAAGTCAATTGTCTTGGGCTCAGTCTGAGACTCAGTGCCATGGATATTTTATTTCAAATGTAGACATACATATGTCTAGCTGCTGTGGTTGTTTCTGGTGGCGTCGGAAATCCAGAACACAGTGAGCACCACTAGGGGGCTCACAAACAATTTAAAGGGATATTCCTATCTACTCTGCTGAGTTCTTTTAAAAAGCTAGACACAAGTGTTGTAGTGAGTGAGTCTGGGTGTTCAGCTTGTTTCAAAATCTGACCAAAATCTGGTCTAAATAATATTTGAGATCTTCTGAAAATCTGTTGCCAATTAAAGGTGCAGAGCATAGAAATCTGACATGCACTCTTGAAAATGTATCCACTGGAAAGTGGCTGCAGCCTTAACTGTACAGAGACACACCTGTCTCTTTGCCCGACAGTAAAATATGTGTATTGGTAATTAGAGACGTCAACTGGATGGGGTAATATCTTTTATTGGGCCAACTTCTGTTGGTGAAAGAGACAAGCTTGCAAGTTATGCAAAGTTCTTCTTCAATTCTAGTATTGGTAATAATGTTCATACATTGAGTGGTTCAAAGCCTGCAGGATAAAATGAAACTGAGTAGTTGGTTTGGGTTCCAAATTAGAAGAGAGATTAATTTGGATCTTTCTTATATTTTTCTGATTGTAGCATGTTAAGATGTTACTGCCTTGCTGAAACAGTTGTCTTGTGACCAAAGGGCTGTTTTCAATTAAAGAAAGCATTGCTGTTCGTGTGCCTGTCAACATGGCAAAAAGAAAATCCACAAATCTAATTCTCAGGGTTAAATATGGAAAAGAACCAACAAAATTGGGGCTAATAAGAAAACATTTTGGGTGTTTATTAACCTCGAAACGCAAGTAACTAACCTTTCCCCCAAAAGGCTGATGCCACTTCAATGCATTCCTGTCTTTCATGAGGCTGTGAAAAGAGAAACTGAGAACAGGTCCCTTTATAACAGTGGAGGTTTCATTTTGCTATACAAATGATTAAAAATTCAGCTTGGGAGTGCAGTGAAAACATTTGGAGCATAGTTCTTGGCTAGCCATGACTCATCCCAAAGCTACAGTAGTAGAGTGGGAGTAATTTATTTAATATACAATGGTGTGAAGAGGGAGACCTCTCACACCTGCTTCCATACAAGCTGCTGTCTGGGTGTAAGCTACATACTTCCAGGGAAAATAATGGAGTGTTGCTGAGGCACTTCTATAGAGACAGCATGATGCTGCCCCAGTGCTTTTTTGAATGCGTATTTGGGTCTTTTAGATGTAGAGGCTCTTGGCACCTTCACTAAAATAATTAGTGCTGGGATTTATTTAACCTTCAGTTGTTTAAAATGAACTGATTATGTGCTGGTCCACCTTTTAAAGTTTAGGACCAGGATTGTACAAAGGACTTGAATAAGGAGCTTAAGTAGCATGGTGGGCCAGAACGTAAACGCTTCAGTTCCACTGGTTTGCATTGACTCACGTGACTTCAGTGGGGCTACTCACATGAGTCAGTGCTTACTTGCACTCACCCGCATGTGTAAGGGCTCCACAATTTAATTGTTTATCATAAAATCCTCTGCTGTCTCACTGTATATATATGATAAACAATGATGATAAACAATTAAATTGTGGAGCCCTTGCACATGCGGTTGAGTGCAGGTAAGCACTGACTCATGTGAGTAGCCCCACTGAAGCTCAGATATATATTAAGGCCTGGTCTACAGTTAAAACTTTCACCTGCATAGCTTTGTCGACCAGGGGAGTAAAAAAAACCACATCCATTGGGACACAGCTTTGCTGACAAAAAACCCAATGTAGAGTTCTTCTATTGGATAATTTCATTTGGGGAGGTAGAATGCCTACCAGGGCCGTCCCGGGGGGGAGGGGGAGGGAGAATGGGGTGATCACCCTGGGCCCCACAGTTACACGGGCCCTGCCTGCACTACAGCCACACTCTTCCCTGCTCCCTGCTGCCTTTGGCAGGGAGCCGAAGGCAGTGGGTTGGGCATTGAGCACTAAGCCTGGTCCCTGGGCTAGCCCTCCCCACCCCTGGGGCGGAGCAGGCAGGCCCAGGGGCGGGGCAGGTGGCCGGGACCTGCCTCTGGGCTGGCCTGCCACCTGCAGCCAGGACCAGCCGTCGCCGGCGGGCTGCCGTTGGCCGGAACCGGCTCCTGGCGGCGGCCTCGGGTCCCTGGCTGGGGCACCGGCCGGAGCAGCCTGGGGTCCTGGCTGCGGCTGGCTCCCCCCACTGGCGGCCCCCCTTGCCGGGGCCGGGGCCGGGGCCAGGGCCGGAGCTGGCAGCCTCAGCCTCCCTGCCTGAGCTGGCTTGCTGGGGGGTGGAGTGGCCCGATTCCCCTCCAGCATGGGGAGGGCGGGGCCCCATCTAGGCCAGTTGGCCCTGGGCCCCGCTCCCCCCACGGGACAGCGCTGATGCCTACACTGCCAGAAAACTCCTTCTACCCTAGGAAGCTATGTGGGTACAAGCACTTCAATTTAGACATAGCCTTAGATACTCTGGTGGATGGTCAGGGAGAGAAGAATGCAATCTTAACTGCACTTACAACATTTCCTTTATTAGAGTCTTGATTCGAGAAAGCAGGGCATGTCAGCACGTGCTGAAGTGCTTTCCTGAATTGGGGCCAAACCAATTTTATGTTATATCTCTTTTCACTCTGCTGCTGCCAGACCCCATGGGTCTTAAAGGCAGGTACTTGGGGGTCAGCAGACACCAATCTTCCATCTGGCAGGTCACAGACAACAGCTGGGACTGGGGTCCATGAAGCCCAACTGGGACATAAGCCCTGCCCCATGCTCTGATTGGGAGAACTCCCAGGCTTCTGATAGGGCTGCAGCCCCTATTTAAGCCATGAGAGGATGCTGGAAGTTGTCTTTACAAGTGGACTTCACCCTGCCAGGGACTGCTGGTTTGGTATTTACCTGGTCTTTGCTTCTGATCCTGACCTCATGGTAGCCTGACTTGGTCTGACTCTTTGGTCTGGTTTACACTTGTGGAGAAATTCAGTGGCAGTCGACAAAGTTACACAAGCTATGCAGAGTAGCTTGCATAATTCCCACTGACTTCTTAATTCCCTTTCTGCTTGGTGTCTTCACTGTGCTGTGCCGATGGAAAATGTGTTCCTGCCAATGCAGCATTACACCACGTGAGGAGATCGACTTAGATCCAGATCAACTTAGTGGGTCTTAGCTGACCACTAAATTGATTTGGAAATGGGAAGATCAATTTGATGGTAGCGAATTTGCCCCCATCAGTGTAGACATGGCCTTTGATTCTTGGTCCCTACTCTCTGGTTTGTCTCTTGATTCTGATCTTCTGGCATTCCAACCCAGCTTGGTTCTTGTTAATTGGCTCCTAGACATGGACCATCAGCCCACCCTCACTGCTATTCCCTAGATTGGACCACTCACACCCTGGCCCTGACAGCTGCTTATTTATTCATTGTAGCTTCTCAGCTATTTATTTGCAAGAAAGAATCACCTTAATTAGTTACAAGTTGCTAAGTAATGAAGAGTAAACTAAGTGCACAGAATGGTCCTGCATTTGCAAGAGGGTGGGGGAGACACATGACTTAGTCTTTTCTCTTTCTTGCTTGTATAGTCCTAATTATATTCTAAATGGATGCTTTTTGTTTAGCGTCATGCCCTCCCCGCAGGTCTCCCACATGAGCTCTTGTCTGTACTTGTAGATCTGTCAGTGTGGAATGTTACAAATAGTTGTTGATTGATATCACTGAAGATTAATTTGCTTGGCTGAGTTGCACTAATGATGGGGCTTTGGGGATCTGTAAATCAATTAATGGATTTGTAGTGTAGTTGGTGTAGTAGCTGTTTGGAGGTGGCTATTGAGAAACACCTGCAAAGGCAGACAAGGAGGGAGAAATTTGGAAGTACTGAGGGAAGAGAGTCCTGGGCATTAGATGGAAATCATGGGGTAGAGTTGTTTGTTTGTAAAGGATTTGTATTCTGCTCAGATCATTGTAAAAAGACTTTAGGGTAAAGGAAAATCAGGCCCTACAAGGCAAATGCTATAGGTTGCAGGTAGAAGCCTTTCCAGGTTCCCTTTTTTTCTCTTTTTTGTTCCTTGTCTGCAGCATTATTTTCTACATTTTTTTCACTGCTGGTGCGTACATTATATGTAAAAACCTTGGGGTGAATTTTCAATGTGCTGCACAGATGGTGCTCACAGAAACTCTGCTGAATGCAAGTTGTGCATAGCTCCTTCTGTGCATTACTTTAAAATGTCTGTGTAAATGAAGTCTAGACTACTCATTCATCGCACACCCTGTGAAATATCCCCTCCATTACATCTGGAGTCTAGCATTTTTTTCATAGACTCATAGACTTTACGGTCAGAAGGGACCAGTACGATCATCTAGTCTGACCTCCTGCAAAATGCAGGCCTCAAGACCTCACCCACCCACTCCTGCAATAGGCCACCAACCTATGACTGAGTTATTTACCTCCTCAAATCATGATGTAAGGACTTTAAGATTCAGAGAATTGACCAGTAGGTGAGCTATGCCCTGTGCTACAGAAGAAGGCGAAAAACCCCCAGAGCCCAGGCCAATCAGCCCTGGGGGAAAATTCCTTTTCGACCCCAAATATGGCAATCAGTTAAACCCTGAGCACATGGGCAAGTCTCAACAGCCAGTTACCCAAGAAACAATTCTCTCTAATAACTCAGAACCCACTCCATGTTCTCTCCCCTCTTGGGCCACTTGTATATCCACCATCCATAGCCAAATATCAGTCAATTTCCAAAGTAGGCTAATCATACCATCCCCTCCATAAATTTATCAAGCGCAGTTTTGAAAGCAGTTATGGTTTTTGCCCCCACAGCTCCCCTTGGAAGGCTATTCCAGAACTTTACTCCTCTAATGGTTAGAAACCTGCGTCTAATTTCAAGCCTAAATTTCTTGATGGACAGTTTATAACCATTTGTTCTGGTGTCCACATTGGTGCTGTACTCAAATAATTCCTTTCCCTCCCTGATATTAATCCCTCTGATGTATTTATAGAGAGAAATCATATCCCCCCTCAGCCTTCTTTTGGTTAAGCTAAACAAGCCAAGCTTCTTGAGTCCCCACTTACAGGGCAGGTTTTCCACTCCACAGACCATCCTTGTAGCCCTTCTCTGCACCTGTTCCAATTTGAATTCATCCTTTTTAAATGTGGGGGACCAGAACTGCATGCAATATTTCAGATGGGGTCTCACCAGTGCCTTGTACAGCGGCACTAACACCTCCCTGTCTCTACTTGAAATACCTCTCCTGATACATCCTAGAACCGCATTAGCTTTTTTTCACGGCCACATCACACTGGCGGCTCATAGTCATCCTACGATCAACCAGGACTCCCAGATTCTTCTCCTCCTCAGTCCGTTCTAACTGATGCGTCCCCAACTTATAGGAAAAATGCTTGTTATTTGTCCCTAAATGCATGACCTTGCACTTCCCATTATTAAATTTCATCCTATTCCTGATACTCCAGTTTACAAGGTCATCCAGATCTTTCTATATGGTATCCCGATCCTTCTCTGTATTGGCAATACCTCCCAACTTGGTGTCATCCACAAACTTTATTAGCACATTCCCGCTTTTTGTGCCAAGGTCAGTAACAAAAAGGTTGAACAAGATCAGTCCCAAGACAGATCCCTGAGGGACTCCACTGGTAACCTCCCTCCAGCTTGACAGTTTACCCTTCAATATGACCCGCTGTAGTCTCCCTTTTAACCAGTTCCTTATCCACCTTACTATATTCATATTAATCCCCATCTTCTGTAACTTAACTAATAACTCCCTATGTGGAACTGTATCAAATGCCTTTCCCTGGTATTACTCTCAAGAAATTTCTATCAGTAGGGTCACCAGTTTTGGTTGGATGTGTTCCTGGAAGTTTCATCACATGACATAATCTTTAATTTCTGGAGACTCCAGGACAATTCTGGAGGGTTGGCAACTTTAAGGGACAGTTTGCAGCTTACAAAGGCCTGGGCACAATCAAGGCATTCTGCCTACTCTGGGGTGGCCTGTATAAACAGGAAAGGAAGAGGACTGGGGAAGAGAGTAGGAGCTATGCTGGTTGCTACAAGTGGCAGACTCCAGGCCAGTAGGTTGCCCTAGGCCCTAGTAGAGTGACTAGATGTCCCAATTTTATAAGGACAGTCCTGATATTCAGGGATTTATATAGGCATCTACTATCTCCCCTCCCCTCTGCCCACCCAGTCCTGATCTTTCAGACTTGCTATTTGGTCACCCTAGGCCCTAGAAACTTTATTTTTTGACTAAGTTTGGTTGCTGTGAGGTGTGGAAGGAACTTACCAACTGGGTTAGCATCATCTTTCCCCAGTCTGACACTTAAGAAAGAAGGAGAAAGCTTACCCCTTAGAACATGAAGGAAATTAGGAACTCTGCCAGCCTGCTCAGTTTGGAGGCCTTCTTAGAAGAGCCATATTTGTTTAGCTTGGTATTGGCTTCCTCTTCTGGGCTCCTATGCAAAAAGGTTGCAAGTCTAACTACAGAATTACAAAATAATTCTGGACAGATGGTCTCCTCCAGCTCATTAAAATGGTACATCTCTGCAGCAGGGTTGTGTTCCCATCATGTGTCGCAGCCAGACCTGCTGGGGCACCACACTTCCTAGAAGTACGTTCATGGCTCTCATCCATAGGTTTTGTGTGTCTGTGTAGCACGGAGGCCTTTTAGCCTCCCACTGGTGACGAACTAAGCAAGGCCTGAGAAGAACCAGTCTAACGCAAAGTTGGGCTGTTATGTGCAAGGTGTGTGGCTCTCTCACTCCTCTCTTATGAGCTGCTTGATATTACAGATGCATTGGATGCTAATTCTGTATATGTTAAATTTCAGGCAATGTAATGGTCTCTTGGGAAGAGAGGGAGACTTTGGCAGCTGTTATGACTAATCGACAGCTTTGATTCAGAAGACATTTCAGGAGGTTCAGTGCCCTTATGTTTACTAACTAACACAACACTCATCTTCCAGATGCTGTTCCCCGAACTCCTTCTGCATCGTGTATTCAATGGGAAGGTGATTCATACCACACAGGAAAGCCACTGTATCATCCTCTTTTACTGTGAAGAGGCGGCAAGTGGCTTCCTCCTGTGAGGCTGACCTTCACCATGAACCTCACACGCTCATCAGAACCCCCAATTTGGAATGTATGCCTTGCTATAAATCTGGAACAGTGCACAGAATGAACAGTCTCTTTTTAGAGAATGAAACATGACCTGAAACTGTCTGATCTTAGCACCTGAGGGTCCAACAAAAAGCTGCTGACTAGGCACATAAAGGCAGGGTAAGAACATAAGTATCTGTGCCCAATCAGCCCCAGGTGAATGGCCTTCTAACTCTTCTGATCAGTCCTGGAAGGTTAGAAACAGAGCTCTCCTCCAGGTTGCACAAGGCTCCGACTGACTGGACCCAAAGGGTCCCAGCCACCTGAGTCTGCCATCAATTCTCCCACCTAAATCAGGCTGAAGAAGGCTTCCATTAACTGGCAGGAGATGGTGGTGGCTCGAAGCTGAAGACACACATGCTTCCCAGTGGTCACAGTGGGGATGAAAGAAGAAATAGCTTGAGTGTCACCAGGCTTTTACTGCCACCTGTGCATCTCTGGACAGCTTTCTTAGTTGTGGCAATGGTCACTCTGCCCTCTCACTTCTCTCTGTAACAGAATAAGAATCTATTCCTCAAACAGGTAATCATAGAAGATTAGGACTGGAAGGGATCTCAGGAGGTATCTAGTCTAACCCCCTGCTCAAAGCAGGGCTAACCCTAACTAAATCATCCCAGCCAGGGCTTTGTCAAGCCTCATCTTAAAAAACCTAATTGTTTGCTAGAAACCAAATGGAATGCTTTTTGACCATAACCACCACCCTCTTCTGGATTTGACCCTCCAAGACTGGCTTAGGGCCAGTATGCCCAAATTTTCCAGGGAGGCTACATTTTCCTGGTGGTGGAACTCTTGGATAGCCAGCTAAGGTGGCTTTGAGACTGGTTTGCACTTTCAGGCCAAATATAGGAGGCCACGATCTGGCTTGTGTGTGTGTGTGTGTGTGTGTGTGTGTGTGTGTGTGTGTGTCTTGTCTAATTTTCTTCCAGAAGTAAAATATGGGCCATGATGACATACACTTGAGCCCATGGAAGAAGGAAAATAATCTTTATGAACACTGATCCATGATAACATCTTAATGTTTCCTACAGACTGGACTCCATCTAGAAAAGCAACTCTACTGAAGCGTCAGCCCTTCTTGCCCTGTGCCAAATACCCATTTGTGCATTTTTTATAGCCTGCTTAGTTGGCAGATTCTATCACACTTGTAATAAGGATGATTAGCTCTGATTTGTTTAAGTTATAATCTGATTGCTTTCATCTCATGCAGACATAACACTATCAATCAGCAAAAGGGTATATGCTATAGTCACACCAGCCTACTCACCAGAGGGAGACCATGTTTTGTTGCTGATGAAGTGTAGCAGATAGGATGGAATTACCAGGTCCCAATGTGGTCAGAGCTCTCTAGTTGCTTGTTACTGATAGGTCAGTAGCTGACTGCTGGCATCCTGTCCTGATCCAGGGCCATGTGGATTTGTTCTGTGTCTGTTCCATTGACCCCCATTTCATGTCCACATTTCCAGTGTTTGTGGGTGACACCGCCATCTTTCCACTAAATTCTCCTGTGGATTACTCTCCTGTAACTCACATCCACATTCCACATGTTGGTGCAGAGCCTTACTGCTTTTCTCATCCGAGCAGCCAAAAAGCACCAGTGTTTTGCTACAAATAGTACCTGTTTAAGCCATCTCAGAATTTGTCCTTTTCAAATCAGTAGGCAGTTCAGAGCCCAAATCTAGACTCTTCAATTCTTCACTGTAACTTTCTGCAGTAGAGTTGACTTTCTATAGCAGGAAAGATGTAATGCCTAGTATCACAGAAAATTGTGATAAAACCCCATAAAACTGCAAACCCCACTCAAAACCCAGTTTTATTCCACTAAAACTTTCAAAACTATTGTCTTTCAGTCTAAGGTCTATTCCCAAGAGAGGCAAGGCAAATAAGCCAAAAGTTTATACACCCTTCATTGGTCTGATTCGTCTCATTCTGGAAGCATAAGAAGTGAGTACAATGGGCTGGAAGTAGCCCTTGATCTCAGAACAAGTTCATGAAATTGATTTTCCTTTCCATTTTTATTTTTTTAAAAGATAACTATTAAAAATTAAGGAAATTAAACCACAAAAAACCCTTACATTAAAGTAACATTAAAGGTCCCACAAAGTCAGGAAATTCCAAGTTAAGTTTGAAAGCCTATTCTTTACATCACCTTACTAAGGTTAATTATTGCAAGGTTCAAGCAAGGGGTGATCTTACATGCAATATGAACTGCAATACCTAGTCATAAAAGAGCCAAATTTATCCATTGAACAAGCAGCTGTTTACAGTGGGCTCATGGCAGGGTTGAATTGATCCAACATGTTGAGTTAAGGATGGAGTGTCAACGTTAATTCTGAATTTCCTAACTCTTGTGGATTTTAGTTAGATCTTTCATGCTAGTTAGATGGGTTTTTTTCTTGTGGTTTGATATAATAATTTAGCTCTGTGAAATAATTTGGGATATAGTATTTATGAAAGATACTTGGCAAAATAAAGCTAAATATGTCAGTGGGCTCAGAATTTGAAAGACAAATCCTAAAATAAATGTGAGGAACTCAACACTAATATATAGATGTTTCCTTAGCTTCAAAGAGACCCTTTCTGCCTATCTGGGGAGGAGAAAAATGTAGTGTTAGGAAGAGAAATTCTTGCACTTGTTTAATTAGCTGTTCACATTGGTCCTGTGGAAGGACCAGGAATACTGGCTTTCAGGTACTGGATTAACCATTGTCATCCACAAAACTCTGCACTGCTGCTGTTTCACTCATGTAATTCAGTGTATTCTGTGGTAACTGCACACAAGTGCTGTATCCAAGTGATTGATGTTGTATGTAGCATGGTGACAAGTTGTTAAAAACAATATTAACTACAAAATTAAATAATAAAAGTAATTAAATGATCATGATGGCTATTAAATATTTGTATTGCAGTACCACCCAGACAGCTAGGTCTGTACGTACGTATAGTAAATGACACTCACTTCTCCTAAAAGCTTCTGTGTCAATGAGCCATATTTTCCACTGGCTAGGTTGACTTGGGATACAGTAACTTTCTATGGGTGCGCCTACACTGGCAACTTAGGTCGACTTAAGGACACTTAAGTTGACCTACACAAAGCCACGTCCACACTAGGCTTTTATTAAGTTGACCTAAGTGCTTCCTTAAGTCGACTTAATAACAGCTTAAGTCGATTTAATAACACCACCTCTGAAGGTCAACTTAAGCCTTAAGTCGACTTCTTAAGTCAACTTAAAGCCAGTGTGGATGGGGAATAGTGCTAAGTCAACCTTATTAAATTGACTTAAAGCCAGTGTGGACAGCTATGTCTACTGTTAAGTCGACTTAACAAGGTCGACTTAAGTTGATTTAAAGTGTAGCCTCTCTGTTAAGTCAACTTAACAAGGTCGACTTTAAGTTGACTTAAAGTTGACCTTGTTAAGTCAACTTAACAGAGTCGACTTAACTTTACAAGTGTAGACATAGCTCTTGAAACATCGGTTATACTTGGGATCCCTGCCTGCCAGGGCAAGTCTGATGAACTACTCAGTGCTCAACTCCTTAATATTATTATTTTATTTATTTGTATTTGTGCTGACAATGAAAAACAGCTTTGATTTAGGAAAAAAACATTTCTGCAAAAATCTGTTTCAGAGTTCCCTTTTCTTATGAAGAATCAAACCAAACACGTTTCACTTTTTCTATTGAAAAAAAGAAAAGAAAATGTCCATGAGAAATTAAAACTTTTTTTTTTAAATTGCCTTTGAAATCTTTATAATAATGCCCACTATTTTCTGACGAGCTGTAGGGTACTACATTGGATCAAAATCTTAAATGATAAACCCAAATTCCACTCTTTTTGAAGGGGGAGGAAAACACTAGACCAAATTCAGCCATAGGGCAGACCAGTGCAACCTGCATTGAAAGTACACCAGCTTCCATCAGGACTAAATGTCAGTTATTTTCTGACCTGACTTCTTCAATTTATCTTAAGAATCCACCTTCTAAACTGACATGAACAATCCTGTACTGGACAGATTTTGTCATGCAGGTCTGTTCTGACCCTATGTAGGTTCCTAATATCAGGGTCACTACCATCCTTGGACTTCTCTGAAAAATTGTTCGGCTCCCATTGAGATGGATTTGGCCCTCGGGGTCAATAAAAGCCTAAACTTCTTGATATCAAGGCTCATCATCTTTCTATGGGTCACCAAAAGAACTGACTGGCACCAAGTAGAATCTCAGTCCTGCGACTTTGTTTGTGAGGTCAATGAGAGTATTTACAGGCATAAAGTTACTCACATACTGAAGTGTTTGCAGAATCGGCATACAAGATGCTTTCATTGTATATAGAGGCCCTGCTTCAAGTTAAACAAAACACCAAGCACTGGACTTGTGTCTGTTAAAATTACCTTATATTTGTAACCAGCTGTTGCTGGCTGTTGAGTGGAATCATGAGCCTCCCTTCACTCTGGCCCCTTCTCTTGTTATAGGAAGTGTTCATTTCCTTCCTAACTCAAGCATACCTAACGTGCCTAGTTGGTATAGAACATTTCACCGGGTGCAGTTGGAATGTAGCTGAGTGAAATTTGACCAAGACTGATTTTTTTTCACGAATTGGATCAGTGAATTCTGGCAAGGAAATGATCTTTTTTCAACAAGGAAAGGAACAAATGCAAAGAAAGTGAGATGAGGCCTGCACTAAGCCATGTCTGTGAATGGGCCAGTAGACATGGCAGCATGCTCTGAGTTCACAGTGATGAGAACTCCTTCTCCTGTAGCATGTTCCACAAGCCTAACATTATTTGAAATGGATGCAATTAATTTTCACAGGGGATGGTTGTGACGCTGTCAGGATTTAGGAAACCATTTATGATATTATTTTGTATTAATATTTTATGATTGTTATAATCCATAGGAACTATGCCATGTTTGGTGTCAATAGAAAGGTAATAATCTGTGGGAAAGGATTACATAGTTTATGTGTAGGATTTGTATTCATATTAGAAGTTAGGAATATGATTGTTATATTTTAACTTGTGTAAGGCTGGGAAAATTCCCCAGACTGAATGTCTGCCTGGCCATTGTCTCCTTAATGGCCCATAAAGGAAGCTCCCCAGTATAATGGGCCGAAGAAGAAAACCTGTTGAGCCACTAGGACTTAAACATGTGACTCAACTCCAGTTTGATTGGAGAGACCTGCACACAGCATGGAGAAGGCCAGAGGTGATAAAAGGCAGCAACTCCAACGCCATCTTGCTTTCAAGTCCTCAGTCTACAGCCAACAACCATCTCTGGAACTATTCCTCTGAGACTGAACAAAGGATTGAGGCCCACCCTAATGCTGGGTGTTTACCAGAGGAACAAGCCTGCAACTGCTTTTCATGAACTTTAAATCATTTGTATGTATGTGATTCGCTTTGACCCTTTTAACATCTCATATTTTGCTTCTTTTCTTCTTATATTAAACCTTTAGTTGTAGTTGCTAAAGGATTGGCTATCAGTGTGGTATTTTGGGTAAGATCCAAACCTATATTGTTCTGTGTGCTGTGGCTGGCCCTTTGGGGTCAGGAGAACCTATATCTTTAAGGGACCGTGCAGCTAAGTGGGAGCCAGAGGAGCTGGAGTGCAATAAAGGGAGCTGTTTCTATTTTGGACAGACTTCTTGGTACCCAGTGTGGGGAACCAGAGGCCTGTTTGTGACTGATAGGGAGACTGGTTTAAGTACCACCCATCAGTGTTTGGTGAGTTCGGCTCCCGGTTTTGCAGCTTGCCCTGATTTTTGCACGTCCAGGAAGGTATCCCAGGAGGCCCCGGTCACAATGGTTTTTTAAACTCAGTTTGGTTTGTAATGATTCCCATTGTTGGATTTGTTACTAAGTATACTTCAGAAATGGGAATTCCCATTTCTTGCTGCATTTTGTCTTGGCACCAAACCTTTGTTTAAGTGACAGATCTTTGGCAACAACTCTCTGGCACTGTGTAGTGCTCTCCTATTCTTATCTTCAATATTTTGGAACTTGATTGTGCTAAGCACTTCTCCCCACCTTATAAAAGATAGTCATCTTAAGTTAAAAACAACGAGATTCCTGTGGCACCTTATAGACTAACAGATTTTCTTCGGCATAAGCTTTCATGGACTATAACCCACTTCGTCAAGTGGGTTATAGTCCATGAAAGTTTATGCTGAAGAAAATCTGTTAGTCTATAAGGTGCCACAGGACTCTCGTTG
This sequence comes from Pelusios castaneus, assembly GCA_007922175.1. NCBI lineage: Eukaryota > Metazoa > Chordata > Testudines > Pelomedusidae > Pelusios > Pelusios castaneus. The sequence goes on from ML685877.1 coordinate 1,855,514, forward strand.
TTTTTTTGCTGTACAACACACTAACACGGCTACCCCTCTGGAAACATCTTAAGTTAGAATGACTTCTTTAGAGATGTTCTCATGCATTAAGTATGTTTAAAGTGTTCATTTTATTTACAGCCCAGGTGTGAACTGAACAAGACTAGCATTTTTTTCAGATCAGATTAAAGTTACCTCGGTTGAAAGCCGCCATAATATAGGGCCAGATCTTCAGCTGTTTTAAACTGGCATAGGTCTTTTGACTTCACTGTTTTTACACCCATTTGTGAGCTGAGAATCTGGGCCTAGCCACTCTGAGCTGTTTAATCACTCCAAGGCCTCATCTACATGGATTTGCAGTAGTTTAACAAAACCAGTCTAAAACTCAGAATATGAATTAAACTGATGCAATGGTGTGCTTGGATGCTCTTAAATCATTTTAAGGCTGACATAGCAGTTTAGCTTGTGCTGGTAAATTTTCAGGCACAAGCTGCACTGAATATTCATTGATTCATAGATGTTAATACCAGAAGGGACCGTTCTGATCATCTATTTGGATCTCTTGCATAACCCAGGTAACAGAGCCTTTCCCAGCAATTTTTCCATTGAGTCCATAACTTCTGTTTCACATATCTTTTAGAAAGACATCCAATTTCAATTTCAAGGATTCAAGTAATGGAGAATCTATTGCATCTCAAGGAAAGTTGTTCCAATGGTTAATCACCCTCCCTGTTAAAAATGTGTGCCTTATTTCTAGTCTGAATCAGCTTTAGCTTCCAGCAACTGGATCTTATTATGCTTTTATGTGCTAGATTAAAGATCCATGTTCTATTAGACATCTCTTTCCTGTGTATGTACTTGTAGACCAGACTTGTAGTCTGAAATCAAGAATATAACCAGTTTAAAACCAACATCTGAGTGTCCACAAAGGGATTTGATGCAGCAGTTTAACTAAATCACTTTTAAACCAGATTAAACTATTGTGTATAACTTCTTTGTAGAGGTAAGATCTAAGTATAGGAAGGCTGGGAGAATAGCTTGACTGTTTATGAGGCAGTAAAGATGACTTCATTGCAAAATCAATGTGGCAAATCTTGGAAATACTTATTAGGGTACTAAACAAACGCTGCTTTCTGGAGGAGGCCATTAGCATGTCAACAATACATTTAAATCTGGCATTCACACTGGTAAGGGGATTTCAGTGACCCTTCTTGTTGATGAAGACTGAGTACAGCATAATTTTAATGTATCTGAATGAAGTAATGAATAACATGGAGCAGTTTTTGCAGTCTGGTACATTTTCATGTATTAAAATTAAGAGAGGCATGTCATTTATTAGGCTTATAAAGCTAACAGCCTCTGCTCTTAATTGTTTGTTTTGCTTTAAACATTCCCAGGTCCTTCTCATTAATTTACATTCCTGATGCCTTTGGCTACATTAAAAAAGTAATACATTAACGGTAAAATTAAGCAAATCTCCATCTGTGGAAGAAAGGTGGTTTTGTGCTTCCAAATCTGTTTTCAGCACTTAATTCTTTAGGGTTGTTTTTTTTAAAGTAAACTATGGGCTGAGGCTCTAAAATTAGGCTTGAAGTCCAGCTTTCAGCCCCACCAACTTCAAGGGTATGAGATTCAGGTATGAAATCCTCATTCCTGCTGGCTCTTTACACTGGTTCAAAGGACTAGGGTGGTGTAATGGGCCCCAAAAACTTAACATCTAGCCAGGGGAGGATTCTCTGGGTTCAGATAGTGTGGCAACAGCCATTAGACTGCATTCTGAGGGCCCCCTTGAAAGCCCTGCTTTATGAGATGTTCCTGGAGCAGGGAAGGGCGTGCTCAAGAACGGTGCAGCACAGAATCCCACTGCAGTAGTTTGGCTCAAGCCCAGCCTTGGGGTCTGGTGGAGATGACAATCTTCCCATTTTTTCACAAATATTGGCAGGTACCAGCATTATAGTTTCTAGCCCTGCATTTATTGGCTGATACAGCCAGTGCTCCAGGGCTAGAGTTTATCTATCCATCTACATAAAAAAAAATTTCTACAAGTTCTAACCTCTCCCCACCCCCACTTTTTTTTTCATTTCTTTTTGACACGTATTGCTTTATTGAGCAGTGCTGCACGGTACACATATCACACCTCACTTAACTATCACAAGGAGATTTTTCTGCGTATTCTCTTCAGTCAGTTCAGTGATGGACTTTTTGTATGCCCTTCTTCAGTTTCAGCATTTCAGGAACAAATGTAGTTACTGAGAGCTTGATTCTGCCATGTTCTGAGCCCTTAGGTCCTGATCCAGCAAAGCATTTAAACCGATGCCTGCCTATAATGGGACTAGGCATGGGTTTAAAGTTAAACACTTGTTCATGAGCTTATTTCATAATATTTCATAGTATTCTTTCCCAATACTTTAGCACTGGTTGCGCCCCTAATTGATTTTGATCAACGCTGATACGGAAAAAGAAAAGGAAATTCGTTTAGGTTCATCCATGTTTGAAATCTCAAAGAGAAATTTTCATCACACTTGTGAACTTTGAATTTTTTCTCTTTTCATATTGACAGCCAGGTGCCAGTAGAATTCTGAGATTATTTTAGGATTTAGCTGCTGATCCTGCACCATTTAAAGTCAATTGTTTTGTCATTGATTTTGTTGAGTGCAAAATCCTTTAGGGTATGTCTACACTGGAGGCTCTGTTAAGTCGACTTAACAAGGTTGACTTTGTCGACTTAAAATCAACCTTGTTAAGTCGACTTAGAGAGTCCACACTGAAAACTCCAGTCAACTGCCAGCCTCCACGCTGGCAGGTGCTAAGTGGATGGAGGAATGGTGCATTGTGGGTAGCTAACTGGAGGCCAGTTAGGTTGACTTTAGACCCTTTGTGATACTGAGCACTCTCAACTCCCCTTGAAGTCAATAGGAATAAAGGGCACTCAATGTCTTTCACAGTAGGGGTCTTAAGTATTACCGATGAACTTCTCTATTCACACAAGGGCACAGCACTGCAAAGCAACATACTGGAACTGCATTATGGGATCCAGCACTACACTGGATCCAATGGGAGTTTCACCATATAAGGGTTACTGGATTTGGTTTGGACATTCTTATAAAACAGCATCAACACTTCCTAAGAATCAAGGGCTATGTCTACACTTACTAAAATTAGTTCGAATTAGTAAATTCGAACTAACTAATTCAAACTAATTTTAGTTAGTTCGAATTAACTTAATTTGAACTAGCAAAATTTAGTTCGAACTAAGCAAGTGCCATTTATGGCACTTGCTTATTTCGAATTAGCGATTTGCATTGAATTCAATGGGCCAGTTAGTTCGAACTAAGCAATTAGTTCGAACTAACATGGCCACATTGGTTAATTTGAACTAACTAGTTCGGATTAACCCTTACTTCGAATAGCATATTCGAATTTATTAGTTCGAATTAAGGAAGCCCTTAATTCGAACTAATGAAAGCCTAGTGTAGCCATGGCTTTAGTTAGTTCGAATTAAGCTTCCTTAATTTGAACGAACTTGCCAGTGTAGACATAGCCAAGATATTTCTGCTGATGGGCAACGTTCAAGTGGTTTAAAGACTGACCCGATATTTCTTGTTCAGCAAAACTCCCAATGAAGTCAAGGGAAGTGGGAATTATGCCTGAACATGGATTGTAAGTTTGGGCCCCTTGTTTGGTTAAGATTCTAAGGGCTAATTCTTCACTCATGTCATTTTTACACCAGTGCAAACCAGTTGATTTCAGTGGAGTCACTCCTGATTCACACAGGTGTAAATGAAAAGACTCAGATTCCATCACTGAAATCATGGATTCATGAAGTCAATACCAAATTCCCTTTGACTTCAGTGAGGTCAGGATTGAACCCCAGGTTTTTTATTTGAAGGTTAATCATAGAATTGTAGAAGATTAGGGTTGGAAAGGACCTCAGGAGGTCACCTAGTCCAACCCCTCAGCTGAAATATCCAAACATCTTCACTTAGTAAAACTGGACTGGAAAATTTGCAACAGTTTAAAAAAAAAAAACATTTCTGGTTCTTTTGTTTCTGGGTAGCCCAGAAACACCATGGGAGATGCCCCTTCTCAAACCTCAGTGTTTCCACTTCTGGGTCTAGCTGTAGGCAAAACATACAAAGAGAGAATTCTTTTTTTAATTTAACTAAACTTTTATAAATTGCCCAGCAAATTTAGTTTTATTCGGGGGGAAAGGTGTTGGTGGATGTTTGGAGAATGATTATTTAATCCAACCTGTATAAAATCCTGTCCCTGAAGACCTTATTTCCTGCTCTTTATTAGTTTTAAATATGTAGTAACTTTAGATACATTTTTTCCAACATTTCACATTTTGATTGACAAATTTTCAAGCTAAGAAATTGTTTGGCCTACTCCAATCTCTAGCTTTTGGTATCATTCTAAGGCAGAACTAATCAGAATACAAGAAGGAAAATGAGAAACTGGTCCTATATAAACAAGGAGTCCTGTGGCACTTTTAAAGGCTAACAAATTTATTTATCACATGAGCTGTGGGAGAAAATCCCACTTTGTCAGACGCTTGAAGATGGTGAATTTACAGTTTCCCCATCTTCAAGCATCTGTTAGTCTTTAAAAGTGCCACAGGACTCCTTGTTTGTTTTGCTGAACTAGACTAATATGGCTACCCCTTTGGAACTGGTCCATATATGCAGTTAGTTGTTTTGTCTAGCAACCATTGGAGAAAGGGTTAGACTTAAATCAACTGTCTTCATGCATTTTATTACATGCATTCATTTGATGAAATAAATTACATGGTACACAAGGGAAAAGTTAATGTATGTATGATTGTTTGTTTGTTTGTTTGTCCATTGCTTCAGCAAGGTTTTTGCCTGGCAGAGGAAAAAGGGGAAGAAAAGTTGGGATTTACTTTGCTTGGAAGGAAGATGTATCTGGCTATGCTGGGTCAGATTCTGCTACCCTTAGTAAAATGGATTAGTCTCTCATTCCCTGAGTAGTGCAGTGACAAACAGAACTATGTAGGGAAGTAAGGGACTAATCAGCATAAGTAAAGGTAGCCAAATCTGGCCCAAATGTGATTAAAAACTATAGTCCTGAAGGGTTTTTTTATTTGTTTGTTTTTGTTGTTGTAGTTGTTGCTGTTTTATTTACTGCATGTGTCTTGAGTTCTGCTAATAGGGAACAGTTAATAAATCTATGGCCTGTGAGATACAGGAGGTGAGGGTAGATGACCTAATGGTGCCTTCTGGCCTATGCATCTATGACAGAGGTTGGCAACCTTTGCCGGCCCCCGTGCTAGCCCCGCCCACTGCACCCTCAGCAGGTGCCAGGGACAGGGCCAGGCCTCAGGTTCCTGGCCAGTTGAGGCTGGGGCTGGCCCATGCCACCGGGTGGCCTCCAGTTCCTGGCCGGGGCCAGGGCTGGGGCCGGCTCCCACTAGCGGGTGGTCTCCAGTTCCCCACCGGACCAGAGCTAGAGCCAGCTCCTGCTGGCGAGTGGCCTCCAGTTCCCGACCCCTGGGCTAGGGGCTGGCTCCTGCCGGCAGTGGCGGCTGTGGGTGGGCTGACCGGTCCCCCTTCCTGTCCATGGCCAGGGCCAGCTCCCCAGGCAGCGGCGGCTCTGGGCAGGGCCGACCGGCCCTGCTCCCCTCCAGCAGCCTTGCCCAGCAGGGGGTGGGGCCAGCAGGGGACAGGAACCCCACGCTGCAGCTTTTCCCTGATTTCTTCTTCCCATGTTTGGCACGCTTGCTGGGGGCTCCTGGCCCCTGATCTATGAAATTAAATTAAAATAAAATGCTGATTCTCAGGCCACTTCGATAACTTGCAATCACTTTGGTGAATAGGTCGCTAAGGGTATGTCCACACTGGAGCCTTAGGTCGACTTAAGGACGGTTAAGTCAACCTAAAGACCGCTGCATCCACATTGGGCTCTTATTAGGTTGACTTAATAAAACCATCTCTGAAGGTTGACTTAAGCCAGTGTGGACAACTGTGTAAAAAACAGTGTGGACAACTGTGTAAAAAACTGAGCTCATGAAATGAGTTAGGACCCCGTGGCTTAAGTGGGATTTTGACACGCAGAAAACTTGCAGGTCAGATCCAGTATTTGTCTCCAATTTATTAAGGCCTTTATATTTACCCTTTTGTTTATAGTTTCATTTATTCCACCACTGCATTCGCTACTGTGTGGCATATGAATTATATACTGCAACAGGAAAATAATAGAGTTAGCACAAAAAGAAATAAAATGTATGCAGCTCTCCCTTCTTCTTTTTCTTCTTCTTCTTCTTCTTCTTGTTTGTGGTAGCACCCATAATGTGTTAGTTATTTTCTGGACATACAAGAAAGAATGGTCCTTCCCCTGAAAAGCTTATACAGGTAGATAGAGATTAGGGAAAGAGATAACAAAAGGGATTTTCCGTACAAACCAACAGGGGTAAATTACAAGCAAAAAGACAAAAGTGGGTTTTTAAGAAACACTTAGGAGAGAAGAAAAGGTTTATGGATGACATCCAATCATGTATAGGTGGCTGCATGGACAAGGCATAGAAGCACTTGTTTGCCTTCATATTGAAGAGGCAGGAAATGTGGGTATTGGTAGAGTGCATGGGATGGAAACTTGGCAGAGAAAGAAATAGATAAGAGAACTAATTTATACAGAGCCTTGAAGGAAGAGATGAAATCCTGTCCTATTGAAGTCTTTGGAGTTTTGCCATGGATTTGAAAGATGCCAGGATTTCACCCCAGTAGTTTAACAAGGATGGGGAGCCATTTGAGGAGGTCAAAGGGGAGTGAGACATCTTCAAATCTAAAAACAAGAACTCTAAGGCTATGTCTACACTTGGCCAAATAAGTCGACTTAGCATGTCTACACTCAAAAATTAAGTCGACTTAAAGGGGACCTTGCCAAAATGACTTAGAGTGTCCACACTGGATGCCTAAATTGACTTCTAGGGGCTAGGTGGACCTGGGACTGGTCCATGGTGGCAGGGGGGGTACCCCTTGTCAAGTGCCAGAGGGCTCAGCATTTGCCCCATTGTACTAGGGTACAGTGGGGGCTGAGCAGGACAGGGACACTGGCTGGGCATAGGAGCAGGGTGGGCAGGGCTGTGTCCTGCGCTGTGGAGGGGAGGGGGTATGCCAGGCTTTGCCTGTGCCAGCCACCCTGGCAGGGAGGTCAGCAGGGGAGCCCTGGAACCTTTAAGTCGATTTAGGGCTAATCTGTGTCCACACTGGCTAAATCGACTTTATAAAGTCAATTTAGCCAGTAAAGTTGACTTTAAACGAGGTTTTATAAAGTCGACTTTAAATTTCCTTAAGTCGACTTAAGCAGCAGCTTAAGTCGATTTAAGGAAATTGTAGTGTAGACACAGATTAAATTAAGTCAATTTAAGCAAGTTTAAGTCGACTTAATTTGTAAGTGTAGACGCACTCTAACTGACTTGTACATGACTCCATTCACCACATAGAGAAATGTGCTAACACCCCCAAAGCAAAACTGGCTCACTGCAATTTCCTTTTAGACTAAAATATGAATATGCCTTGAATAGCTCAGGTCTATTTTCTAAGCTGTACAAGGCTGTTACGTCCCACTGCACTGCTTTGGCAATGTAACTCTCAGGCTCTGTGGGAGAAGATAGAGGGTAAGTAACTTCATTTACTATAGTGGGCTAGGCTACACTGTTGGCATCACCTCCGACAGTGTAGCATCGATTGTGTGACTTTGATCGAGTGTCTGTAAAGACGTGCTCAGTTGAACCCGGAATTTGAATAATAGGCATTATTCCAGATAGAAATTCTTGTTGGAAGCAATTCTATGGTATAAATTCATCTTTAGCTCTATAGAATTAGCTGGAGATTGATTTGTTAAGACTTACCTGGCAAGTAGCATAGTGCTGATTCGACAGGAATGCATTTTCTCTCGATTCAGTGCTGTGGGTATCCTGCGGTGAGTAGGTGGTAGGCAATTGAAGGGAGATACACAAGTTATTTTAAGTTACTTGCATATCTCCCTTTGATGACCCCCCCCCCTCCGCAGTGTAGACCGGTCCAGTATGATCTGCCATCTCTTTCCCCTAATCTTCACATCACTGATTTAAATGCTAGCTAAGGAAGAGACATCAACCATTACATGAAAACATCTGGATTCTGACAGCAGACCTCACAAGGGCACTAACTTAAGTGTAGGTGGATAGAGCAACTGGTGCATTGCATTTTTTATGACTGAATTCTTGGGTCTGCCAGAGATAGTTTTGAGAGTTCAGTTGGGTACCACATGAATCATAACATTCAGAAATGGAATAAGCATGGAAAAGGAGAAGCAGTCACAGCCTTATTAAAATACATTCTTCTGGTATCCCACCTCACTTTTTAAATTGACAGCCAGCCCTCACGCTGCATAGTTGTGCTTTGCTGACATCACTTCTCCACATCCAGTTGCTTACACAGCTGGTTTAAGTGCACTCAGGAAAAAACGATGCATTTCATAGAAGTATGATCTTGATCCATTTTGCCAACATTGTGTGAGATAGCAGTTACACAGTGTACCTTGAAAACCAGAAGTGCAGAAGAGATACCCATCGTTTGCAGTTCACATTTTAAAAATCACTTTCATTGTTTCAGGTATCATGCAATGCAATAGGTCAAACAAGAATTAATTCAGGGAAGTCCTATGGACTGTGTTATATAGACTGCATTGTCACAGTGATGCCTTCTAGTGGAAACAAAGACTGATTTATGTATATAATACCTATGTTTCAATGGAGTGTGTGTGGGGGGTGGGAGGGTGGAATCTGTAAAGTGTGAGTGCTGGGTTTCAGAGAGCCATTACATTTCCCAGTGTTGTTTATAAATGGCAGTACTATAGCTAAATGATATTGGCTTTAACTTCACTATGAAAAGAAGGATGGTTTTAACACTGAGATTGTTAACTTGAGACAGCTGACTTCATGTAAAATTCTAAAGGCATAGGTAGTTCTCCACTAGCTACATCAAGGTTAATTCTGATAACACCCACCAGTGTTTACCTTGCCAAGCGCCACTGCAGTTAAAAAAACAACAAACAAACCAAAAACCAAACCTGAAAGCTATCATGCTTTGTTTCCACTAGGATATTGCACTGAAATAGTTATTTCAGTGTAAAACAACACCTCTCAGTGAAGACAAAAGTGTCACTATCTATTCTGAAGCCGATCAAGTTTTCATGAAAATTATGCCTGTCATTTTTGGGAGATATGTACCTATTGATGGGTCTCCTGGGATGGTAATATAGTCTGCCAGGAGCAACTGAAGCAGGTCCAGCTCATTCAGTCTCTAATACCCAATGGTACAGCTCAGCAGATCATTGTATTGCCTTACCTGGTATCATGGAGCACTAAAGTCAGACTCTTTCCAAAGGATGTTAATGGAGGAATCTTGTGTAATTAAAGCTCTCAATGACTTTTTCCAGAGGGGTAGCCATGTTAGTCGGTTACTCTCAATGACTTTGCATCCCTGACCAGCACAGACGTATCAGATTAATCAGTATTAAAGCAGTTTACTGGTGGGTACATTTCTTTAGCAGCTTCACTACCACTTACTTGGCTTTGTTTTTAAATGCCATCACTATGAGGTACATTTCCTAACTCCTATATTTTTAAAGAGAATTTCATGCTTGCGAAAGGTATTGGCCTGCCCTGACATGTAACTGATGTCAACTGTTTACCCTCAGAACTGACCCAAAAATTCATTGCCAAGGGCTAGCTTTCTATACTGCCCCACCAGTCTGCCTCACTGCTGCACTGGAGGGACCATAATTCAGTCTCCAGGAGCATTCTTGGCCTCTCTGATGAGGGCCAGATTTGAGCTGGTGAACTACAGGTAAAAGGCTCAGTAGTGCAGTTCCCTTCAACCCCCTTCCTTCTGGTTAGGAATAAATTTGTCGCTACCTTTCCTACCTACGCATCTTCCCATACCTAAATGATGGATGTGCGCCTGTGCCTCCCAACATTTTCCTGTCATTCTTCACTTATTCAGTGGCAATAATGCTGAGTCCCCTGGCTAGACTTTAAGCTGTGGTGGGTATTTAGTTCCACTTTGGAAACATGTAGCTTTGAAAGGATGACTTGGGATAAGTATGGTAGCTGCTGCCAAGGATTCACGGTCATCAGAAGTTGGAACCCTATATTTTCTATATTTCCTTTCCTTCCAAAACAGCTGAGGAGTGTGGTCTGGGAGCACGTACCAGTTCTAAGACTCTGATGTATAGTTCTTTATCCTGTTGTAGGCTATTTTCTGTATTTGATGTGACAACCTAAAGGTAGCAGCCAGCAGAACTGAAGAATGCATTCAAGTTGATAGGCATTCACCCAACAGATTTAACTGCAGATCATAACCCACTCATAAACCCAGTGTGCTAGCAGCTCTGAAACTGTTCTCCTATTCTGATTTACATTTGCTTTTATTTCTCTGCAGAGATAGTAATTCTTTAAAGGTACAAGGGATTTGTTAATACAGTCATAAATTATTCTCATAAATACCTTAAGTGCATCGTGGGAATGCATGATCACTTAGGACAGTTCATAATTTACTACTTCTCATGTTTTAACAGTGCAATAAAACATTTGTATGTGTCCAGGTGTTAGGGTCTCTACAGATGTCATCAACACCCACAAAAACTCATCTGAAGCTCCTGCAGTGTTGAGCCTGATGCACCCCTCTACTTTTCTGACAACATGGATTTTACACTGGTGAAGATGGAGTAAGAGGCAATGGTTTTGCTGCATGGGACCTTGCGGTAGCATCTTCATTCCCACTCTGTGGAGCTGTCGTTCTGATACTGTGTGGTAAAATGCCTTGGGATCCAATGACTATCCAAGCAGAGAGCCATATGGGAGCCAATGTTCCTGAGAAAGATTAACATCTTCTGGGTGCCTCCATCTCCTCCAATGAGGGGGAGCTGCATAGGTATGGGCAGAGAATCCAGTGACCATACAGTTCCCTCAGGAAGAAAAGAGAGAGGCCAGATTGCACTGTGGAAAGGATCCCTCCACAAGACTAGCGTTTCCTTTCACATTGGAGTCTCATGACCGCCCAAGTGAGAAGGCCTTCCCCTCTGTGGGTACATTAGCGGTTAACTCCTCTTTTCATGACTCCGGTAGGTAGGTAATGGTCCAAAATCGTTAGGATGTTTTGGCACTGCTACCTTGTGAATGTGATGTTTAGTTGTATTCTTATAACCCATAGGCAGCTGTTCCATCCAAGGATAGTTCTGAGAGAGAAAGAAAGACAAGCACAGAGCAGGTTCATTCAGAACATACATCATGGGTGATGGGCTCAGTGTCATCTAAAAACATTTTCCTTATAATTGGTGTAGTGGATTGCATCCCCCACTGGCCTCTCAAGTGGGGAGCATCTGAGGGGTGTAAATACGGGGGGGTGAGGGGGGTTTCCGCAACGTTGCTGCTTTAGCCAACACCACCCTTCAAGCCAGGGCAGCACGACCCAGCAGCCACAAAGTTAGTACAGTACAGTTAGTACAGTGGCCACAGAGTCAATAACACCAGCCCTCAGGTCAGGGCAGTTCAGCCTAGTGGCCACAGAGTCAATAGCACAAGCCCTGAAGCCAGAGCAGTCTGGCCTAGTTGTAGGAGGAAGCAGGGAGAATGGCACCCGGGTAGGGGGGCTCAGGCCCTCCCACTCCACTGAGCCCCAGCCCAGGGGCCTAGGGGTGCTGAGGTTATGGCACCCTGCCAGTGGGGATCCTGACTGAAACACACTGGCTTCTGGCCACTCTACCCCAGACCCTATAACCTGGGCCCCCTCGGCTGCTTCCTACCCGGACAAAAGGTGTTCCTCCTGCTTAGTTCTGGTCTGGGCCTGGTACCCACACCTCCGGGGAACTCTGGTATCCACTCGCCACAGTCCACGTTGGCAGGCTGGCCTCAGGGCGGCCGTCGCAATATGGCTGCTCCAGCTGACTACTCTGAGAGCTTCCCTCTCCTGCAGCTTGGGACTAACCACACCCGTGGGAGGGAGCTTCAGGCAGAGGTCCTTCCTCCTCTCTGGTCCACCTCAACTGAGCTGTGCTGCCCTCCTTTATACTAGGGCAGCAGCCAGCACATGCCCAGCAGGGCTTACGGGGCGGGGCTTCCGCCGCCCACAGGGTTTGCTGGGCTTCTTTAGTGCGGGGTAGGCTCACCCCGTCCCAATTGGCAATAAGCATTTTGCCAAGATCTATCTCCTATACATTCAGATAAACAGTCACTTGTGTTCCTGGCTGTGACAGCGCAATCTGGTGATTCCCAATAATGCTACAATCGCTACTTACTAACAACCATTTGGTCAGCTGTTTGACATGAAGCTAGTGGTCTCAGTTCAGTTCCTAGTGAACAGGTGAACACGCCATGGAAATGATTCCCTCAACTAACCCATTCTTCAGCAGGTTCAACAAAGAAGTCAAGGACCAAATGTACATGGTGACTGCACTGCCATTGTGTCCCCAAAGCTACTTCCTCCACCACATGGCTGAAGTGCATTTGTGAGCATGGGAAGCTCTCACCAGTGCTGACCATACGGTATCAGTTCTGTGGCTGAATGAAGGACTTTGTTCTCCAGAGCTGTCAAGGTGGGATCTATCACCAGCCTTCAGTTCGTGTCAGGGGCTTTACTGTTGCTTGGTGCCATTTCCCCTGTTAGAATGCCTTGGTGAACTGCCTGGCAGGTACCAGCCATGTGCCTTAATTAATTTACCAGTTTTATGAAAATTACTTGGAAGATATGGTGCCTTATGTGATCCGCCTACGTCAGATTCATGACTGTCACTTTTCCTGTATAAACACTCCATAAATTATTGGACCATCAGGGAAGTTGGGGAACGCACTGTTTCATATTCAGATCTGTCCTCCGAAGACTCCACTCTTCCTTCCCAATTCTGTTCAAGATGTATATTACACAGCTTGGATCATGGCAGCCTCGTAACTGCTTCATCTGGCTTCATTCCCTAGCTGAAAGTATGCGCTGGTCTGTGCTGATTGGTACAATAAACCAAAGACTAAACTGAAACAACATAGAAGCACAACTTTTTCCTGAATGAAAAGGCCCAGGAATTGCTGCAGAGTAAGTAAACACACAAAAGTGTTTTTTCTCTCTCACTTGCTATCGGGGTTTCTGGTTATTTTCCCTTTCAGATATACATGCTTAATGCCAACAATATTCTCTGTTGTAGCAAAGCATGGCACGGTGGTCTTTTGACAAAACAGATCTCGAGGGGTTGAGATATCATCAGCATACCACCGTCTGCTTATATTAGCTCATGCAGAACTGGCAGAGGTTATATTGCTCATGGCATAAAGAAAATACCAGCCACAGAGGAACATTAATCTTCTTTGTGCAGGAATTGTTCATGGCACATTGACCTGTCCTGAACTTGCAGTAAATCAAAATGCATTATTGATAGTTTAGCTGATTTTCAAGATACAACCTAAACTCAGTAAGTGGTATCTTGACTCTGTGTAAACACACGGCTCATACTTTCAATACCTGTTACAAGCCTTGTCCTTTTTACTGCCCTAAATTCCCCCTGGTTTAGTTTTGACGTCCCAGCAGGGTATAACAAGTTGAAATGAAACTGACTGGTCATTGGTTCCACATGGCCCTCCAACCATGGCTAGGTCTCATCAGTGGAATACTGTCACTGTAAACCAAACACAAATCAGTGCCAGCAAAGAGTTTTGTTCACAGACCTTGAAGAATAAAAATATGCCTCCCTAGAAAATGGAAAAAACTCATTTAAGAAGCAGTTCCCACATTTTTTTTTCACAAGAGCAATAATAGTTGAGGGGCAGGCCTCTTCAATGGTCACTTAATTACTCAATAGATCTCTTTCAGTCCACTTGGATTTGACTTTTGACCTTGAACTCATCCATCCGGCCTTTAATTGTTTGATAAAGGATTCAAATGGGGAGCAACAGTGATTTAGGATAAACAGTGTAAGTGGCAATTGGTCTTGTTGTATTCCCCTGCAAGTGCTCGCTGCTTTGATGTCCCTTGACTTTATGTAAACATTCATAAATAAACCCAGATGGTTTTGAGGACTATCTGTGGGTGTATACCAGCAACTCCAATACAATTAATGCCAGCATTTTAATTCTATATACCCGTATGTCTAGGAATTTCAAGCCTACTCATAAAAACTACTTCAGCATTTGGCCAGAGAACTCAGTGCTCCTTCTGCTTCTATGATTTAAGACATGAGAGCCAGGTGGAGCCATGGGAAGAAGATACCAGTCACGCAATGCATTTCCCTTGTGCAAGATACTCCGTGGGTACTGTGCAGGAATGGGGCTAACTTAGGTAGAGGGGGAATCATATCAGCCAGGCATGAGGGGGCAGGACCATGAGAAGAGCCACTCTCGGCAACCCCATTTCCACCCTTCAGTCCCACAGGAAATACCCATGTAAATACCTGCTATGCCGGGCTAGGTTGGTTTTCTTGCTAAACAAGGAAACCATACACCCAAGTGGCTATGTCTACACTTGCAAGTTAGTTTGAATTAAGGAAGCTTAATTCGAACTAACTTAAGCCTTGGCCACACTAGGCTTTCATTAGTTCAAATTAAGGGCTTCCTTAATTCAAACTAATAAATTCGATTGTTTAGTTCGAATTAATGGTTAATTTGATCCGTTAATTCGAACTAAGTCAAATGTGGCCATATGACTTCGAACTAGCTGCTTAGTTTGAACTACTCAGCAGATTGACCTTCCTGCAACTGACTAATTCGAACTAAGCAAGTGCTCTGTATGGCCATGGCTAGTTCGAACTAGCATTCCAGTGGGGCCATGCTAGTTCCAATTAAGTTAATTCGAACTAACTAAAATTAGTTTGAATTAGTTAGTTCGAATTAACTAATTCGAACTAACTTTTGTAAGTGTAGACATAGCCAAGGATGGGTTTGGAGAGCTGGTGGCTGGTGAGGTTATATCTCTGCAGGTGAAAGGAACTGTGAGGCTGGGAGTAGATTAGTACCCAGTATGGAGGAATTGGGAGCTGTATACCAATGACTCTGGATTCTGGATTGTTCCTGAAATCTGCAATGAACTTGAAAGAGCAGTAGCTGCCTGGGCCAACCTTCTTCTAAATAGAACTGTTTTTATAGGGCACCTATTCCTGTGGTAACTAAACTAGGAAGCAGAAAAAATGTGTGGGGGTATGTGTGTGTGTTTCTCTTCATGCCTCCTGGTCAAAGGAGTGTGACTGTGTGTTAGGGATGGCTTTATTCAGGGCTTATAAAGCCAACCTCCCCCTGCCCTCCATAAAAAACAAAGAACACCGCATTGTGATCCTCTAGCCTGCACTCCTGAATAACAATTCCCTGAATTCATTTCCTGTTTGAACTAGAGCAGAGCTTTTAGAAGAACCTGCATTCCTGATTTAAAAATTGCCCATGATAGAGAACCCATCACAAACCTTGCAAAATTGTTCCCTGGTTAATTACCTTCCCTGTTGAAACTTTGCAGCTTGTGCTCAGCTTCCAGCCTTTGGATCTTTTTATAACTTTGTGTGACAGATTGAAGAACCCTCTATTATCATATTTCTGTTTCCCAGATAAGTACTTAAAGACCATGATCAAGTCACCACTTGACCTTCTATTTAAGTTAAACAGATGGAAGCTTCTTCAATTTATCACTATAAAGCATGTTTTCCAGTCCTTAAATCCTTACTGTGGTTTGTCTCTGTACCCTCTCCAGTTTATTAATATCCTTCTTGAACTCTGAACACCAGAACAGGACACAATAGTCCAGCAGTGGTCACATCAGTGGCAAATACAAAGGAAATTCAACCTCTCTACTCAATATCTAATAGTTCCATGTTTATGCATCCCAGGATTTCATTAGCCTTTTTGGCCGCAGTGTTGCAGTTGGAGCTCACGTTCACCTGATCATCTTCCATAACCTGGAAGTCCTTCTCAGAGTCACAGCTTCCCAGGATAGAGTTCCCATTCTGTAAATATGGCCTACATCCTTTGTTCCCTGGTGTATGACTTGGCAGTAGGATGTATTATAACTCATATTGATTGCTTGAACCCAGTTTACCAAAAAATCCAGGTCACAGTGCATCAGCTGTGTTCGGAAGTGAATGTGTTGCTTAAATTTAAACATGTACCTGGGTCCCACTGAACTTCACATTCTGAAAAATTTCAGTTTGGAAATGTTGAAATGTTTCATTTTGAGTCAGTTTGTCATCTACGAGAGCTGCTGCAGTGCCTTGTAGGAGATATAGTTCTGGTGCCTCCTTCCATCATTCTCCTCAAGCATACAGGCTCCCCCAACTGCTCTACATGTCCCATGATGCACCGTGGCTGCTCAGCCAGAGGGCAGACTGTGATTTTCTTGAAGTCAAATAAAAGCATTAATGCAAAATCAACATTTCGCTATGGAAAATTTTCATGTTTCAGAAACAGCATTTTCTGCTGAAGAAATATTTTGTTGGAAAATTCCAAGCAGTTCTATTCTTTGAGCCAAAGAGTTTTCCATACTTTGCATTTAGTTATGTAACGTTATTTTGTTAGCCAGCCAAGCAAAAAACTGCTGGTTAGAACTTTAGACGTTGATTCTTGCCTGTAAAATTCTCGGCAAAGAGAGGAGGCAGTTCCAGAGCTGCTAGCAGTTAGCTTTTAAAAACATGTTTGCTTGACTGACCCAAAGAGAAGTTAATAAGTTGCTTTGCGGTTTCATTTTGGAAACCTAATCAACAAGAAATTTGTTTCCAAAGTGCCTTCTTAAATTCATGCTGCAACTCTGTAAGTCTAATCTTCCCAAATTGTGGGGCTCGGGCTATGAGGCTAAAAGTATTTCTCTCTCCACCAGCAGTGACTCCCCTATCCACTGGGCTATAGGCCTTTTTTGAATCAGTTTGAAACTGCATTTTAAGTTGGTTCTGCAAATATGTTTCCTGACTGAGGAAAGGCTGGTTGGGTAGGACCTTTTTATGAAGTCTGTACACAGATGAATTATTTTGGTTTTTTGCTTTTTTAAAGCTGCGTGGGGTCTCTTGACACGCCATGTAAAAGGTTTAAAAAAACACATCACGAAAAATAAGTACAGAGATGTCTTACTGTATGTTGTTTTCAGCAGCCGAGCGATGATTCCTCAGAGGCCTTGGAGATTCTGGACGCCGACAGCTCCAAAGAGGCAAAGAGATTGGGCCCAATCTGTTTTTGCCCATCCCCAAAACCAGATGCTCAACAGGTCACCGAAAGATCAGGAGATCCTTATTCTATAAGCCTGTACTATCTAACACTGAGGGAGAAATTTACGAGTCCGCAACCGTAAAAACACCATGCATGCAAGCATATGAGTTACTGTGCATGGCATCATCAAGCACTGTCTGAGACAGAAACAGTTTGAAGATTGCCTGGGTTGTGTCAGAGATGCTCCCGGGCAGAGGAGTCACTACTGTTTATACTGGTCCGAAGACGATGTAGACCATCAAATTAAAGAAATTAGTGGCCGTTTGTGTATGGCGAGCATTTTAAATGTCATCGTTACGTTGGGATACGCACTGCAATGTCTCCGTTTAATCCAGGAACATCTAGCTCTAGGTGTAGCGCTGGTGGACAATGTGATGGAGGCAGGGGACCTGAATTGCGCATTAAATGAAATAATCTAACCGAGGGATAAATGCGAAATGTTGAACGTCTTCTCGGTTCGATAAATTACAAAATTCTGTTGAGAAAAAACACTAAAAGTTAGAGTGTGTTTTGGGGCTTTATGAAAACAAAATAAAAATGTGTGTTTGCGTTGAAAGGGCCTATGTGGACAGTGTGTTTGGGGGAAGTGTGGGGTGGGGTGCTGTCGAAAGGGCTGCAGGTGACCGCTTCGTATACTTGGAGTTAAGATGCTTGTGCACAACGTAGGCAGGCAGCTAGGAGCCCTGAGTTATATTAATACCGTTTAAACACCTTTTATTCGTATAGACTTTGTGGTTTTGCTGCAAAAGCTTGCTACTTCAAGTAGGCACGTTAGTCAAAGAAAAAGTCTGAAATATTTTCTTATCACCTTTATAAACCGTCTCTTTTTAACCCTGCTTTTTCTTCTCTTTTGTTCCTTTGAGCGTCTGCCCCCTCAAAAAGCAATCTGCTGCAGAGTTTCTTTTTTTTTGAAATTTTTTACATCATTCCAAATATTTGTGTAGTTGTGCAAGTTAAGGCCGATTAGTAGCTCTTTAGGTTCACATTATTAAAAGTTAAACATGGGCTTGTTGCTGCACATTCAGAAATAAACAATGTTAAAATGTATTTGATATTGTTACAAAACCACTAACTTTCAATTTTTGTCCTACTAAGCGACTTGAAATAACAAGGACTTGAGGTGTTTACTTCACGGGCTTTTAGGGCCTTGGAGTGCAGGATGTCTGTTTCCTAAGATAAAGAGGTGTGGCTTGTATATCTAAAACTTTAAAGAATGACGCCGTTTTTATATGTTTAAATATTTTGGTATAAACATATACCTTTCTCTGTGTGTGTGCAAGCACATGTTTCAGGGTAAGGGATAACTGCCACCCGTGCCTTCTTCTCCAGGACCCTCTTCAAAAGAGTTAGAAGGGGTAAAATATATGCTTTGGCCCTCTATCAAGCAAATATACAAGTGGCTATGCAGTATACATCATTTAAAAAAAAAAGTTATATGTTATTTCACTGTCTCTTGCAGGTCTCTTTACAAGCAAGGAGCATGTTTCTGTAATTCTCAACAGTTTCCTATTTCAAGGGTTCTTGCAAGCCCCCCCTCTTTACAAAGAGGGGCTGTTTTAAAATGACAAAGAAATAGCCTCTCTCCTTCCATAAGCCGTTATCCAAACTAAAACCTGCTAATATAGCTTTATTTCTATTCATTAAGCAGGCTCCTTTGTCTTTTTTTAATGTAAAACATGCTTGTTAACAAGGGGATCAGTTGGTTTGCATGTTAAACTTTATTTAATACAGCCTATAAAGGGAAAAAATAACCTAAAAGGGCTATATATAGCATACATATAAGTATAAGGGCTGTACAGGCCTCCTCACGCAGGGCCCTTTGTTCAGTAACATTTACCAGTTTAAAAAGCTAAACCCCTCTGTCTTTTTTAAGCGTGTGGCTTTCTTTAACCCTTGGCTTTCTGGGTGTTTTATTCAACATATCAGGGATAACTGCCACACAGGCCTTCTGATCCTGGGCCCTCTTTAAAAACAGTTAGAGCAAATATGATTTTTTAATGTGTTATTTCTTGCAGGGGTCAGTGTTTAGGGTAGTGTGAGATACTTTTGGGGAAAAAAAACCCCAAATCCCCCCCAAACCCTCTTATCTGGGAAAACCAGGAGTGAGCAAGGTAGGATATCTGGTATGGGGTTCTGGCTGGAGATCTGGTGTGGATAGATAATGATTTTGAAAAAAAAGGGCTGGGAGGATGACTGTGGGGTCCTTCGAATGGTTGAAACATGCTTTGGTTCAATGTAAAGTCAAAATGAATTTTTTAATTTGTTCTGTGGTGGCAAGAATCAACTTATTTACAAGCATCTTTAGGCCTTAACTGGTGCTTCACAGAGGTGAATCTTTATCTGATAGAAGAGCAAAAAGTTACAAGCAGGCTCTTGAATGTTTTTGTCCCCAGAGGCTTTATAGAAATATTTTATACACTGTAAAAGATGTCCCTGCCTTCTTACGCCGGGACCTTTGTTCAGTAACATTTACCCTTGACAAGGCTAAAATGCTCTCTCTTCTTTAGTCGTGTGGTTTTCTTTAACCCTTGGCTTTCTGGGTGCTTTATTCAACATATCGTGGGGTAACTGCCACATGGACCTTCTGATCCAGGGCCCTCTTTAAAAACAGTTAGAGCAAACATGATTTTTAATTTGTTATTCCTCATTTTTTGCTGGTACTAGGGTCCTAAGGAACAGAAAATTCCTAATTCCTAAAATACCACACACTCCTAAAAAGCCACATTCTTTCTAAAAGTTGTTATCCCTCAGGCAAAACCTGCTCCTACCCCTTTGATATTGTTCAAAAGGGGATTTTTCATGTCAAACTTTAATACAACCTAAAAGTTTTCTCATTAAAGGCTCTCTCTTCAGAGTCTGTCTTATCTTTCATCTAAATAGCAAACTAAAGATTCAAGGTCAGTCAGCAATAACAAAAGTGTGGCAGAAGCACTTTTGAATGAGTTTAAGTTATGGTGTCCAAGAGATGTAAATTTGTGCATAAACTTTTAAAAAAAAGTGACGGGTGCTTTTTTGGGGGAGCAGTAAGGATCTCTGGCCAGTTTATAATACAGCCTCGGGCCAGCGGGGGATGTTTGCTTCCTCCCTCCTCTTTCCTAGGCTATGTCTACACTGGTTAATTTAAGTCGACTTTAACTAAGTCGACTTAGTTAAGTCAACTTAGTGTGTCTACACTTAAAAGTAAAGTTGACTTAAAGGGGAACTTAGAAAGTCGACCTAGAGCGTCCACACTGGCTGCCTAGGTCGATTTCTAGGGGCTAAGGGGGACCTAGGGGAGGACCACGGGGGCAGTGGGGGCACCTCTTGCCCAATGCCAGGGGGCTCAGCCTTTGCCCCATTGTACCTGGGTACAATGGGGCAAAGGGGACAGGGACCCTGGCAGGGCATAGGGGCAGGGTGGGCAGCATCCCAGGCTCCCCCTGTGTCCCCCCTCCCTGGCAGGGAGGGCACTGGTGTAGCCCTGGGGTAGCCCTAAGTCGACTTAGGGCTACCCCACGTCTACACTGGCTTAAGTCGACTCTTAAGTCTTAGGTCTAATAGGAAGCTGGTATTAAAAAGTTGACTTAATTTTAATTAAGTCGACTTTATTTTCCTTAAGTCGACTTAAGCAAAGTGCTTAAGTCGACTTAAGGAAACTGTAGTGTAGACGCAGGGTAAATTAAGTCAATTTAAGCAAGCTTAAGTCGACTTAATTTACCAGTGTAGATGCAGCCCTAGTGCCCAGCAGGAGAATGACTTGTTGGTAAACTCCAGAAGGGTAGCCGTGTTAGTCTATTGCTGAAAAACAACAGAGTCCTGTGGAACTTTTAGGGGAAAAGTTTTAGAGCAGCAGACTAACTAACTAACTAACTAACTAACTAACTAACTAACTAACTTGAACTAGTTTTTGTAAGTGTAGACATAGCCTTAAAGACTAACAGATTTATTTATCACATGAGCTTTCGTGGGAGAAAATCCCACTTTGTCAGATGCTTTGAAGATGGGAAACTTATAAAATGGGAGGAAAGCTGTGTTGAAACAGATGAATAACAAATCACAGCTTCAAAGAGAAACTGCGGAACTCGAATTTATATGCAAATTTGACTCAGTTGCCTTGGGGTTAAACAGGGACTATGGATTTTTCTCTCATTACAACAGGTGATTTGACCTCACCTTCCTCTATGTGCTGTTCCCCAGTGTTTGAATCCTGACATCTATTTTGATTTGCTGTTATAACCTGACCTGATCCTATGTCATACACTCCTCTGCATTTGTCTCTCTCTCTCCCTCCTTGGAGCACAGGCGTCCTGTCAGCCTGCTGCTCTAAAACTTTTCCCTTCCCCAAAGCCTCTTCATGGCTTTAATTTAGCAGACGTATCCAAATAGCCCTTAATTTTTATTGTTCTTTCTTACCCCAACAGCCCCCTTAGTTTTTGGCAATCTTTCTAGCCTTTGCTCCTCTATAATCTAGCAGATGTATCAAGCTAGTCTTTCTTTATATATTTCCTCTCTCCACAGCAGAAGTATCAAACTAACCCCATGTCTTAAATAAACCTCAAAAAGAATATAAATGTAAATCTTCTGTGTTACTTGAAATCAACAGGGAAATTTGTGAAGTGGGAGTGCATGATTCTAAAGCTGTCTGTGTTTAATCAGGAATGCTGTGACAGGGTAGAAAATGTCTCTAGCCTTAGGATTGTCTGTTCAGAAAGGCAGTGTAGCTGCTAAATGAAAAACTGTCTCCAAGTACTTGTTTGCGGGTAATGTGTGGAGGTAATCTGTTTGGATTGTATCAGGATGAAGCCCTTCCTGCAGCCCCAAGCAGCAATCTGTACATTAGAGATTTGATTCAGTTTCTAGCTGCCAGAGTTTTTCAAATGTGAATGAATTCATTGACTTGGTTTTAGTGTGGAAAAGGTTCCAGATGAAGTGAAAATTATTGGGATGCTTAAACAGTCCTGTAACTAAATGCCTGGACTTGATCAGTATATTGGGAAGACCATGATGTTAAAACCTGCCTGTCTACATGATGCTAACTTTGTGAGTGAATGAACAGATATGTCTCAGGATCAGAGAGAAAATTGAGCAGCTGAATCTACAAAGCAGGATGCCTGTACCATTGAACTCTTGGACATGCAAAGGGACGCAGACCCCTAAGTGCTTTGGAAATATCTTGTAGTCTCTTTGTGGACTCAAATACGTCTGATGCCATGTAGAGTGAGAGTTTGGGAACTGCCCATCAGAACCCTGTTTGTGAGACATTCGATTGGATATTTGGTATATCTCTGAGACAGAGTCCATAGTTGAAAATTTGGAAATGACTAAGCAAGCTAGTGTGTGGTGGCTTAATGAAATTTACCTGATTGACTGGAGTGGGAAGAATTGCCCAGCCAGTTCAGAGCTGTTAGCAAGGGAGACACCCCTAGCCAGACAAATTTGGCATCCAAAAGAAGCAGTTTTGTATAAACCTTTTAGAAAGTTAAACTGCCTCTGGGGCAGTCTGCTGCCTACCAGTCCCTGCAGCCCCTGCATGAGAAGGACTGGGTGGTTGATAAGCTGATTTTCTATCTCCTTGGGTGCGTCTATACTTACAAATTAAGTGTCCTGCTCAGCCTTAATTTAATCTGCGTCTACACTACATTTCCTTAAATCAACTTAAGGAAAATTAAAGTCGACTTTATAAAACCTTTAAAGTTGACTTTACTGGCTAAGTCGACTTTATTAAGTTGACTTAGCCAGTGTGGATGCAGATTAGCCCTAAGCCAACTTTGTCGACTTAAAGGGCTCCAGGGCTCCCCCACTGCCCTCCCTGCCAGGGTGGCTGGCACAGGCAGAGCCTGGCGTGCCCCCACACAGGGCAAGACACAGTCCTGCCCACCTTGCTCCTATACCCTGCCAGTGTCCCTGTCCTGCTCAGCCCCCACTGTACCCAGGTACAATGGGGCAAATGCTGAGCCCCTGGCACTTGACAAGGGGTGCCCCCCTGCCACAGTGGACCAGTCCCAGGTCCACCTAGCCTGTAGAAGTTGACTTAGGCGTCCAGTGTGGATGCTCTAAGTCGATTTGGCAGGGTCCCCTTTAAATCAACTTAATTTTTGAGTGTAGACATGCTAAATCGACTTAACAAAGTCGACTTAAAGTCAACTTTGTTAAGTCAACTTAGCTAAGTCGACTTAAATTAACAAGTGTAGACATAGCCCTTGAAACACAGGCACCCTGTCAGTCTGCTGGAGTAAAATGTTTCCTCTCTCCAGTCTACTTGGATTTAAACTAGCAGACTCTTCTTTATATCAAGCTAGTCCTTAATCTTTATTTTTCCCCAGCTTCTCCAATCGAACCTCAATTTTGGGCCTTTTCCTTCTTTTTTTTAGACTCTGCAGTGGAAACTGTTTCTGCTACCCAAGGTAACACAGATGTCTGATCTGCTCCCTTCCTGCTACTTTAACTCTTTCTCTGCTTCTGGCTGACTCAAAGGATCCTGCTGCCTGCTAGCCAGCTTAAGGCCAATCCAACTTGTGCCTTTGTTTGTATGTGCTTTTAGATTTTCGTTTTCTTTATATCAAACTTGTCCTTTTTTATTATTATTTCCACTGTGTAAGAGGTTCTTCTTTCTGTCCTCTAATTGTTTTTAACTTGGCAGACCCTTCTTTATATCAACCTAGGATTTTTTTTTTCATTTTTTTTTTTATAGGACTCTGCAGCAGGAACTGCTTCTGTCAGCCAGGGTAACACAGACCCAGCCTGCTTTAACTCGTTCTCTGCCTTTAAAACTTTTTCCTCTCTTCAATGCCTTTGCTTGGATTTAGTCTAGCTGCCATATCAAGCTAGCCCCTCTTCTTCTCTTTAGTAGTTTTAACTGGCAGGCTTTGCTTTATACCTATTTTTTCCTCACTCTCCCCACCCATTTTCCTCTCTTTCCCCAGCTAGCCCTCTTTTCTAGCCTTTTCTTGTCTATAATCTAGCAGCTGTATCAAGCTAATCCCTCATCTCCTCTTTAGTAGTTTTAACTGGCAGGCTTTGCTTTATACCTATTTTTGCTTTTTTTCCTCACTTTGTTTTTTTTTATTTTCCTCTCTTTCCCCAGCTAGCCCTCTTTTCTAGCCTTTGTTTTCCTATAATCCAGCATCTGTATCAAGCTGGTCCTCTCACAGCTTTTTCCAGCTACACCATCTTTTTTTCATTTCTCATCACATTTTTCACTCTTTTCCTCTCTTCCTAGCTGTGGTTTTTCTCCCTTCCTAGTTGTGGCTAGGCCATTCAAGCTTCTTTTCTAGCCTTTGCTTGTCTATAATCATTAGCAGCTGTATCAAACTAGTCCCCTCTCACAGCTCTTTGAATTCCTTTCTGCATACTCCTTGATTCCAAGCGAACCCTCATTACAGACCCAAACCTTTTCCTCTATCAAGCTCATCCTTCATTTTAAAAAAGGCTGTCTTTTTTTAGCTGCCTCCTGATCGGCTCAGCGGAGAGAAGGGGTTTGATCCTAAGATGCACCACCTCCAGTCCGGCTCTCAGTTCCCTTCCGGCCACTGACCTGGTAACAGTTCCTCCACAGCCTTCGCTCCTTCTCTTCATACCCCTTTACTCTCTCAGCCTTCGCTCCTTTCTCTCCCTTCATCTTTTACTCTCTCAGCCTTTACTCCAATCCCCTTTACTCTCTCACACACTGCCTTTTACCCCAGGCCCTTTCCCTCTCTCTCAACCCCAGCTTTTCTCCATTTCTCCTCACCAGCTCAAAAAGGACAATGACACCCCAGCCTTTCTCTGGGCCCGAGGCCCAAGCCTGGGCTCATGTGTTCAAGCACAAGCACTACACACATTTCCTCCATTTCTCCTCACTAGTTCAAAATGGACAGCGACACCCCAGACTCTCTCTGTGCCTGAGGTCCAAGCACATTTTCCTTTCTCTCAAGCCCAGCTTTCCTCCATTTCTCCTCAAAATGGCTGATGGTCCTCTGACCATTCTCTTGGCCGGAGGCCTAAGCCTGGGCTCATGTGTCCAAGCACAAGCACTACACACACACACAAACACAGATCCGACTAATCTCGATATAAAATGGTTATCAAAATGGCTGCCAGCATAGACCCACCCAATCTTGATATAAAACAGATATCAAATGGTGCTGGGACCTCTAAACCAGAAACCAAGCTGCCAAAAATTAATGGAGATGGATGCTATGTAGGTGTTTACTACTGACACAAATCCAATTGGAAGGCAGCAAAGTTACAGCTGACTAGAGGAAATGTTTTTTAACAAAGGACATAATTAGTCAGTGGGACTCTTGGCTACAGGAGATCAATGAGGCCAAGATCTCAGTAGCATTTTTTTTAAAGGCATCATATAGGGAATGAACAAGGAGTCCTGTGGCACTTTTAAAGACTAACACATTTATTTTATATTTAAGTTTTCGTGGGAGAAATGCCACTTTGTCAGATGCTAAAAAATGGAAAACTTACAGTATGGGAGGGAAAGAAAAATGCAAGTTTTCCATTTTCTTGCATCTGAAAAATTGGGATTTTTCCCATGAGAGCTCATGAGTAAAATAAATGTTGCTAGTCTTTAAATGTGCTACAGGACATCTTGTTTGTTTTGTTGAACTAGACTAACATGGCTACTCCTTTGGAACTTGTACAGGGAATAAGACTATCAAGTTATGATGATAAATCAGAGTTTTGTAAGGAATGTAAACCCTCATATTTCAAGACATAACTTGCCCTCTTACTCATGGGAGCTGGGAAGATATATTTCCAGTGGGTGGGTTATCTCATAATTGCCTCCCACATGGTTTCTTGTATCTGTTTGTTAAGCACCTGGAAATAGATACTGATGGTGATTAGATATTAGTTTAGGTGAGCTATAGGTAGGGTGACCAGATTTTATAGGGACAGTCCTGAGATTCAGGGCTTTGTCTTATATAGGCACCTATTACTTCTATCCCGATCCCAATTGTTGATGTAGCTATGTGGATTGGCCAATCCCGTGTGATCCGAGTGTGACAGAGAGAGTTCCAATATAACCAGTGTTCTAGAATGGGTTTTAAGGTAACTCTTTGCAACAGATGTTGATGTAGCACTGCTTCCCTCAGAGTACAATAATGCCCTGCTGAGCTGCCGGTGAGGCTCTGGAGAGGATGCTGGTAAGTCTCTGTCCATTCCCTCCATCCCTGGGGCCGATATTTGTTCTGTGAATTTCTTTACTGAAAACCTTTTGTTAAATTGCCCTTATTGGCTGTGAATATTCATGTGCAATGTAACGTGCGTCTAGAGTGAAGCATGAACTGCATAACACTGTTAATTGCAATTTAATGTGTTAATTATCACACTCTTTCCCTGTTGGTAGCAAAAAAATCCCAATTAGCTAAGATTTAGCTTGATTCAGGAGTGAAGTTATCAACAGTTTAAAATATGCCAACCTGTGAAATGCTGAGTATGAATATTGCCTCCCTTATAAATATTTTACCTCATCTTCAGGACTGCAAGTGTGAAGTATTATTTTGGCAATTCCATCTTTTTTTTATTTAATAAGTAAAATCCTAACTTAATGTTCAACTCTACTGTTTAGCTCAGTGGTTCCCAACCTTTTTGGCTTGGGGGCCTCAGATATAATTTTTGCTTCCCTGAAGGACTTCCAATTTCTGCCAGCAGTGTCATCCCAACTCCCCAACCCCGACCCCCACCAGCCAACCAGAGGGAGTTCAGCAAGAAAGCTCTCCTGTGCCCCAGGGAAACTGCACCCGTCTTGTAGCTCCATGTGCTCCACCTGGGTCCTTAGGCATTGGCTCCTTTCTGCAGCCAGGGGATGGAAGAGTGTTTCCTTCCCTCTGGCTTCAGCAGGGACCCCAGCATCTAGGAACCCAGGTAAAGCCCTTTGCCATGTTCCCCATGATAGACAGGAGGAGGGCACTGCTGATATCCTGTCCCCTTGGCTTTCCAGCAAGGAGCCTGCACAGGTCTTTTAGTTCCGTAATGACAAGCTCCTCTGAAGTCCTGTCCTGTCCATCCATCCATCCGTGTCACCCACCCCAAACAGTTTTACAAATCTGGTTCCTAGGTAATAGCACAGTTTGTAAAAGGATAATATGTTCAGGCTTTATCTATACTATCATTTTCAGAGTAATCATCTCACTGTTGCATCATTAAGCTCCACGGATTATAACAATAGGAGTGCTAAAGTAGATGAGACACAACCATGTCATTTAGACCTACCCTGAGGAGGGCCAGATGAGACACTGAGATGGGTCAGATGAGACAATGACTACACCAGGGGCAGGGCAACAGTGAAGTGGGCCCCTGTGATCTCCACTTCAGAATTAACTCAGTTGATCAGCAATTGGACATGAGAAATCACACAGCAAAACCTTACTTGAGTTGCTACGTCTTCATGGGTGCTGCACTTGCATTGATGTATTGCTAGGAAATCTTGGGATATATCACATGGTTCCTTGTGATAATAACCTGAGCTACTCTGGGATTCCCAGTAAATTGAGGGAGACTTGCTGTGTCCTTCTGGCAGGGCTGTCCCGTGGGGGGAGTGGGGCCCAGGGACAACTGGCCAAAGCGGGGCCCTGCCCCCCACGCTGGAGGGGAGCATGGCGGGCTGACCGGCCCGCTCCGGCCCCCAGGGAGCCAGCCCCGGCCTCAGAGGCCAAGGTCGCCTGTTGGGGGGGGAAGGGGGAGCCGGCTCCAGTCCCAGCCCTGGGCCGGGAGGCCACCTGTGAGGGGGAGCTGGCCCTGGCCCTGGCCCTGGCCCCGCTGAGGCCGCCTGCGGAGGGGGGAGCTGGCACAGGCTCCAGTCCAGGACCTGGAGACCGCCTGCGGGAGGAAGCTGGCGGGCCGAGGCCACCTGCAGTGGGGAGCTGGCTGTGTTGGGCAGGCCGGCCCAGAGGCCGGGCCCAACGAGTTCTGCCTCTGGGCCTGCCTGCTCTGCCCTGGGGGCAGGGAGGGCCAGCCCAGGGGCCGGGAATAACCCTCCTGGCCCGCCCTGCTCCGCTGCCTTTGGCAGTGAGCCAAAGGCAGCAGGCAGCCATGGGAGGAGGGGCTGCAGCGCGGGATAGGGGCTGAGACCGGGACAGTGCGGGGCCCACCAGTGGTTAAAGTATAATTTGACGGGCCCTGGAACTCTCCTAATTGCTGGGCCCCCTTCCCGTATTGTCTGGGCCCTTTTCATGCATGTGCGGGCCCCAGCCCAGGTAGGCATTTGCAACCACTTCCAAGTACCACATGCATCAGTTATCACTCCACAAAAATATTTGTAATTTTATACAGCGTTTATGTCTATAGCAATTATTGTCACAAACTAGCAAACACTGCATAACATAATAAGTATTGTGATTAACAACAGTGGGGCGTAGGACCTGCCAGCAGCCAGGGTAAGGCGGAACATGCGTTCCACTGGATTTTTTGTATTTTTAGGGGCCCCGGAACTCTGGCACCTCAAATTTGTTGGCCCTGGAACTGCATAGGGGAAGTAGGGGAAATTGTGGAAAAGCATTGGAGGACGATTAGTACTTGAGCGACTTTACTCAGCCTTTTGACATGAGGATAGAGGCTCATAGCTGAGTGAAAGCCTCAAATGGGCTTTCAACTCCTGGCCTAGATGAGCCAGCTACCCTGGGTCGAATATTCCACTAAACTCCAATGAGAAGGTTTTGTGTGTGGGTGAAAGGGAGGTGGGGCAACACCCTGCCAAGAGCCCAAGTTAATTCTGCAACAAAGACTTAACCTTGATATCTGTTGTTCTTTCCTTGATCATCTGGGACTTGAGTCTTCTTTACAACAATTTTACATCAGTGTAACTTCCTGACCCCAGAGAAATGACTCCTGACTTACACCTGTATAAGCAAAAGATTTTCTTATGCTGCTTTATATCATGAGGGGAAAAAAAAATCCTTTCTTCATTTTACGATATGTCTCTGGCATACATCCTCCCCCTGCTGCTCCTTTGCAATATGAGACTGGTCGGTGTTGGGGGATTTACAAATAGCTTTATTCAACAAAAACATTGATGTTGATGGTACAACTCCCACTGACTTCAGTAGGGTTTTGCCCTAGAATTGCAAATGGTGCAGCTTGCGTTTTCCTCAACTGTAAACCACAAATAATGCTTGGAGTGTTGTTGCTTTCACGTGTAGAGTAGAGCGGGTGATCTGAGATTTTTCCATGGGGATCCATATAAAATACCTTTCATGAAAGCTATCTGGTATGCAAACCAAGGAACTCCATCTGATGCCTGTAACATGAGGCCTTCACATGCGCATACCTCCCATTGCCAGCCTGAGTAAGACACTGCAGTTAAACAGGATTGAGATGCTTCTACCACATGGGACGCTAAGAATGTTAATAAGCGTCTTTCTCAGAATTCTGCCCCAATGTCCCCTTTGTCATGTAGTGAATGAATATTGTTGTTCCTTCTCCTTGGATTTATGTTACCACTGGCCTTCACTGAGCTTGATCTCTTACTTTATTGTAGTGCAAACAGTAGTCAGTGGGTTGTCGGCTGTGATCGCCTGGATTTGTTTTAAGGTTGAGTCAACTCTCTCTGACCCAAGGCTGAACTAAAACACATTCCCCGAAGATTCCCCCACAGGGTATCGGATTCGAAGACAGAATGACATATGTAATGAGCTCATGGGTTCAGTTCAGTACAACAGACTCCCTGTTGAATTGAGTAAGGCAGCAGAGCAGTTCCTTTGATTCCGCAGCAGGGCCCTCACTTGGGGAAACCCAAGGACAGGTTCCTACCCTTATTGGTGACTTCTCCCCATAAAATGGAATTATTAGTTGCGTTTTTTGTATTTGCTGTCTGGAGGGAAGTGACTGATGGCTTCTTGCATGGATGTTTATATAGAGAATATTAGGCTGAGAGATGTGACAGCTTTGGGGCCCTCTATATAAGACCGTAACAAAACTAACAAAATAATTTTTATTCATATGCTCCTTTTTAAAAGAGAAGCACGAGTGGACAACTCTTGTTGTATTGCCCGTCTCATGCAATATCATTACGGAGTAATATATCATAAAGGGAAAATACTGCATCAGGGAGACGGGACACAGACACCACAAAATGTTGACTTCATGAATTTATCCCAGAGGACAAACATTCTTAAAAGAAGGCAGCCTTCTCGGTATAAAAAGACTGGGTGTGTATTTGTTAAAAGCCAAAAAAAAAAAAAAAAGAGGACAAAAAAGGCCCTGTTAACATGCTGAAGTCACAGTTTTCCAGTTAAACATACCTATCTTTGTAAATGGTTTTTCTGTCCCCTGTTGCTTGTGGAAAAGAGGCACAAAAACAGGGAAAAACAAAATAAGGCCCTAGTCCTGCAAGGACTCCCCATGATTTGGGACTATATAGTCAAGTGTATTTTTCCCCCCCGGTTGAGGTTCTGCTTAAGCACTGATATCAGTGGAAGCTGGAGGTGCTTAGTAACTTAAGAAAATATCACCGCATTGCTGGGTTTGAGTGCTAGGTAGAAAAAGCATGATTATATTCTTACATTATGGGAAATATTTGTAAGGTGGGAGTTGCCAAGCAATGCTGCTCCACAGTTTTACAGTTTCTACTGTTTATGCAGTTTCTACTGTTTATTCAGTCTTTGAAAAAATGCTGCATCATCATCATCAATTTGCTTCATGATTCAGATTTGGTAGATGGTCAGGGAGCTGGGGCAACAGCAAGAAAGCTGTTCTTTGTATTAATCTCTCCTACTGGAGTCAATGGAGTTGGAGTTGCTCCTTGGAAATTGGGCATTGGTTTTTGAGCTGAGATTTGAGAAAGAAGGGCTTGCTTCTGTGCCATTTATGACCACCTCAGTTCCAGGACTGGTAAATAAACCAGTTACAAAAAAATGAAATAAAATAAAATACCCTGACTTAATGTCACTGATTTTACTTCCTTCAGAAGCTGACATGCAGGGCTGTGATATCTGCTACTATCTTGCAAAGGGCGATGTATTTCCTCTTGCAAATTATGTCCCAGGCTCTTTTATAAAGCTTGATACTGAAAGGTGCTGAGTACTTTCATGGACCCAGAAAAACATGTAGGCAGATGCCTAGTGTCTTGCTTGATTGGGAACAAAGGGTGCGTCTACACTGGGAGCTTAGGTCAACTTAAGGATGCTTAAGTTCACCTAAACTACTCCCTGTCCACACTGGGCTTTTATTAAGTTGACTTAAGAGCGTCCTTAAGTTGACTTAATAAAAAGCTTAAGTTGACTTAATAACACCTCATTTTAGGTCAACTTAAGGCTTAAGTTGACTTAAGCCAATGTAGATGCCTTAAGTCGACTTATTCCATAAAGCGACCTAAGGCGGGGGGACAAGGGAGCCCTGCATGGCTCCCTGGCAGAAGGGAGCTGTGCCCGGCTTCCTGACAGAAGGGAGCTGTGCGTGGCTCCCTTCTGCCAGGGAGCCATGCACAGCTCCCTTGTCCCCGGAAGGATCCACAGCTTCCTTGTCCTGCGGAGCCACGACTTCCTTCTCCCTGAGAGCCCCGGCTCCCCCCTGGGAGACAAAGGAGCTGCGGCTCCCCAGTACAAGGGCTACAGCTCCCAGGGCAGCAGGGGAATCCCTCACCACTGGAGCTTGGGTTGGGGAGATGGGGGAATCCCTCACTGCTGGAGCCTGGGCCGGGGAATCCCTCGCTGCGGGAGCTGCAGCTGGAGTGGTGCGGGTTTCCCTTGCTGCTGCAGGGCTCCCTTCTCTCCAGGAGCCCCGGCAGCTTCCTTGTGCCTAGGGGGAGCTGTGGCTCCCTGCTTGCTGGGGAGCTGGGGCTCCCCTTGTCACCGAGAGCCACGGCTCCCCTTGTCCCCAGGAGCTGCAGCTCCCCTTGCCCAAGGAGCCGCAGCTCCGAAGTTGACTTTGCCAGTTGACTTAAGAGTTTAGTGGAGGCTCTCTAAGTCAATTTCATAAAGCCGACTTTAAGTCGACTTAACAAAGTCGACTTAATTAAGTTGACTTAACTTTTGTAGTGTAGACATAGCCAAAATGCCCAGCACATTGCAGGATTGCACATTGCAGGATTGCAATCCCAGAAACAAGAATATAGATTTTTTTTCCTCAGTGTGAAAAATAACTCACACAGCAGCTGAAATTAAAAAATGGCAAAGGCAAATTCTTCAGAGTATTGTGATCAAATAAAACTGTTAGGGAGATAAATGGAACAGTTTTATAACCTTACTTATGTACAGCATTTATTAGCAAACTAGAATAAATAGCATTTATGATTAGGAATGAAATTACTTTGTGTTAGAGTTTATTGGTTTCATTAAGTCACATTTAGAACATTATGAACCTGATTCTCAACCGCTGTAAATAAACTAGTTCCTTTGACTCTTAGCTTTGTGAATTTACAGTGGCTGAAAATCAGGCCCTATTTTAATACCACTTAATTTTTCCCTGCCAAGAGTATATTTGCTTTCCTTCTAGAGGACTGTTAAAATACTCTACTCTAAAACACTGTCTTTTTCCTCCATGGAGAACAGTATGATATGCCACTGTTGAATTAATACTTCCATGAAAGAGGAGTATGTTTTTCATGACCTATCCCCTTTCTGCATAATTTATGATTTCATGCATTTAATTTCATGCAGGCATCTCTTTTCTTAGTTATTTACCACCTTATGTCAATTTCCCCCCTTCTCTCACATCCTACTTTCTATCTCAATTTAAGCTTCCTTTTGCAAATGCCTTTTGTAACGCTTGTTGCTAATGGAAAGTTACAACCAAGTTTTCTACATGCAGGGCTCTGTCAGAATCTACTACACTATTGACGCAAATATGCCAGATTGCTAATTCCATTGCAGAGGCAATTCTGCATGCAGGAAAATTTTTTAAAGATATTGTTTATATCAAAATCAATATCTCTGATGATTTCAATGCTACTTGTAGTAATTGCTGAAGACAGTGTTACTTTCTCAGAATCCAATTTTATCTTCCATGTGGTCACACTCTTGTACCTTTTCAAACAAATTACAATAATTTCTATGACAGCAGATTATGAAGCTACAAATAACATATACAGGTGCCACCTTTATTTAGTGGAGAAAGGGTAAGGAGCAAATGGACTGTGAAGGAAAGAGCCATCATAGATAATTATTAGCTACATGGGAAATATTCTTAATTATGCCTGAAATAGATTTTTATTTAAAGCTCTCTTTGCACTGAAAATGGTATGTCAGTTTCTCTGTGTTCCCCCTCTTTCTTGACCTATTGTAACAAGTTGGAATGCAAGCTACACCTGGTTTGGGGATTTGTAGAAACTTGCTAATAATTGTTATAGCTGCAATTCCTTTCATGATTGATAGAAATTGCCTTGTGGAGTAGTTGGATACAGATATTAACCACTTTAGCAACGGTAAAGCTAACAAGGCAATAATACCTAATTCTTATATAACACTTTTTATCTGTAGATCTGAGAGCTTTACCAAGGGGGGTCAACATCATTGTTCCCATATTACAGATGAGGAAACTAAAGCACTGAGGCTATGTCTACATTTAAGTCGACTTAGTGTGTCTACTCTAGATATTTAGGTCAACGTAAAGTCGACCTTGTTAAGTCGACCTA
This sequence comes from Pelusios castaneus, assembly GCA_007922175.1. NCBI lineage: Eukaryota > Metazoa > Chordata > Testudines > Pelomedusidae > Pelusios > Pelusios castaneus. The sequence continues at coordinate 1,889,254 of ML685877.1, forward strand.
GAGCATCTACACATGACGCTTAAGTCGACTGGCAGAGGCTAGGCTGACCTAGGAGTGTGGCATGTGGCACCGGAGAAGTGCCCTCCTTCCCCAGCCCCTCCTATAAAAGAGAAAGTGAGAAAGTGCCTCAGCAAGCTGCCACGCTCACAGAAGTGTGCTCCATGCCTCTTTCCCTCTGGGCACGTGCATCCAGCAGCTACTGGTGAGAGCGGATTGTCCTGACCACCTGGGACGATGACCAGTGGCTTCAGAACCTCAGGATGAGCAAGCAGACTTTCCTCGAGCTGGTCCATGAGCTCTCCCCAGTTCTGCAGCTCATGGACACCCGACTTTGACCCACCCTGCCCGTAGACAAGTGAGTGGCCGTTGCCATGTGGAAGCTGGCAACCCCGCACTCCTACCACTCCGTGGCCCAGCAGTTCGGCATCGGGAAGGCCATCGTGGGGACCGCCCTCATGCAGGCCTGCAGGGCAATAACCAGGTTCTGCGAGCCCGCCTCATCACCCCAGGCAACCTACACAAACTCCTCGACGGCCTTACTGGACTCAGCTTCCCCAACTGTGGGGGCATTGTGGATGCCACCCACATACCCATCCGAGCCCCAGAACACCGCGCCAGGGACTATGTCAACCACAAAAGGTACTACTCTGTGGTCCTGCAGGCCCTCATGGACCACCACGGGATCTTCTAGAACATCTACTTGGGCTGGCCGGATCCTGCACAACTCCGCCCTGTACAGGCGTGTGCAGGTGGACACCTTCTTCCCCGACCACATCATCACCATTGGGGACAGGCAGGTGCCCGTCCTGATCCTCAAGGATGCCGCCTACCTCTTGGTCCCCTGGCTTATGAAGCCATACATGGGCTGCATGGATGACAGCAGGGACCTCTTCAATTGGAGGCTCAACCAGTGCCGCAGCATTGTCGAGCGAGCCTTTGGATGTCTGAAGACTCACTGGAGGGCCCTCCTGACCCGCCTGCAGCTCGGCGAGAGAAATCTCCCAGAGGTTGTCAGTGCATGCTGTTACCTGCACAACCTCTGCAAGCTGCGGGGGGAAAGGGTCCCCCACGTCTGGGAGGCCGAGGCTGAATGGCTCACCACGCAGTATGAACAGCACAACGACACTCTGCCCTGGAAGCAGCAGGCCCAGCAGCAAGCACAGCTCATCTGGGAGGTGCTGAGGGTCCACTTTCTCAGTGAGGAGCACTGAGGGGTGGGCCTGCTATCAGGCCCTGTCACCTCCACCACTACCCACCCATGCCTGCCCTCCCACCCCCCACGCACCCGTCTCCCCCCGTCCCCAAGGGAACAGGCACTCCTCTAGGAGCTCCAGGGACTGGGTCTGCCACTCCATAAGGTCGAGCATTTCCTCGAGCAGCCTTTGCTCAACCCTCCACTGCTCCTGCTCAGCTCTTCAGTGGGCAACCTCCTGCTCCTGCCAGGCCATCAGGTGTGCCTCGGTCTGCTCACTGACACGGATCTGGTCCTCAAGGAACTTGTCCTGTGAGCGCGGTGCCCTCCTCCTCCTCCCGGGGACTGGTGGAGCCCCGGGAGTGTCGCGTGTCAAGTGCGCAGGGTCTGCTGGAAAGAAGCAAAGAACAGAGTTCCTCCCATTAGCCTGACAGCAGCTGCTGTCCCCTGAACGTCCCCCTGCTTTCCAATCCCTGTCCCCTTGGTACATGCCAGCAGGCTCTGCTGCCCAGGTCGGGTGTGGTGACCACAGTGGTGAGCTGCAGGCAGCCCTGCCTCAGGGCTCTCTCCTGAGGCCACGTGCCACCGGTGTCGGGTGCATGATGTCTGGCCTGGTGCTCCCGCCTACAGTCCCCCACCCTATCCCCAGACACGCCATTGCACTGCTCGGCTCCAGCTCTCCTCCCCAATGCCATACAGTCCCCACTCCACAGCCCCTCTCCCCATGTGGGAGGCCCTCCACCCCCCCAACCCTGCCTGTCCCTTGGCCATGTCCCCCTGCAGTCCCTGTCCCAGAGGCATGCACAGCCCTGCCCTGAGAGCACTCACGGGCAGGTGCAGCAGGTGTCTGACGCACCGTCCCCTCGCCTGGGTCATCTTTGGCAGGGGAAACCTGCTCCTTGTCCTCCTCATCCTGCAAGGCCAAATCTGCCGTGGGGGCAGGGGTGAGCTCCAGGGCTTGCGAGGTACCCTGCTGCTGCTGGGCGCTGGTCTCCCTCTGCTCCAGCACCACAGCCTCGTCCACTCAGCCCTCCTCCTGGTCATTGTCAAGGGAGGGGGCTTGGCGGACTCAATAGAGAGGGCCGGGAGGCTGTCGCTTTCCTGCCCCAGAAAGGCATCCAGCTGCTGGTAATAACGGCAGCTGGTGGTGGGGGCTGCCCCTGTCTGGAGCATCTCCTCCCGGGCCTTTTGTTAGCCCTGTCGGAGGTCCTTTATTTTCACCCGGACCTGCTGGATGTCCCGGGTGTGGCCCTTGTCAGCCAGGACCTGGGAGATGGAGGCAACCAGGCGGTCACTGCCTCATCCCCCCAAATGGCCAGCAGGTCCAGGATTTCCTGGTGGCTCCAGAATGGGACCCGCCTGTGGTGCTGGCTGCTCTGCTCTTCCATCCTTAATGACTCATCAGGTTTCTCCCTTTGGCCCATTGTAGGTGGGAGCTTCCTTAACATTAAGGAGACAATGGTTGTTCACACCCTCCTGTCTAAGGCATTCCTCCAGAATGACACAAGTTAAAGTATAGATATAACATCAAATTCCTAACTTCTAATCGAAATAGAATTCCTAGACATAAACTATATAATCATTCCCAGCAAATTACTACCTTTCTATTGATACCAAACATGACATAGTTCCTATGGATTATAGCATTTATGAGATATCCATAGAAAATAATATCATAAATGCTTCCCTAAATCCAGACAGCATCACACCCTGCCCACATGCCCTGCCCTTTGGGGGGCATGCCAGGCTCCCCCTGTGTCCTCCCTGGCAGGGAGGGCATTGGTTTAGTCCTGGGGTAGCCCTAAGTCGACTTTACCAGTGTAGATGCAGCCTAAGGTCTCTATATAAATGAACAAAACCCAGGAAATTAACTTTTACTGCTGACCCCACATCTTTGCTTCATGCTTGTGTGCCTCTTTTTATCCAGAACAGCCTGAGTGAGAAAGAATAACAGCACTAACTTTGAATTTCCTGACTTTTGTTGGTGGCTGCTTAACCTGGTTTAGATATAGGCTTAGTATGAATATTTGCTGTCATAGCATCAGGGGAAACTGAATAGAGCCACTGCCATGCTTAGCTTGGATAAAGTTGATTTCTTTTTACTTTCTAACTTCAAAGAAATTCACAGAAATGGCTCTTTGAGTAGTGACTTTTTTATTAGTCTGGTCACTTGTATGTTTCTTCCAGTCATCAGCACAATTACATTATAATGTCCAGGTAAGGGAGAGATCAGACATCTAGCTGGATTGTAAGAGGGAGGAAATTAATACTGATTTTTTAATTTGGTGGGTCCCCCCGCCCACTGGTTCTCATTATGAAGGTCACAGTAGGTTATATTAATTCTGCTTACCTGCCCCAAGCAGAGCACAGGTACACAGAGTTTGAAGTTAACTCTGTGTACTGATGCTCACAAAGGCTATTTTTTTGGTTTCTTGCGTGGGTGCATTGCTGGAAAGGTACAGGTACATGCTTCTGACTGCAGTAACAAAGGCTATGTCTACACTAGAAAAGTTAAGTTGACTTTGGTAAGTCGACTTAATAAGATTGATTTAGGTGCTGATCCCCATCCACACTGGCTTTAAGTCTACTTAAGGAGTCGATTTAAGGCTTAAGTTGACCTAAAATGAGGTGTTAAGTCGACTTAAGAAAAGCCCAGTGTAGATGTGGCTTTCTTTAGGTCAATTTAAGCCTCCTTAAATCGACCTAATTTGCCAGTGTAGACACACCCAAGATTAGCCAATCTAGCGTGATGTGACACTGGGTAAGTGATGATGTTTCTCTGAGAGACAGTCTTACAAATGTGTGACATTGATCAGTCATGCTCCTACTAAGCCAACACTCATGCTGTGCAAATTAGAGATAGTTCCCTGTGTCCCTTTTTAAATATCTGTGTGCTCTCAGGTCAGGACAACCTCTCCCCACCAGTTATTTACTAATCTTTCTAGCACTTGTGGCTGCTAAGTTACATTTTTGTGGTTTCTTATGCAGGACTGGGATTTAGTGCTAGTCCATAGACTGGCTCATTAAAAAGGGAAGCTTAGAGAGAAACCGGAGTTTTCAATTCTTGTTTCTAATACGAGCAGAAGGTGGGTGGGAAGTGGGCGAAGCGTTCTGATTTGTTTCCCAGTTTAGTGTAAGCCAGGGGTCTGCAACCCGAAAGATAAGAAGAGCCATTTAAAAAAATTCCTTCAATAACCAAGTGTTTTGAGAGCCACAATGGGTATAGCCTCCTGGGGTGCATCTACACTGGCACCGTAGATCGACCTAAGGATGCTTAAGTCGAGCTACAGAACTCTGCGTCCACACTGGGCGCTTGTAAGTTCACTTAAGCACTTCCTTAAGTTGACTTAATAACCCCACCTCTGAAGGTTGATTTAAAACTTAGTCGACCTTATTAAGTCGATTTAAGTTGAATTAAAGCCAGGGTAGATGAGTATGTCTACATTACAGGCTCTATTAGGTCGACTTAAAGTCAACTTTGTTAAGTTGACCTAACAGAGTCAACTTAACAAGTGTAGACATAGCCCTAGAGAGGGGTGCAGAGAGCTGGGAGCTGGGCCAGGGTGCATACCACAAGATCCCTTGGTGAGGGAGCCCAGAACCCTAAGTGGGTCCTGCACAGGGTTCTCCAGTGGCAGGGGGGAGCCCAGAGCCTGGCATGGGCTGCCCGCAGGGTCCCCTGGAGCTGGGTCCTCTGGTAGCAGGGTGGGCCTGGGGTTGCAAGGGGACAGCCAAAGAGCCGCAGGCTACAGACTTCTGGTGTCAGCATTTGGGGTGTGTCTACGCTGGTGCCTTAGGTCGACTTAAGGATGCTTAGGTTGACCTACAGAACTCTGCATCCTCATTGGGTGCTTGTTAAGTCGATTTAAGTGTTTCCTTAAGTTGACTTAATAACACCACCTCTGAAGGTCGACTTAAGTCTTAAGTCGACCTTATTAAGTCAATTTAAGTTGACTTAAAGCCAGTGTAGATGAGTATGTCTACACTAAAGTCTCTGTTAAGTCGACTTAACAAGGTCAACTTAAGTCGACTTTAAGTGTAGATGCTCCGTTAAGTCAACTTAACAAGGTCGACTTTAAGTGTAGACGCTCTGTTAAGTCGACTTAACAAGTGTAGACATAGCCTTAGTGACTCATGCTGCAAAATAGAGGGTAGCCTTATAATAATGGCATTTGACTAGCACTTAAAATGCCTCTGATCAATTTCCACCTTTGCAACAGTCTCTCTGTGATGTTGGTTGAATGGCAGTAATATAGGTATAATGGTCCCTTGGCCCCATGTCTTTATGTTGTCAGCTCTTTGAGTCAGGGACGGTCTTTTATTACATTATTTTTATGTACAGCACCTAGCACAATGGAGCCCTGATCTCAGACAGCTGTTTCCATAATAGTGATGATGGTGGGGTGAAAGAGCCCACCTAAAAGGCCCACAAAGAGTCAACTGGGCAATGGCTGAGCTGTGTGAAACCAAACAGTTGGGATTATCGGCTATTGCCATTGGCTGGCGGTTAGCGGTAGAGCTTGCAATGGGCTAAGTGCTTTCCACATTAAAATGAAGGCCTCGTGATGACTGTTTTGTTTACCGAGATCATATGGATCTCACAAGCCTGAGAGGAAAGGGCCCCACGTGAATGACTGTATTCTAGAAGGCAACTTGTAGCTGCCTCCATGTGTAGATGGAGCCCACGGATATACAACCACCGGCCTGTATCAAGAGGCAGCTTTGCATGCAGGCATCACTAGTTTCTAAGTGGTGGCAGATGGAATTATAATGCAAATTAGATGTGGCCTCTGGTCTTGTGGCACATTGCCAGCTGGCCCCTCCCTCCCCCAACTGAGCAAAGTTTGGGCCCCGGCATCTCATTGACTCTTCCTGCTGCGACTGAGAGTGATTTAATGTTGTGTTGTTCTAAAGTGTTCCACCAAGCACTTCATCTGCGAGTGCCAAGTGCAATCTGGCTTTCATAAGGGACACATTTGCCCGTCCTGTATGAGGAATGCAGTCCCTAAAAATGATAGTTTGAGGGAGGAGACTGGAAAATTAGGCACAGCTTGGGTCGGCCAGCATGTCTGAAGAAGGCTGCCCGTGATTTGGGAACAGCAGCCAGCCCAGAACTGGATTTTACTAGGCAATAAATTCAGATTTGTTGTAAAGGCTAGAACACTGAATGGTAATTCAGACAGCCGCTCTGTCTGGTTGCTGGCAATCCCAGCAAGGAGAATCTGTGCTCTTTGCTGAGTGGCTGTGAATTCCTACCAGAGCATTTTTTGTGTTAGGCTTTTGGGCCCCTATTTGGCAAGGCACTTAAGCATGCGCTTAGCTTTATGTGGGTGAATAATCCCACCCCATTGACTTAATCCCATATTGAAGTCAACAGGTGGAAGAGCTTGAAGTTAAGCAGGCGCTGAAATGTTCTGCTGCATGGGAGCTTTGGAAATTAGCAGGAACAGCCCACACAGGGAAAGGGAAACTAAGTAAATTTCATCTGATGCGCCCAGTCTGTGGAACAGAGGTATGGCTACACTCTCACCCAATGGGTGTATTGCATGTGCGGGGAAATTCCGCAGGAGCACTGGGGTGCCTGCTAAGGCCAAGGAGATCTGAATCCTTACAGTCTCAATTTCAGCAGGGAACCCTCTGGCCCTGTGCTGCCATGAGGTGCCTAAGTCACTGTCCCCTAAACTCACTCCAGAGCGATCTAATACCTGTGGGCTCTAGCTTTTCCCCCTTCTGGTCTGTATGGCCCTGTGGAGTGGCTTCCACAGGATTAGAAGATGGGGAAGATAACGTTCTGTGGCCATTGTTTCTTCCCACTGCCCCCCACCCGATCTCCATTCCCACTGGCCACCTTAAAAATTCAGAGGTAGAGGGGATAATTGGGCCAGATTTGGTGGTTGAGGAGGGACAGAGCAAATTTTACTGCCCTGAGAGTATAAACTTGGAGTAACTCCACCTTTTGCTTAGAGTAGACTGTGGCTCTGTGGAGTCATGATTGCTGGGAAAGGAAGAGGCACTAAAAAGCCCAGGTAAAAGAGGAAACGCTTTTTAAGGAGAATGAAGGTGTCCTGGTGGTTAAGAGGGATCCTCTTAGCCAGAGACCCTGTATATGCAACATTAAATAAGCTCTCCTTATCCACAGCCTTTTGTTTAGGGTACTCTTCTTAAAGGTTCCTTCTGGCATGATACAAAGAGGAAGAGTCCTTTTCTCACTCTATCATAGGGTGACCAAATAGCAAGTGTGGAAAAATTGGGCCAGGGGTAAAAGCTACCTATATAAGAACACCCCCTCTGAGTATTGGGACTGTCCTTATAAAATGGGGACATCTGGTCACCCTACTGTGTGCTCCAAAGGAGGAGCTGCTGGCCACAGAGAATCTCTTTAAAAATGGAGGGCTTCATTCAGCCTCTTTCTTGAGCAACAACATGGATTCTGTTTTAAGAACATGTCAGCTGACAGGTGTTAGCTAACATTCTTAATCACTAGTGTAGACAGGGTGAAACACCTTAAAATATATTTGCTGGTGGTGGGCACCCCCAAAGTTTTGAAGGTGTTAAAGCCTGTCTACATTAGTGTTTTTAAAAATGCACTGGTTAAATGTTTTAGTCACTATTTTTAGCTAGATTAGACAAGGACCCAGGTACAGGGCCACTGGAGTAACAGAGGAGAATTTAGTCCTGAGGTTTTGAACTTCTCTTTCCTTTTCCCCAGAGATGTGTGGTGCATTAGGGAAAAACAATAAGAAGTTCAAATATATAATTTTGTCATCCATATATTAGGAATACAAAGGATTGTGTGAATACCTGAGTCAGATCTCTTTCAGCTGTCACTACTATTTTCAAGCTTCAGCAGTTATGTGTACTCACATTGCACAATTTGTGTTTTCACTCAAGGGAGTTGCTGTTTTGTTGGCTGGTAGATTACTGTCTAGTCATAGTATCTACCCCCAGGATGGAAGAACAACAGGCTGTGTTGCAGGGTTTTCAGCTGAGCTGCAGAACTGATTCCATACAGATACTGTTGTATACGTAGCTGGGGTATTGCAAAAGGCAGCCTTTGGTTCCTAGTAGGACATGTTTGTGATATAATTTCACTTTCATCTTATTTTGGTGTTGTTTTTTCTTGCAGTCGGTGCAGGAGAATGGGTGTGTTTACTGCCTACTATTGCATAATCAGTCCACAGTTTTCTGGACTCAGGAGAACACCTTTAATTCCTTTTATATTTTTCCTGACCAAACCCTTTTCTCTCACCACTGCTGCTTTCTTATGTCAGGGGCTTCCTTTTCACGTAATGCCTGAGCCTTGCAAACTCTTCTGTTAATTTTAGCCAATGTATAGAAAGAACGTGTGTGGTGTGTGTGTGTATTTTAGGAGTCAAAGTACAATTGGAGGGAAGTTTATTTCAGAAAAGTGCTACAGAGAATTATCTCAGAAAGCAGATTGCTTTGAGTTGCTCTGAATTTTATCTTCATGTTCAAAAAACCACCCAATCTTCTTGTCAGAAGAGCTTCCATGGCCTGATTTTTTTTTAAAAACATGCTAAATTATAGATTCTCTGATCTAAATTTTTATGCGACTAATGACTTTGGTTGCCCAATTTGGGATATTGTAAGGAGACCTGAATTTCAGAGGATGGGAACCGTGTACTTTATAAAAATGAGGTGTGTCTAATTGGGCATTCAAATATTGGATCCCCAAAAAATCACTGGTTGGGATATTTATGCGCTTGAAATTATGGCCCTAGTCCTCAAACTAGTTGCTTGAAAGGTAGATTTTTTTTTAAAGCTGAAGTGTCTCTGAATAAAATTTAAAAAAAATCATTTTCTGGACAGGGAAAACAAATATTCCCCAATAACATACTTAAAAAAAAAATCTTAGATAAGAACATTAGCTGTAAGATTTGCTTTATGGGACTGTGGGCTTCTTTACAGATGAAAGAATGCCAATGTCTTTTGGATTTTATAAGGCTGTTTCCTGAAGTGTGTTTGAGGCTGTCCTGAAACTGTAAATGTGATTTCTACTTTACAAAAGCAGGGATCATCTTTTCAGTCACATTAAAAAAAAGATATTAAAAGGCCACACAACACAGCGGACTTTGAAGATTTCAAGGCATTAGGATCAAAGTCTTCAGCCCAGTTAGGAAATACACCTTTTCTTGTGGGCATGTTTGTGAAAAGGGATCAAAGCTCTGTAGCCACCCAAGACAAGATAAATATTTGATATTGAAGGAGACCGGCTGATGTTGGCTTTGGGGCTTTCAGCAGGATGCAGGTGACAGTTCCCATGCAAAGGGACCCTGCTTCATCTGAGCTCTGGGAGGTGATTGTTTCTACACAACAAACCAGTCTCAACTTTCCACCTTCTCCCCCCACCCCGTCCAAAGATTTTGGCCAGGAACCTGATTCCTAAGGTGCCATCTAGAGGCGCTTTTCTGCAGTGTATATAACAGCGAGTCAGCTGGAAAGAGCACTCAGTCTCTTGCAAACTGCTCTGCACTCAGGGTGTCTGAAGGCAGCAGGCGGGGAAAAGCTCAACCAGTAGGTAAGAAAATACCGAGCACTGCAGTGCAGGGCGAGAGAAAGGGAGAGCGGGGGGTGCAAAGCAAAGCTGGGGCAGAATGCGTGTCTGCTCCACGGGGCAAATTCACCGCGGCTGGCAAAGGTCGGGCATGAGAGATCTGGCTGAAAAGGCAGCTTGCCTCCTTTAAACGGGGCTGGCTTTTACCCTCTCCTTGCGGAAAGCAAGCCCAGTTCCCAGGAGATCTCCATCAAGTTTCTTTGTTTTGAATTCGAGATTGCTCGGTGTCAGCTCCTAGATCTAGATTTGGAAGAGCACATCTTTGCTCGAGTGTCTCCCACCCTGCTCTGGGCTCTTGCCTCCTCTGTGGTGCCTGATATTTGCATGCAGACAGACCCTCTGAAATGCCTGTTTCAGCGGGTGGAGGCAAACAGTGTGGCACAGCTGATCAGGGCAGTTTTACTCCAACTCCTACCAAGATGGGCTCTGAAAATCAGCCCAGATGGGCAGCGACCTGTCTTTTGAGGTGACTGGCAGATTTTAAAGGGTAGTGTTCTAGCCTGGCTGTTAGCAGTCTTCTTGGTGAATGAGGGATGATAACCTATGACCTGCCCTACAATCCAGGGCTTTCTTAGACTGTTTGCCAGCTGGGTTGAGGAAACTGCAAATCTCAAAGTTAAACAGAGTCCTCATTTTTCTTGATTACATGAGGGCTAATCTAATTGTATCTTCTTTCTTTTCTACCCTCTTCCCTGATCTCTCTTTAGAGGGGAGAAAACGAATGAAATGACATGCTGCTGCCTTGAAATGTTCTTGTTTTCATAAGCTAAGTATTGCAGAGGGGAGAGAAAAGTTTGTTATTCTGTATTAGCAGGGTCGTTTAAGTGAAGTCTGGGATGGATGTATAATAAACAGTCACCCTCAGGCTTCTGGGATAATGAGGAGCTGTAAAACTAGTCCAGTCCATTGTTAAAAGCAGAATAATTAGGCTTAAAAATGGGAGAATGCCTCCTTAAAGGGTTTATGGGCCTGCGAAGGCATTTGGTGACATTCCCTAAAAGTTTCATCCTGCAAAGTTGCAGGGGTTAGCAGCGGTGACTTGTGGTCCCTTCTCAGACGCAGATGTCGCCTTTGTGTCTGCGCCTTTCTGGAAGCAAAACGAGGAGATGCACTGAAGGGTGCATTGTTTTATATTTGCAGGCTTAGCAAAGAAAGTTGCTGGTGTCTCTTCTCAACTTTCCACCAGCAGGGGGCCCGATTCAGCTCCTATCGAAATCACTGGGCAAAACCTCCACTGAGACTGAGTGGGAAGCAGGATCGGGCCCACAAGAGGGGGACTGCAATTCATCCTTCACATTAGGAACCTTTCCAGGGAGAATCATTCCCTGGGCTTCTAAAGCACGGTTAATTCTCCTCTGCCCATTTTTGGGGTGAAAAGTTGGAGTAAATATATCAGATGGGGTATGGGAAATTTTGAAAGGATGTTGCAAACCCCACCTATTCTCCCCCAGCCTGGGTGTGTGGGGGAGCCCGCCTGCCCCCCAAAATGAATCCTGAGGAATGAAAAGCATTTCCCCCCTGCCAAACTGATCAGCCCTAAAGATATATTATGTTGTTCTACGGAACATTTCACATGATACAGAGAGAACAGTCCAGTTAAAACACAATGCCCAGCTTAGCAGCAATCCTCAGAGGATTCATAAATATCTCCTAATCGGGGGCCTGCTGACTTTCTAGATTTGCATGGCCTTTAAATTCTGAACAGTAGCTTTCTGTGTGACTGTTTCAGGCATAAAGTCAAACTGTTTTCTTCCACTGAGAGAAAACGAGGATGCTGCTTGAGGTAGTACACCCTGCAGAAAAGGCAGAGGCTTTCTAGCCAGGCAGGCACAGGGAGAAGCAGTCAGTTATATAACCATATCTAAGATGATTACATGTGCACTAGAATTTCTCTTGGAAGTATTATGCATAGTGGGGGATAGTACTGTACATGCTTGCCTGTGGTGTACTTTAAAGGTCAGGCGTATTGATGGAAGAAGAAGAAAATCCCTTTACCTGGTTTTGAAGAGGTAGGGATTGCAACATCTTCCTCTCCCTGTCCATTCTGAGGCCAGTTCAGTTTTCAGCTGCACAGTAGTGTAAATCCAGAGTAGCTCCATTGAAATGAGTGGATCTCCTTTGGATTTGCACTGGTGCAACTGGGAACAGCTTGGCTGGTTGTTAAGTGTTGTCTGCATGCCCAGCACTTCCCAAGAGACACTATGTAGAGGCCACTTGCACTGAATGTGGTGAAGGGCTTGATCCTACAAACACCTACCTGCTAAATTTATGGAGGGGATGGTATGATGGGACAGCCTGGTTTGGCTGTTGACCAGTCTTTGACTACCGGTGGTGGACATGCCAGTGGCCTGAGATGGGATGTTAGATGGGGTGAGTTCTGAGTTATTAGAGAGAATTCTTTCTTGGGTGACTGGCTGGTGAGACTTGCCCACATACTCAGGGTTTAAATGATCGCCATATTTGAGGGCGGGAAGGAATTTTCTCCTAAGGCAGATTGGCAAGGCCTCTTGGGGATTTTTGCTTTCCTCTCTAGCATGGGACATGGCTCACTTGGTGGATTCGCTGTACTTCAAGTCTTTAAACCATGATTTGAGGCCTTTAATAACTCAGTCATAGGTTAGAGGCTTATTGCAGGAGTGGGTGGGTGAAGTTTTGTGGCCTTCATTGTGCAGGAGGTCAGACTAGATGACCATGTTGGACCCTTCTGACCTTAGAGTCTATCAGTTTGGTGCTGGCTACTCTGTAGTCCTTCAGACTCAGTAAGTGTTCCCAGGATTGGCCCCTAAAAACCAAACCAGTGGAGACACTGGGAAACCACAAGAAGGATTAATGAAATGCAGTTATATTGCATGCACACAGTTCTGGCTGAGGATTTTTCAATACCACTATGACTTTCTCACTAAATGACACCTCATGATTAGATTGTCATATCAAGCAGGACAGCAAAAAGTACTTCCCTTGCCTAAATGTTTTTTCGGACCAGATAGTTCTTATCAGGTTGAAGAAAGAGAGAGAAAACAGTGGGTGGGGCTAGGGAGCTGAGTGTAAAGCTGTCTGGGATTGCTTGACTCACACACAGATAGTGGGAAGGATTGCAAACTGGAGTTAGCCTGGAGAAATCTCCAAACAACTCGGGTTGTTAGGGGTCCAGTGTGTATGGATGGGTCAGGTGGTTGCTCTCTTCTCCTGCACTGATCTCTCTTGATCCATTCTTTTCAATGCAAGGCTATGTCAGTTACATGGTTTCCTTGCTAAGCCACCATTATGTGTAAAAAGAGAGCTGAATATGTAAAGGGCCAAATGGCTTTAGTCAGCCTCACTAAGGGACTGATGTGCCCCCCCCCCCAAAAAAAACCAATCAGGGTGGGAACTGGCACCCTGATTACACAGCCAATCTCAGATTATAGATGGAGAGTGACTATTGTAACACACACACACACACACACACACACACACACACACACACACACACACGAGATCATGAGAGACATTAATTAATGAGTGGTCAAGATTGCATTGTTTTCGGCTTAGTTCACCAGACCAGACGGCCTTGCTCTTATCAAAGATGGCAGGTGGCCATAGATCCCTCAGATCAGTTTACATTCTCTGCTTTCAAGGGACGGCATGGTCCCATTTTTAAATACATTTCACCAGAGAGTAGCCATGCTATATGTTTTCTGTGACCTTCATGACCTAACACTATGCGTTGTGTTGGGTTATTTTAGAGTGCATTTGTTTACCAGTAACATTAGTGGCTAACTATTGGTATGAGGATGATATCTTCACCTCGACAATTAACTTGGATCAATGTCTCTGTTTGTGAAATCAAGAGTTCATTCAACTATTATTTATAGAATCATAGAAACTGGAAGGGACCATAAGAGGACATCGAATCCAGTCCCCTGCACTCATTGTATCTCCCTGGGTCAGGTGATGCCCTTCCAGCCTGAATTAGCATCATGTTAGGCATACAAAGCAATGGAGAGCTAGTTTTACAAAGGAGGTAAATGTGATGCAAAGCCAAACACTTTTGTATTGCCAGGAGTGACTGTTAAAAAATCGTGAGTCTGACCGATCCCAAAATCACATGATTGGCTTTGCAATCATTAGATTTAAAAAAACCCAAAGTTGAGGTGATGTTTGTTTTTTGGGTTTTGAGGTGGTAGAGTATACAGTATATATTTTCACACTTTTCTCTACAACCCTGAAAAATGAAAGCAGAGAGTTTCTCCTATAATCACGCTGGTGATTGCAACTTTAACACTTTGACTTGGAAGGATGGATAGCTGAAAACAAACCACTCTTTTTATTTATATCCCTGTCCCCAAGATGTCCACAGGTTAAGATGTTCTGGGGACTTTATTTCCTAAGCAAACATAATGACGTTTACAGCCTGAAGGTTGACGAGATAGCCTCTCTATTAGTAGACTTTATTTTTTCCACAAGGGACACATAGGGGTATGTGCCTTTAAGCCTGTGTTGCCTTAACTGGGTCTTGCAGTCTTCTCAGATCAAATGCATTGCTGTTGAATCTCTTGTGATCTCAGTAGCATAATGCTGGAGAGGGATTTGGCCCATCTTTGCAGCTGGCTCATAAACACACAGCATGCAGGTGCGTTGTTTTAACAGATACGGTTAAGAAACCCTCAGCAAAATCTCCGAGGAAGATGGGATCAGGCTGATTGATTTATTTTAGCAGAGGCAGGCCTCTCCTGAGATGCTGGAACTGAAAAGTGTGGAAAAATCTCTGTCTCGTGCTTTTTCACGTGTCAGAATAAATCAAGAGGACAGTGTGAGCTCTATCCCTGTCCCTTCTTCCAATAACAGTGGTGGTTATAAAACTGTGGGTCTGTTCTCAGAATTGCTGAGCAACTGGGCATCAAACTGAGATCAGTAGGAGCTATGGTCGCTCAGCACCTGGGAAAAATCAACTCCAGAGGCTCCTGTCTATGGCTATGTCTACACTAGAAAAAGTTAGGTCAACTTTGTTTAGTCGAATTAATAAGGTTGACTTAAAGTCGACCTTATTAAAGTCAACTTAACAAAGTGGACTAAGTTGACTTAGTTTTAAGTCGACTTAGCCCACTTTGTTAAGTCAACCTAAGCACCCTTAAGTCGACTTAATAAAGTCAACTTAAGGGTTACTCCACTTCTACATCATCCTTAAGTCAACTTAAGGGTTAAGTCGACCTAATGAGTGGTAGTTATAAAGTCGATTTAAGCTTTCATTAAGTCGACTTAAGCAATTTCTTAAGTCGACTTAATGAAAGCTTAGTGTGGACGTGGCTTAATTTAAGTTGACTTAAGCCTCCTTAAGTCGGCTTAAATTGCCAGTGTAGACATAGCCGATGGTACTTATCTGGCCCCCATCAGTGTAGCACCTTGCAATCTGTAATGCATTTGTTCTCAGAACACCCTTGTGAGGCAGGGCAGGGTTGTTATCCCCATTGTATAGATGGGGAACTGAGGCACAGAGAGATGTGCCCAGGACACACAGGAAATCTGTGGCAGGGCAGGGGACTGAACTCAGGCTAGTGTCTGACTGTCCTGCCCCAGGCAGAGAAGGAAGAATCATTGAATCAATGATCTTCAGTCCACTCCCGCTTTATGATGAAGTTAATTCTCTTTGTGTGAGATGAGATGTGGTTTTGAGTGGGACTTGTTGGACCAGATCCAGACTGGGTAATACGATATAGCTGTATTGATTTCTGTGGTGGATCTGGCTCACTGTGTTTTGGAGGCTTCTCTGTTTGTTGCGGCTGTTACACTGCAGGAGTCAGATGACACCTGGGGGAGCTAATGCCTTTTGAAGTGGGAAGTACAGCTGAGTCCTACCTATCCCCAGTAACTATCCCTAGCTGGTAGCTAGGCCTCAGGTGTACTTACAGGTCTAAACGCCTCTCTGAGGCAAACTCACTCTTGGTTTTGTATTCTATACAGTGCTACTAGGATACCACAAAAATCTGATTTCCACAGTGGATGTTTCTTTTTCCTTTCTCATTACTAGTCCAGTAGATGAAATCCTCATTGCTGCATAAGTCGGATGAGATTTCTCTCTGAGCTTGCATTTAAACACTACAGCTTGGCATGTGCCCAGAAGTGAATGGAAATCATCCAGGAAGACAGCTTCTCAAATAAGATCCCATCCTCTCTATAACTAGACACAAATTGTAGTTCCTTTTATACTGAGCATGAGATGGAGCAGCTTCGGTTAACAGAAGCAAGGCTGTCCTTATTAAGACACATGGTTACTTTTTTCTTTACCAAAGGCCATTTTGCTCCCAAAATGTTGTATTCAGAATGTCAGTGGGATAGAAGGAGGAAGGCCCGGGTGCACTTAATGAGTATGTTTACTCTAGAAAAGCTAAATCGACTCTGTTAAATTGACTTAACAAGATCGACTTAAAGTCAACCTTGTTAAGTCGACTTACAGCATCTACACTAAAAACTTAAGTCGACTGCCTGCATCCACACACACAGATGCTAAGTCGATGGAGAATCACGGCTCGCAGGAGCCACGGCTCGTGGGATGGGAGCCATGGCTTCCCCCAGGGAGAAGGGAACCACGGCTCCTGGTGGACAAGGGAACTGCAGCTCCTTTCTTCTCCCTGGCGGAAGGGAGCCGCAGCTCCCCCTGGGGACAAGGGAGCCACAGCTTGCGGGTAGCCACGACTGCTTTCTCCCATCCCATCCCCCTTAGGTCGACTTAGGTAATTAGGTCGACCTAGGGCGTCCACACCGGCTTTAGGTCAACTTAACAGGTTGAATTAAGCATTAAGTCGACCTAAAGAGCGGTAAAATTCCAAAGCTGTAGCCGTGTTAGTCTATTGTAGAAAAACAACAGAGTCCTGTGGGACTTTTAAAGACTAACGGTAGTTATTAAGTCAACTTAAGGAAGCACTTAAGTTGACTTAATGAAAGCCAGGTGTGGACGTGGCGTTCTGTAGGTCAACTTAAGCGTCCTTAAGTCGACCTAAGTTGTTAGTGTAGACATACCCAAAGTGATGATCCAAATCTCATCACAGGACAGTCCGTTCACCCTTTAATAGTCTGCTCTCTTCTTGATATATTTTTGCTGCTACCATTATCATCATCATTGGTTGTCTAGCCAAGGGACAATGGAGCCATTAATACTCTTCTGTTATTGTTTTCTCTTGTCTCCCGCTGTTGGGCTTGGACAACACCAGTAATGTAAATTGGAGCATGCCCCTTGAACAGAGTTTTGTACGCACGCTACTACCTCCCTGCAAGGCCCAGGTTTCCTTCATGCACTCCTTGCAATTTCAGGCCCCAACAGAGTAGTCCTACATGTTATCTCAAGTGTAGCTGATTTTCCTTGTTAGCTCTTGCAGTGTAGCAGGCCTTACAAACCTTGCTGAAGTGTCCATAGATGCTTTAATGAGGAGAGAGGGAGATCGGGCCATGCCAATGACCATGTAAATTCTTTTTTTGGTTTGGCACCATAACAGTTTACTGAATCCAATGAACATGGCCCCAAAGGCAGCAGCAAAAAGCAGGAGTGGATCATTGTTACACCCTTTTCCTTTAATGGGATAGGCTGTGTGTGTGTTTAAAAAAAAAAATCCCCAGGGGCCTGGCACCAATTCAAAATGGATAAATGTCAGAAAACAGTTATATCCTAACAGGAAGAGGGAGAGGAAAGGGAAACAAAATAAAATCATGATGTGAGGCAAAAACTGAGGATTGTCTTGTCCAGCTGATCCCTTGCATACCGCCTCTCTGGGCTTGCCTAGGGTGCCTGCCTGTAAAGCCAGGCCCAGTGGGCGGAGTGGATAATGGGAAGAGCTACATGTTTAGGTGAAGGCAACAGAGGAAAGGGGCCAGCATTACAACACACCTTTCCACAAAGTCTGGACCAGATGGTGGCATTTACTTACTGCCCTCCATCCATAACCTCACAGGGGTGTTTTGCCCACCACTTACTCCAGTAGTGACAGTGCGCTACAATGGCATTCGTATACCATCCAGTGGGTCATACCATTGTCCTCCTGTCTGACCGGTGTGTTGTATCCCTGTGGCTTGAAGAAGGTGGGTTCTCTTGTGGCAGTGCAACACTCTGATTTCAGAGCACAGCCAGATGAATGAAGATGGGAGCCTTTGGTCTGTTCTTTGTTCCTCCAGTTTGGAAATCAGGGTTGGGTCCCCTGAAGCCAGTGGCCCTGATTTTCCACTGCCCGACACCATGTGTTATCATTTACCTTAGTGCTGAGTGCGTATCTGATACACCCTCATTAAGATGCAATGTTCCCTCTCATAAGTGTTAGGGTTTCATGCTTGCTTTGTACTACTATAAACAATTACAGGCACTGGAGAGTGAGGCCCAGTGACTGGGCTGAAACCACAAAGGGAGAGGAAAATTGGGACTTGATTCCCCTTAATTCCTTACTCTTTCTGGCTGGTCTCAGGAACAGCTGTTGCTACTGGTCTTTGCATCACACTCATGGCAACTAACTGGAATGGTTTCATTTTAAAAGCCCTGGATAAAATCTGGAGCTCAGAGCAAGAATCTGTAATCCCTTTGGAGAGCTCTGAACTATTCCTACAAAAGCCTTAGCTTCCAAGGAACTTCTCAGATTTTCTGCTGCTGTTACTGGTGATGCTAAAGATGGACGAGGGCTAGCGTTCCCAGTAGTGCTGTTAGAGACGTGGGGCCTCTCATTAAATCCCTATTCACTCCTTGTGGCACCTCTTCTCTACTCGTTTCCTGGCTGCATGTTGATCTAGTGCCTGGATGGTGATATATGGCTTCAGCAACACTAAATCAGCCTCCCAAAGGTCTTGTCTAAACTTGGCATCGGCCTTGATTTCAGCCACTAGTATTGGTGCACCAGTGCAAACCCCTAGTAGGAGGCAAGAAAGTTGCAGGTAGACTTACTCCTCCTTAAAACAGAATTAGGTGTACTGGGGCAAATCATGGCTTTGACTGTCAACATGAAGGGCTTGTACTGCTGGAACAAAACTGGTACCTAGCTGAAACTGGGACTAAATCTAAGAGTAGATGTAACACACTGATCAGGTAGCTTTACATGTCTCTGTCTGCCAGATCCACAAAGGATGCCAGTCTGTTATAGTTCCTTCCTACAGTGCCTGGCCCGTTAGCCCACGCTGTAGATCAGGGGTGTCAAACCCATTTGCTATGGCGGGCCATATTTGACTTAAATATACCTCAAGTGGGCCGTGCATACCATAAATCAAAATATCAGGGTACTTTCACGGCATCGTGGAACGTGGTGTATGCAAGATTGTGCTCCATGCTTCCTCTCTCTCTCTCTCTGTGTGTGTGTTAGGGGGAGAGAGTGGATTCATGGAGCGCAGCCTTGAATACCCAGGCCTCTGTGATGTTGCGGGACCTGACACTCTTGCAGC
Organism: Pelusios castaneus; assembly: GCA_007922175.1. NCBI lineage: Eukaryota > Metazoa > Chordata > Testudines > Pelomedusidae > Pelusios > Pelusios castaneus. The sequence continues at coordinate 1,908,408 of ML685877.1, forward strand.
ATCGCAGAGTGCTAAGTTTGCGAGACCACACCACACACCCACTCTCTCTCTCTTTCTCTCTCTCTCTCTTAGGCTATGTCTACACTTGTTAATTTAAGTCAACTTTAACTAAGTCAACTTAGTGTGTCTACACTTAAAAATAAAGTCGACTTAAAGGGGAATTTAAAAAGTCGACCTAGAGTGTCCACACTGGACGCCTAGATCGACTTCTAGGAGCTTAGGGGGACCTAGGGGAGGTCCACAGAGGCAGGGGGGCACCTCTTGCCCAATGCCAGGGGGCAAAGAGGGACAGGGACCCTGGCAGGGCATAGGGGCAGGGTGGGCAGGGCTCTGCCCCCCCCCATGGGGGGGCATGCCAGGCTCCCCCTGAGCCCCCCCCCCCCCCGGCAGGGAGGGCATTGGTGTAGCCCTGGGGTAGCCCTAAGTCGACTTAGGGCTACCCCACATCTACACTGGCTTAAGATGACTCTAGGGAGTCGACTTAAGCCTTAGGTCTAATTGAAAGGTGGTGTTATAAAGTCGACTTAATTTTAATTAAGTCGACTTTGTTTTCCTTAAGTCGACTTAAGCAAGCTGCTTAAGTCGACTTAAGGAAAGTGTAGTGTAGACGCAGGGTAAATTAAGTCGACTTAAGCAAGCTTAAATCGACTTAATTTACCAGTGTATACGCAGCCTTAGTGAGAGAGTATGATCCTGCAGAGCACAGTCATGGGCCGGATGGTAGAGGTTCGCAGCCCACGGCCCGCATGTTTGTCCCCCTACTGTAGATACTCTTCGCTCCAGAGATTTCTGGTTCAGTCCCTGATATTGTCAGCCCACATGGCAGCTCTCACATAGACAAGGTCTTAGAAAGGCTGATTTGCTGTGGTGGGTGGTATTGTACCTTCCCCAGGGCTGGGGTGGCAGTTCATCACTCCTAATGCATGGCCTGCAATATGGCTAGGATTTTGTGGGAAGCTGTGACATTCTGTTGGTCCCACCCTTGTGCTGGCAAAATACGGCACAAGTAACGCACCTCTTCACCCTCTCTCTGCTGATGGAGGAACTGTTGAAGCAATAATAATAAAACACATAAATAGAAAACCTGTGTTGCTGAGAGAGAGAGACTGAACTTTAGCAGCTGGGGTGAGGGTGTGTTTTTAAATTAAAGATCTCTTCCAAAAAGAAAATATGAGGCCTTCAGCTCTTAAACTGTAGACAGGCTCCGATTCTTTCAATGCTGCATAATAACTGTTAGACCCAGGGGGATGCTTCATTACATGTAATGCAGGAGCCAAAATTGAAATTTAAAATTGGGAGGAGAATAGAAAGGCCTTAGTTCTATCCGTCTGTGTCATGTATCTGGAGAGGTACTTGATGTGCTGCTTAATAGAATTTATAGTAAATGTTTTACAGTACTCTGTGTCAGTCAGATCAATTCTACTATAGTTTAGGGAGTGCAGATAAAATGGCATAAAGATTTCCCTGCTAAAAGCAACAGCAACATATTTCATGCTGTAGAAGACAAATTTATTTGCCTAACATTTATTGGGTGCACTTTGTGGATTTCACACTGAGAGACTATCGTCAACCTGAGGATGTCGTACACCGACTGTAATGAAAAAGCACAGAAAAAGTCAGTGTTTCTCTGTTGTAGATCAGAGGAGTTTTGTCTTGTTCCTCAATTGCTCTTTGCTGGCCTGTTCTCTTTAACTGAAAGTACTTTATAGGGACATGACGCAATTTAAACAAAGCATTCAATGGACAAAGTGTTTGCAGAGTGATAGCGCAAGTGTTTTGACATAAAAACAGTCAAAAGAACACTAACTCTTGCTAACCAAGGTCTTTTCTTATTCTTATTTAATTTTTAGGTTATTTAGATTCCAGATTGACCAGCCATGAGTGCAATTGACTTGACTTCCATCCTTGATCTTCTGGAAGCGGGAAATTTCTCTGATAACAACTGGACATGCAACAATGGAGACTGCATTATTGTGGACACACTCTCGTGCCCTAACACACTTAACAAAAGTGCTTTACTGTACACTCTCTCGATCTTCTACATCTTTATCTTTGTCATAGGGCTGGTGGCCAACTCGGTGGTTGTTTGGGTCAATCTCCAGGCCAAAACAACTGGTTATGAAACCCACCTCTACATCTTCAATTTAGCCATCGCTGACCTGTGCGTTGTCATCACCCTTCCAGTGTGGGTGGTCTCCCTTGTCCAGCATAACCAATGGCACATGGGAGAAATCACATGCAAGATCACTCATCTCATATTTTCTATCAACTTGTTTGGGAGCATCTTCTTCCTGGCATGCATGAGTGTGGACCGCTACCTCTCAGTCGCCTACTTCACTAACTCCAGTAACCGTAAGAAGAAGATCATCCGGCGCTGCATCTGCATTTTTGTGTGGCTTCTCGCCTTCTGTGTCTCTCTCCCAGACACCTATTATCTGAAGACCGTCTCTTCAAACAATGAAACTTACTGCCGCCCTCTCTATCCAGAGGAGAGCTTCAAAGAATGGCTGGTTGGCATGGAGCTCATCTCGGTTGTGCTGGGCTTTGCTGTCCCTTTCCCCATCATTGCTCTTTTTTATTTTCTCCTTGCAAAGACCATCTCTACCTCCAGTGACCAAGAAAGGAAGAGCAATGGGAAGATAATTTTCTCTTATGTTGTTGTGTTCCTTGTCTGCTGGCTGCCATACCATGCAGTTGTCCTGCTTGACATATTCTCAGTCCTTCATTTTATACCCTTCAGTTGTCAAATGGAGAACTTTTTGTATGCGGCTCTTCACATCACCCAGTGTTTCTCCCTCACCCATTGCTGTGTCAACCCCATACTCTACAGCTTCATCAACCGAAATTACAGATATGAGCTCATGAAAGCCTTTATTTTCAAGTACTCGGCCAAAACAGGCCTCACTAAACTTATTGATGCTTCCAGAGTATCAGAAGCCGAGTACTCTGCTCTGGAGCAAAATGCCAAATGATCACTTCTCCATAAAGACTCCTTTTGGACCTTTCTGTGCTTGTCTTTGATGGGGCATGAATTCACAGCTTGCAAGAGAAATGAAGAACTATAATCTAAATTTGGAGTTTGGAGTAAAATGGGAAGTGGTACCAAAACCATGCATTTATTATAATGTGTTTTGTTTTTATCTACTGCTAGCTAATTCAGACTTTCTGAACAGAGACCAGGGTGCAAATTCTATGCAAACGGAAAAGAAGATGTAGTAAACAAGGCCATTGTGTACCACGAATATTACATATCTTCAGGATAGTCTTATTTTTTTTTTCATGTATAAAAGAGACCTGGTTTCAATGTATATGTGTTATATAGATATATATAGTGTGTTTTATTTAAAATCCCAAGACTTTATTTTCTGGCTGTTGGTGTACCTTATACTATTGTATTTGAAAGTTTAAATATATTTTTATCGTGTATTTGAAATATATGGCTGACAACTGTATCCAGAGGGCTGTAGTCTGAATGTTAGATTGCCCTTCATTTTTGACTGTCATTGGATTGAGGATGACATTAGTAGTTGTATGGAGATTATATATTCTCTCTATGTGTTTGTGTCTGTGTTGGCTGGCACACTTTATTTACAATAGCTTTATGTTGTGGTTACATGTATATGTATGGAAATAAGCTCTATATACTGTAATATAGTTTGATATCGTGTTAAAATTAACAGTAAGATAAGAGTCATGTTAACTGCTGTTTCCATGTTTCACCCTGCAGTATCTTTATGCACAGATTGAATGATCTTATTTCTAAGAATCTTCTCTATTTGTAAGTTATTTTTTTAAAAATAAAGATATGGAAAAACACCCAGCTGTGCTTTAACTTTTTTCCTTTTTCTTTTCTACAAGAACAGATCTGTCACGGATATATATATAGGTATGTTAATGGCAGGCAGAAATAATTTAAAGAGGAATGTCAAATGGGATTTGCTAAAGGTAAAACTAAGTGTGGGGAAAGCAATGGGGTGGATGGGACAATCCATTTAAAATGTTTAGTTAGGTGAGTCTGCTGGACTTTTAATGTAAAGTTTCCAATGTAAGTACTTTCAACATCAAAATTTTCAAACCATTGGGCCAAATTCAAGTCTAATTTCAAAAGCTGCCAGTTTTTAACATTACAATGGAATGTGAGTTCTGGAGAGAATTGTGTCCAAGGTCAGAACTGCTAGGGCATCAGAAGGAAAGGGGATGGGTGTAAAGCCCTGCTCCCATGGGCAGTGCCAGTGAAATCAAACAGAGCAGTTCAGAACTCATAAGTGAGGCGTTCACTATACTTGGATGACTTCATCCAGGAAGAAGTGCCAGCGATGGGGCAGAAGTACTTGTACAGATGAATGAAACCCAACTCATTGGTGTTTACACCCAATTTACCTCCCAAATGTCACATACCATCGCCCCCCCCTCAAGTGCTGCATTTTGTACTTGAGTTTGAATTAACAAGGTGATATTAACAACGACCTATTGTGAGAGAACTCCTAGCCAGGGGCGTTGCTGGATAGCAAAAAGATCCAGGGCTGTGGCCCCCAGCCCACCCCTGCCCCCAAACCCCCACTCCAGCCCTCCTAACTCCCCAGCTTCCCCCATCTTCACTCCACCCCCCTTCAGCCCCCAAACCCCCTCCACACCTCCCCAGGCCCCTCTGTCCCTAACCCCCACTCATCCCCCAACCTCCTCCATCCCTCTCCAGCCCCCCACCTAGTCCCCCTCCAGCCATCCATAATCCCCTCCACCCTCCCCAGCCCCCACCAGTCTCCTTGTCCCCATGTTCCCTCCACCCCTCTCCAGGCCTCTAACTCTATCCATCCCTCCCCAGCTCCCCACCCAGTCCCCCTCCAGCTGCCCATAGTCCTCTCCACTGCTACCCAGCCCCTACCCAGTCTCCTTCTCCCCATGCCCCCTTCACAGGCCTCTAACTTCGTGGGGGGCTGGGGAGGGATGGATGAAGTCCCCACTCCTGCCGTGCATAGTCCCCTCCACCACTACCCAGCCCCCAGCCAGTCTCCTTGTCCCCTCCACCCCTCTCCAGGCCTCCCTCCAGCCCCTTCCCAGCCCCCTTACCTGGCCGGAGGCTCGGAGCTGCAGGGACAACCGGCAGAGCTGCTTCTGGGCCAGGCCGCTCCCACCCTGAGCACGCTCTGTCTGAGCATGCTCAGGGCGGGAGATTTGAATCTCCCCAGCCTGGCCGCAGCAGGAGTCTGTGGCTTCGCTGGGGCCCCTGGGCGGAACGCAGCGTTCCGCCTGGGTGCGCATATGCCTGCTGGGGAAAATAGATTCGGGGCTCGGGCTGGCGCCCCGGGGCTGGCGCCCTGCCAGCCCGACGACAACGACGCCTCTGCTCCTAGCCCAAGATGGTGCCCTGATCTCATCTGTCCTATCATATAGACGGACTTACTGGCACTGAAGAATGGCCTGGTAGGAGTGAGTGAAAGGGAGACTCAACCCTTCCACTTTTTGTCTGTTCTGTCTGGGGGAGATTCCTGAACAGGGATGGAACTTGCATGTTGCATTTTAAGGATGCCCTAATTCAACATCACTGCAGTGTAGTATCTAGGTTTCTCTGCCCTGTCCGCTGGAGGCACACGAGGTTCTACTTTTTTGGTGATGAGTGGTTCCATTCAGGAAGAAATGGTGGCCAGTATTAATAAAAGTGCTTATGGTTCTGTGTAGCCAGCTCCTTGCCCTAAGGAGCCTACAGTAGCTGTTCACAAACATTTTACCTGCATTACCCCATTTTCAGATGTGTTGTTTCCCACTACCCCAGATAGCATGGATGTTGCAGTTTAAAATGGTGTCGTCCCCCCCCCTCCCCAGCTTGCTGTGTGATTTCACACATGCTGCATATGCAAAGATGTGTTTTACAAAATGGCGGCCTCTGGGCTGCATGATCTCACACACACATGCTGTGTGTGACATCATGCTACGTGGTGGGTGCCATTTTGTAGGGCAAAATTGGATCCTCCTTGCAATGTGACCTCATGCATATGTTGCATGAGATGTCATGCTGTGCGGAGGAGGCCATTTTGTAAAAATGGCATCCTCTGTATGCTTGAGAACTGCTGGCCTACAGCATAAAGGCTGTGTTGCCGCTGCAGCCAGAAGTACGCTAGCTGGGCTATGGTGGGGCTCCCCTTAAGTTGAGTCTGCCCCAAAGAAATTTAGCTGTGATTCCTTGTGGGGGCTTCCATGACTGGCTTCCACTCCAGAATAGCAGTTCCTCCTCTCTTGGAGAAAGTGTACTGTATATTCCCCTCCATCCCTTCCCAGCTTTGTACCAGGGGCAGGTTCCTTGTGTCCCTAACCCTTTGAAGCACCACGGATGTACTAGGAGGGAGAAAAGCTCATGGTTTCCAGCCCTGTGCAGATGAGAAGAGGTTTGTGCCTCACTCAGACTTCATGCAGAATGGGATAATGGCAAATAAAAAGACTAGCGGGGTGGTTAGGGGAGATGGAAGGTTCCAAAAGGGAAAGCACATTAGATTCAGCTGTTTTTACTTATGTTTCATTTGGAACTTTTTTCTTTTGTGGTAAAATCAAAGAAGTGCAGGGAAATGTTGTGATATGGATGGAAAAATAACTGGGCAAAATCTGTCACCCTGCTTTACTCACCAGTGTACATGTGGAGTGACTCCATAGCCAGTGTTGACTCTGCTAGTGCAAAGCGAGAATGGGGGCACTTTGTATTCTGGGAGAAGGCGAGTTTGTCAGAGTCACGTGAACAACTGAAGGTAGGGATGTAGAAGGGAACAGGAATGTGTCATAGGGTGACTGATGCCTTTAAGGGGAAAAGGGACCAGCTATGCTACTGTCAGGATTAGCTGCTTCGCAGCCTGGATTAAGGGAGTTAGGTGCTAGTCTGATGAACAGATGGACTTCATAGAAAAGACTTAGAGCAAATTAGGTGCCCATGGGAGGCCCTCAGTTGGGCTCTGCAAGAAGAAGCTGGTTTCTGGGCGGGAAGGCAGAGGGACCCTGCTAGGACAGTGGTTTTCAAACTTCTTTTCCTTGGGACCCAGTTGAAAGAAATCATTTATGACTAGGACCCAAGCATTACATCTTTGAGGAATGCACTCTAGTCTTGTGGTGGCGGCAGCAGGGAGTGCTGTGACCCAGTACTGGGTCCTGACCCATAGTATGAAAACTGCTGTGCTAGAAAAAAGGGCCTCTGGGGCGAAAAACCTAGGAAGCAGTGGTGTGCTAGGTGAGCAAGGGAGAACTCTGCAGGGTCAGAGAGGAGAGGAGGAGCAAGGGATTTCCCATCTTGGTGGATTGTGAGAGTAACTCCAGGGAAAGCAGTATGGGAGTCTATGCTCTAGAGCAGAGCACGAAAAGACCTAGACGTAGCCCAGAAGGGGGCTGAGACCTGAGCACAGAAAACACGCTGAAGAGGGGCAGAAGAACCATTTGTTTGGTCTTTTTATTGGACTCTTGTTATCCCAGAATTGTTTAGTGGCTTGGTTAGTGACCCAAGCCACATCATCAACATTGACCTGTGTGGGAAAGAATGAGGGTACCACGTCGGCTGTGGATACTGAGGCAGAGTTGCTGCAGGGCCCACCATGCCATGATGTGGCATTCTAGAAGCAGAGTTACAGAATGGAATAATGACTATACGTTGCGGCTGTCTGTGAACGAAGGCTCTGGGCCTATTTTGTGCAGAGAGCCCTGCGTCAGCATGGGGCTGGCTATCGTATTATAGCCTCCGAGAATCACCCACAGCTCTATTCCCAGATGTGTTGTGCAGCCAGGCTGGTTATGTAAAAACAGGCTGTGTGGTGAAATGACTAAAATAATCAAACAGACTCTGTTATCATACCTTTGGAACATGGTGTTCTGCTTCGCTGCTTTGCGTTCTGGCTAAAAGAATTCCAGGGCAGTAAGATTCCACCTGCTTTAAAGGCAGAGATTAACTAAATCAAAAAAATCAATTGGCTGTATGCTAAAATATTTTTTTTCTGCAGAGTACAGGCCAGTTTTATTATGATTCAAACACAGATTTCTTTTTATGAGCCATAAGTGACATTCAGGTGTAGCAGTGATTTTAAATCAGCTCCTTTGGCAACCTTCTAGGTAAGGCATTGTAAAAAGTGCCTAAGTAACTGGCCTGGTTCTGCTTTGGTTTAATGCTGTGGACTTTGGACACCAGCCTTTGATGAGTCCCCGGGCATAAAATCCATTTAAAGGTCCTTAGAGGTAAGAAATAACTCAACTCTGAAGAAAGCTTTTTGTTCATGTTCATGATGGCTCTGCCAACAGCAAATCTGGATCCATTTGTAAGTGCTGCTTGATGGGGTGAGTAGAGAAGTTTTAGGATTTGAATCTTGTAGGTGGTCCCTATACCTGAATGGGCCCTCTGTGATGTCAATGGAGTTCTTCATGGGCAAAGGCAGTGGCCTACATGGGTGGGACTGCCAGGGAGGGCCAGGATGTATAATGCATTAGTCTCGTTTGTAATGTGATGCCCAGAATCCCAGAGCTAATAGAGTGTGTGGATCTGGATGTTTTGGGTCAGATATGCTCTCACCCCCAGGATAAATCAGGAGTAAATCCACTGATTTCACTGGAGGTAATCTTGGCTCTCCAGTGGCGTTCCTGAGCAGGACTTTATCCTCTGCAATCCCAGGAACAAATCCCAAAGGCTTGTATGCATTTGGGAGTCTGTTTTTTGCAAAATAGTTTAAGATTATGTGTGTGCTTTTCATGGTTACAAAATAATTTTGAAAGATATTGTCATAGAATTTCTCTGCTCTAACAGTAAGGAATATGCAGTATATTTATAGTACCTATTGCTACCCACTGGGTTGTTAGCATAGCTATGCTGGGTCTTTCTCTCTTTCCTTTCAGCACTTGCTATTCCTCAAGATTTTTGTTCTTCTGCGAACTAGCAACTTTTGTTGAGAAAGTGTATCATATTTCCAAGGATGATACAACATACACAAATGCATATGGGACAGATCCTGAAGTCTGTATTAAAGAGCCTGATCCTGAAAACATTACTCACATGAGTCATTCTTACATTTGTGGTCCCATTGATGGTGCAGCTACGCCAAAGAGTCAATTCCATGAGCAAGGGCTGGAGGTTCAAATCTCTGGTTAGCACTTGGTGAATGTTCTGATTGGATTCAGCGGATAGCTTGTCTAAGGGAAGAATGAAATAAGGAGACATCAAGATTTGGCTGAAAAAAATAAACACAAAAGAAAAGATACCCCCCCCCCATCTGTTGCAGTGAATATTCTGTTTTACCTCCTTTGCAAAGACTCTTCTTTTAGTGATTCATAACAATTCCTTTTTGCCAGGAATCCTACATTTCTGTTGGTCAAACTTTCTACTTCATCCAGTTTTGTCGAGCTTATTGATCCATTATTGAATGACAGCTTGGGAGCTTCCTCACCAAAGGCCTAGTCATGATGATCTCATCTCATGCCTAGTGCCGTACTCCAAGAGTGGGCCTATTTGAAGATGCTATTCAACATGAGTAAGGGCCCTACTGGATTGCCACCTTAGCTAACATGTACACAGAAGAATTAAAACAAACTAAGGGGTTAGATCATCTGGCATTGTACATCAGTGTCATGCCATTGCAAAGTGTAAATTCACTGTGCTAAACTCCTTCACACCAGATGAGAATCTGGCCCATAATGTTCTTTAGCACACTGGATTCTGATATCCAGAAGTTCAAAGCTGACTGATAATTTTTACCTTTATTTTTAAAGCTAGAGGGAAAAATACTAACATCCTGCACAGTATTATTTTCAGAATAAAGCAAAAGAATTAAATTACATTTGAACTGCAATCCTGACAACAGCAAAGGTCAGGAAACTTTTACGTAAGGTCACTCTATCGATTGCAACAGCAAAAGGATTAACATCAAATACTTCACCATGAAAGGCTGCAAAGAAGCAAATTCAGCGTGATATATTGAAACCCGAGTCTCTTTCATACATAGCCGAGCCATGGACATATTACTCTTCAAGATGAGATATGTTGCCTTGCCAACATACATTCTGCGTTATCGAAGCAGATTTAATGCTTTTGCAGCAATTGACTTTTTCTTTTTTGGGAGACGGGGCCTTTCTTTTTCTTTTCAAAAATTGCTACAGAAGATTTCAAACCTACCTAGGAAATGACCTTAATCAATTTAGTTCCACCAAAAAGTATGAAAACTCTGATCTTTCTGTTTTGTTTCCTCTGGGCAGTGTCTTGATAGCACCGAACAGGGTATTGAAGTCACAGCTTGAGCGAAGCTGGGTTTTTTGTTTTGTTTGTTTTTTTCCCCATCCAACTGGCAGCTACGTTTTTTGGGGAAGGATTGATGTGACTGACAAGTGTTTAGAATTGCAAACGCAAAGGCCTCAAAATGCATGAAAAGCAAGTGACACTTAAAAAGAGAAAAAGTAAATCTCTAGGAAACAAACACAAACAAAAAAAAATCTGCAAATTCTGCAAAAGGGTCATAGAGGCTGCATTCAGATTTTTTTTTTCAAGTCAGCATTTTTGGACCACCTGCCATCCCATTTATGGATAGATAATGAGCCAGATCCTCAGCTGGTATGATTCAAAATATATCCCTGATCACCAGCAGGAAGGAGCTGTCCATGTATTTTAATATCTGCTGCATGCTGGCTGTATGACTTTACTTGTTGCTATGTGTCGTTGCAGAAGCAAGTGGGTGATGTCAGTGACTTTGGATATGGGTTTGAGTGATTCCATTTCAAAAGCTGGATCTAAGGGACAAACAGCTTCATTTTTTTTTCAAAGTATGCAGATTATCAAGGCTGCTGGTCTACATGGGTACAGCTCCACGGAGATTCACCCAGTGGAGAATTTGCCATTTTCTCAGGCAGGTTTTCCCCCCTCAACCCTTAAAAATATTATTAATTTTTATTTGTATTGCAGTAGCACCAAGAGAAGTCAGCCAATCTCAAGGCCTTATTCTGCAAGGTGCTGTACAACCACATAGTAAGAAACAGTTCCTGCCGCAAAAGCTGACAGAATAAACATTTTTATCCTTTAGTGCCTGCTTGGAAGAGCTGGGAAGTGGATTTGTGTTACGATTGGGGTGTATGTGTGGGATATTTCCTCCTTGTTTTTCCCTGCCCCAAGGATCTGTGTTATAATCTTCATTAAATTAGGAAGGAAGGCAGGGTTGGCTCCAGGGGCTAGTGAATTGGAGTGGTAGTCAAGATACCTAGTCTAGATAGCTTCTGCTACATCACACATCACCACAATATTGGAGTATTTTCCAGTAGTGCATTAAGCAAGATGCTTACACATCAGGCATGTGTTGTTTGTTCCCTCAGTCTATGCCCAAGGGAGAAGCACTTGTGATGGAGTGTCTTGTTTTGGTTGGGTTTTAGGGAGTTCCTCGGGACTCTATGTCACAGTCTGAGACCAGCCTCCAAGGAAGCTCTGCTGCCTGTATAGATGACTTTAACCTTCATTGTAGAGGTCTGCTATTTATGTGCTGAATGGCCCATCTCTGTGACTCAGTTTTCTCACCTATAAAATGGGGATAATGGCTCTTTTACCAGAGCAGTTTCCCTTTGAGATGCATGGATGAAAAGCGGTAAGGAAGAGGTAAGTGCCTTACAACAATTGCATTCCAACAACCTTACCTAAAAAACCACAAATAAGTGAATGAATGCCAAGATCCAGCCGAGTCCAGCTCTTGCTAATGCGCATGCTGCTTTGAGAGACATCCAGGGACTGTAGCCAACAATGTCTGTTCTCTTCAGGAAGCCAATGGTACCAGGAGAAGAATCAGGTGCTGTTACTCTTGGCTGGATGGTCAAGATGACACCGGTTCATTAAGCAGACCTCCCAGGGATATTTCTATCATGCAGCTTGTCTGAGAGATTGGATTATTATTTGTATTGGAGCAGACTCAAGGGTTCTCACTGAAGGATGTGCTAGATGGATATAGAGAGTGACAAACCCTGCTGCTTTCCATTCTAGATAGAGAGTAGGGGCAAACGGAAAACAACTTGCACCCAGTCAGAGGTAGAGCTATGAATAGAATCTTGGGCTATGTCTACACTGGCAAGTTAGTTCGAATTAAGGAGGCTTAATTCGAACTAACTAAAGCCATGGCTACACTAGGCTTTAGTTAGTTCGAATTAAGGGCTTCCTTAATTCGAACTAATAAGTTTGAATAGGGCTTCAGAAGTAAGGCTTTAATTGGAACTAACTAGTTAGAATTAGCCACTGTGGACATGTTAATTCGAACTAATTTCTTAGTTCGAACTAACCGGCCATTGAAATGAATGGGGATCGCTAATTTGAACTAAGCAAGTGCCATGAATGGCACTTGCTTAGTTCAAACTAACTTTTTCTAGTTCGAATAAAGCTAATTCGAACTAATTTTAGCAAGTGTAGACATACCCCCAGTGTTTGGGCAACACTTAGTTCGCTGTGCCTCACTGCCTCCTCTAGGAATTGCCTCTGAGGGCTGGACAACTTGATTGTGCTGGAGAGTCAATTGTCTTCACTGATGAATGTGAAAGACATCTATTAAAACAGACCAACCTCCCTGCCCCCACCTCATAATACTGCTGTGCTTGATAGGCAATGTTCCCTCTAAGGTTTGGCGGCTTGTGTGCAAAATTTTCAAGCCGTGTGCCAAACTTTTTCTAATAAAATTTTTGTGCAAACTCACATGACAAATTATAGGCATTAATTGAAGTTAAAGTAATTGTAAATAGAATTAATTAATTGTGTTTAATTGAATTTGAATGAATTTTGAATTGAAATTTAAGTTTTAGAAAAGTTTTTATTTAAAATTAATTTTTTAAAAGTTTTTTTTTAAAAAGGAAGGAAAAAAAGAAGGGAGGAAGGAAGGAAGAGAGAAAAAGAGAGAAGAAAGGAAGAGAGAGAGAAAAAGGAAGGAAGATAAAAAAAGAGAAGGAAAGAAGAGGAAAGAAGGAAGAGGAAGGAAAGAAGAGAAAGAAAGAAAAAAGAAGGAAAGAAAAAGGAAGACAAAG